>CM053624.1:135387058-135507047 GCA_028646595.1 Phalanger gymnotis
GCAAGGTTATGCTTAAGATTCTGCAAGTTAGGCTTCAGAAGTATGTGAACTGAGAATTACTGGAAGAGCAGTCTGGTTTCTGAAGAGGCAGAGGAACTAGAGACCAAATTGCACCATTCATGGAATTATGGAGAAAGCAAGGGAGTTCTAGAAAAACATCTACTTCTGCTTCATTGACTGTGCTATAAGCCTTTGACGGTGTAGATCACAGCCAAATATGGCAAGCCCTCAAAGAGGTGGGAGTACCAGATAATCTTATTTGTCTCCTGAGGAGCCTGTTTTCAGGCTAAGAAGCAACAGTTAGAATCGAACATGGAGCAGCTGATTGGTTTAAGATTGGAAAAGGAGTATGAGAAGGTTGTATATTGTTACCTTACATCATGTGAAATGCCAGGCTGGATGAGTCAAAAGCTGGAATTAAGGTTGCCAGGAGAAATTGTCAACAATTTCAGATATGCATATGGTACCATTCTAAAAGCAGAAAGTGAAGAGGAATCAAGAAGCCTCTTAAGGAGGGTGAAAGAGGAGAGTATAAAACCTGGTTTAAAGCTTAACATTAAAAAAAAGTAAAACCAAAACAACCTTAAGGTCTTGGCAACTGGTCCCATCACTTCCTGCAAAAAGAGGGAGAAGAACTGGAAGCAGTGTCAGATTTTATATTCTTAGGCTCAAAGATCATTTCAGATGGCAACTACAGCCATGAAATTAAAAGATGCTTGCTCATTGGAAGGAAAGCTACGGTAACTATGAATAGCATACTAAAAAGCAGAGACACCACCTTGCTGACAAAAGTCCATATGGTCGAACCTATAGTTTTTCCAGTAACAATGTATGGCTGTGAGAGTTGGACTATAAAGAAAACTGAGTGGGGCAGGATTGATGTTTTCAAATTGTGGTGCTGGAGAGGACTTTTGAGAGTCCCTTGGACAGCAAGACAGTCGAATCAGGGAATATGTAAAGAAATTAATTCAGGTTATTCATTGGAAGGGCAAATACTGAAGCTGAAGCTCAAATACTTTAGCCATTTAATGAGAAGATGGGACTCATTCGGAAAAAAAAAACCTAATGTTGGAAAAGATTGAAGACAAAAGGAGAAAAGGGGATGGCAGACGATGAGATGGATGGATGATATCATGGAAATAATGAACATGAACTTGGACAGATTTCAAGAGATAGTGGAGAATAGAAAGGCCTGGTGTGCCATGGCTCATGAAGAGTCAGACAGGACTGGATGACTGAACAAAATATTCCAGGCACTGGGGCTACAAAAAAGAGTCGAAAGACAGTCCCTGCTTTCAAAGAGCTCATGATCTGATGGTTGTACTAGAAAAAGAAGAGGAAAGAGAGAAAACAGAAAAAGGAGGAAAGAGAGAATAGCTTGGTGTTGTACACACGTGTAGTTTCCCCCCTCAACCCACCACCATTGCCTTTAAGGTATAGTAGCTGGAGAACATTAGGATCAATTCTTGAAAATGTTGAGTCATCTGCTCTCCTGCTTATCTGTTATGGTTGTTACTAACTATGATCTATCTAGTAAGAATTCCATTGGGAGGAATTTAATAGAACGTCAAAATCACTTTATTCAATACAACAATTCACCTCTCTTACTCTGGAACACCAAAGGAGGGGCTGGTTACACTGTTAATTGCGTTGGATCTAGATAGAAATGTGATGCAAGATCCATGAAATGAAAATAGATGGGGGTTTATCTAGAATACATTTGTGTTTTGGTTCTGTTTGCTTTCTCAAAATGCTTTATAAAGGAGCTCAGAGAGTTGTCAACAAGGGGAAGGCTGGCCCCTAAAGTTTTGGAACTCTAGTGTTAGAGATGACAAAAGGGGAAAATGACATGAAAGAGAATGGAAGAGAATTAAAGGGATAAGGAGGCTGGGAGGGAGGTCAGGAACTAAGCTGCTAATTCCAGATTAAGGTGATGATGATTGGGGAGCTGGTCCATTGAGTCAGAGGTACTTCATCCATAATCTTATCCCTGTACCATGCTGACCCTGATTCATGCTTGTCTCCCTGGTATAGAAATGAAATGAAACATTGGTATGTCGGTTAGCAGGAGTTAATTTAGTTATGACATAGAAAGCATACTCAACAAGAATGCAGAACTCAGCTCCGACAGACTTGGGTCCCCATGCTTCAAAAATATATGCCTTGGGTTATCTGCTGAGTTTGAAGGGCCTGGAGTCCATGGAGCAGGACTTTTTATGTCCTTAGGGGAACAGGAAGTTGCTTCAGTGTAGTTCAAGTTCACCCAAAAAGGCTTGCTTCCCCCTTAGCCCCTCTGGCTAGGTTTTGGGGACAACTTCATTGGTTTTTAGAAAAATCACTAGTCCTAACTGCATGACAGGGGAAGGAAGCCCCGATTTATCATACCCCTAACGTGAAAGAGAATCATGGAGGAATTCAGGCACTAGCCCTCTTGGTTGTCAAGGAAGATAATAAATTTTCACCTGTAACCAGGTGAAGGGAGTTTTTAGAGGAGTGGAAATATGGAGGGGAAGAAACAAACCTCTCCAGTCTTCAGTTGTAATAAGCTTCCCATCATGACTTTCCTATCTTCTCCTCTCCTTACCTTACTGCCCTTCCCCACCCCCCCACCCCCATTCCCACCTGGGCCCTCTGATATTTAAGCAATTACTACGGAAAAAAGTGTGGAGGATAATGTCAAGGTCATAAATCTGGAAGACTGGAAGGATGGTGATGACTTCAACAGAAATAAAAACTTTAAGAGAGGGGACAATTTTGGGGGAAAGATAATCACCTCAGTTCTGCACATAGTGAGTTTTTTGTATCTGCAGAGTCATTAGTTTGAAATGTTTAATAGGCAATTGGCAACATGGAATGAAGCTCACAGTAGAGACTATGGCTGGAAATACAGATCTATCTATCTATCTATCTATCTATCTATCTATCTATCTATCTATCTATCTATCTATCTATCTATCTATCTACCTATCTATGAGTCATCTGCATAGAGATCATTGTTCAACCCGTGGTGGCTGAAGAGGTTACCAAGAAAGAGTGAAGAGGAAGAAGAGAAGGGGGCTTAAGACGGAACCTTGGGGAATACTCCTAGTTAGGGAGCACAATACCGATGATGAGCCAATAAAGGAGGCTGAGCAGGAACAGTCAGACAGGTAGGAGGAGAACCAGTACTATCATAAAGACTTGAAGATAAGAGCCTATCCAGGAAGAAAAGGTGGTCAGCAGGGTCAAATGCAGCCAAAGCTGCCCAGGTTGGGGAAATAACTTAAGCTCTCTGGCTTTAGTTCCCTCATCTGTAAAAGGAGGGGGCTGGACCAGATGGACTCTGAGATTCCTTCCAAATTTAATTCTATGCCCATATGCACAAGAGAAGCAGCAGGAATTATGAAGCAAAACAAAAAAAATTGAAACTGAATGATATGTAATTATAATGACCAAGTTTGGATCAAAAGAAGAGAATATAAGAATGTCTTTTATGCAAAGATAGGGAAATATGAGTGTAGACTAGAACATACAGTGTCAGACTTGGTTGAAGGGTTGATTAGTTTTGCTGAATTGTTTTTTCTCTTTCTCTTTTACTCTGTTATAAGCTACGGCTTTTTGCAAAGGGATAGGGAAAGGATATATTGGAAAACTCAGGTGATATAAAATAAGAGATTTCAACAATAAAAATTTAAAGTTGGGGTACACGAAAAGGAAAGGAAAGGAAAAGAAGGAAAGGAAAAAGAAAAAGGAAAAGAAAAAAACCAAAGAGGTAGGATTTGGTGGTAAGGCAGCCAAGAGAGCTGGTGACAAAGTAGTAGCTTGATTGACTCCCAGTTTCTTCCAGTAGATCAAGCCTGACGAACTGAGGTCAGTTGCTGAGAGCTGTGGCCTAAGAATGCCCTGGGGAAATAACAGGCTGGGAAAGTCTCCCCTCTCTGAGCCCTAATTGATTGGCCTTTGAGGGAGGGGATGAAATGAGCAAAGAGAGCCAGCTCCTCCATCCTTGCCATGTGCCATTCCTGGAGATACCTCTGCCTCCTCAGTCTCTGAGGTTCTTAACTTTCTTCAGAAGTTTTGCCTTCCGAGTCCTACCAAATTCTTTTTATGATACAAATATGGTGCTGATACCTAAACCAGGAAGAGCCAAAACAGAGAAAGAGAATTGCAGACCAATTTCTCTATTGAATATTGAGGTAAAAATTTTATGTAAAACATTAGCAAAAAGATTACAGCAATTTATCACCAGGATAATACACTCTGATGAGATAGGATTTATATCAGGAGCATAAGGTTGGTTCAATATTATAAGGAAACTGTCAGCATAATTGACCATATTAATAACAAAACCAACAGAAATCATATGATTATCCCAACAGATGCAGAAAAAGCGTTTGACAAAATACAGCACTCATTTCTATTAAAAACACTGGAGAGCATAGGAAACAATGGAGTTTTCCTTAAAATGATAAGTAGCATGTATCTAAAGCCATCAGCAAGCATTATCTGTAATGGGGATAAGCTAGAAGCCTTCCCAATAAGATCAGGTATGACAGAAAGCTGCCCATTATCATAACTAGAAATGTTAGCTTTAGCCATAAGAGAAGAAAAAGAAATTGAAGCAATTAGTATAGCAACAAGGAAATAAGACTATCACTCTTTGCAGATGATACGATGGTATACTTGAGAATCCTAGAGAATCAACTAAAAAACTAGTTGAAATAATTAAAAATTTTACCAAAGTTTCAGGATACAAAATGAACTCACATAGATTAACAGCAATTCTATTTATTACCAACAAAGCCCAGCAGCAAAACAGAGAAAGAGAAATTCCATTTAAAGTTACTTTATACAATATAAAATATTTGGGAGTCTTCCTGCCCAGACAAACCCAAGAATTATAAGAATAAAATTACAAAATGCTTTTCTTGCCAATAAAGTTAGATCTAAACAACTGGAAAAATATCAGTTGCTCATGGTTAGGCTGAGCTAATATAATAAAAATGACAATTCTTCCTAAATTAATTTACTTATTCAGTGCCATACCCATCAAACTATCAAAAGTTATTTTATAGAACTGCAAAAAGTAATAACAAAATTCATCTGGAAGAACAAAAGTTCAACAACATAAAGGGGATTTAATGAAAAAAATGCAAAGGAAGGTGGCCTAACTGTACCAGATCTAGAACTGTATTACAAAGCAGCAATCATCAAAACTATTCGGTACTGGCTGAGAAATAGAATGGTGGATCAGTGGAACAGATTAAGTACACAAGACACAGTAGTAAATGACTATAGTAATCTACTGTTTGATAAACCCAAAGACTCTAGTTTCTGGGATAAGAACCCACTATTTGAAGAAAAAAAAAGCAAACTGCTGGGAAAGCTGGAAAACAGCAGGGGCAGAAACTAGTCATGGAGCAACATTTCACACTGTATACCAAGATGAGGTCAGAATGGATACATGATTTAGACATAAAAGTTGATACCACAACAGTTTACCTGTCAGATCTGTGGAGAAGGGAAAATTTTTTGATCAAGCAGTAGATAAACATTATAAAATGCAAAATGGATAATTTTGATCACATTAAATTAAAAAAGTTTTTGCACAAACAAAACCAACACAATCAAGATTAGAAGGAAAGCAGAAAGCTGGGAAACAATTTTCATAGCCAGTATTTCTGACAAAGGTTTTGTTTTTCAAATATATAGAGAACTGAGTCAAATTTATATGAATACAAGTCATTCCCCAATTGATAAATAGTCAAAATATATGAACAGGCAGTTTTCAGATAAAGGAATTAAAGCTATCTACAGTCACATGAAAAATGTTCTAAATCACTATTGATTAGAGTGAGGTACCTCTTCACACCTATCAGATTGGCTACCATGACAGGAAAGGAAAATGATTTGGAGAAGATGTGGGAAAACTGGGACACTAATGCATTGTTGGTGGAGTTGTGAACTGATCCAATCATTCTGGAGAGCAATTTGGAACTATGTCCAAAGCACAATCAAACCATGCATACTCTTCTATGCAGCAATACCACTGTTAGGTCTATATTCCAAGGAGATCAGAAAAAAGGGGAAAGCACCTACACATACAAAAATATTTATAGCAGCTCTTTTTGTGGTAGCAAAGAATTAGAAATTGAGGGGATGCCCATCATTTGGGGAAGGGCTAAATAAGTTGTGGTATATGAATGTAATAGAATAGTATTGAGCGATAAGAAATGATGAGCAGGCGGATTTCAGAGAAATCTGGAAAGATTTACATAAACTGATGCTGAGTGAAGTGAGCAGAACCAGGAGAACACTGTACACAGTAACAGAAACATTGTGCAATGATTGACTATGATAGACTTAATTCTTCTCAGCAATACAACGATCCAAGACAATTCCAAAAGACTCTTGATGGAAAATGCTATCCGCATCCAGAATCTGAACATAGATTGAAGCATACTATTTTCATTATTTTTTTTGTTGATTTTTCCCTTTTGTTCTGTTTCTTCCTTCACAACATGACTAATATGGAAATATGTTATCTTGTTTGTACATGTATAACCTATATCAGATTGCTTGCTGTTGTGGCGAGGGGAGAGAGGAAGGGAAAGGAAAAGAAATTGGAACTCAAAATTTTATAAAAAAAGAATGTTGAAAACTATCTTTAAATGTAATTGGAAAAAATAAAATATTGTTTACGTAGAAAAATAACTTTTGCCTTCTTTCGTTTTTTTAAAATTTCCTTTGGCCTAGAGTTGTCTGGGAAGTGTGCTGGGAAGGACAACAGGGGATCCCAGGCCTGGAAGTTCCCTGGTACCTCCTGCTATGGTCTGCTGCAAGAGAGGGGATGTCAGAGAGCAGGGCAACTTCAGGTGGGGCCGCTGGAAAGTAAAGGCATTCCCAGAAAGGAGGGGAGGAAGCTAAACTTTCCTGGAAAAGCCTCTGCTTCCCACATCCCTTGGGGTTTTTCTTTCTTTTGAAGCTTTGCTATACTTGTTGCTTAAACTTGGTGGGGGGTGGTGAGCTGGAAGACCGAGCTCGGGCTGAAATGATGGAAGGGCAGCCCCTTTTTGCTCAGCTGCTTAATATAAGTCACAAGACCATGGACAACTGCTTTGGAACAGCTGCTATCCCCATGTGTATCCCCTTGGTAGGCCAATTAAAAATATATTTTAAAATTTATTTCATGAAATATTTCTCAATTACATGTAAATTTTTTAATATTCATTTTTTAAAAAATTTGACTTCCAAATTATCTCCCTTCCTCCTAACCCTCCTACACACTTTGAAAAGGCAAGCAATAGGATATCAATTATACATGTGAGGTAATGTGAAGTCATATTAGCCATGTTTAGCCACACACACACACACACACACACACACACAAGAAAAACAAAGAAAATTTTTAAAAAGTATGCTTTCATCTGATTTCAAATCGGGCCTCAGAAACTTACTAGCTGTGTGATTCTGGGCAAGTCACTCACTCTCTGTTTGCCCCAGTTTACTCATCTGTAAAATGTGGATAACAACACTACCAACCTCCCAGGGTTGTTGGGAAGATCCAATGAGATTTGTAAGGTGGCTGGCACATAGTAGATGCTGAATAAATACCTATTCCCTTCCTCCCTTCCCCTAAAATGATGGAGATGTTTTAAAAGAGGCCTCAAAGGCAATACCTGCTACCACCTCCACTTCCCCCCTCCCGCCCTCCCCCCTGCCCCAGGATGGCCTCTAGCGCTATGATGTGAAGAATAGATGGTGCCTAAAACCTAAAATTTCTTCCAGTTCTAACTTAGTACCACTGATTTTTTCTTTTTTTTTTGGTAGTGGTGGGGATAGTAGGGTATTGTCTTCAAGCCCTCTTTTAGCCCCCTCTCCTAAAACACTAGTTTGTTGTAAGGAATACCAATGTACCCCAAACCCTCCAACGATCAGGCCTCTTGGATGCTAAATGTGAAGGAAAAAAATCTCCTTTAACACCTAATTATTGAGAATTAGTTTAAATAAGAAACCACCAAATGGCCTGATTCCTCAGTGTAGGGGGCTGGGGGGATGGGCAGCCTACCTGCAGAAATCTTGTGGTCTCTCTCATCTCTGTCTCCCGGCATGGCATGGGGCAGTGTCTTTCCCCCTCTCTCCGGTCCCTCTCATCTCCTGTCCCTGCCACATAGACGCTCCCGGGGTTGCCTTTCACACTGCTTATCCTGCCCACGGTTTGTGGTACTTATCCCAGGTACAAAATTTCATAGCCACATTCTGACTAAGCTTTTGACTCTTGACCTCTCTGTTACCTGGTTTTAGGCCTTACAGTCAGCTTTAAATCTTCCATTTCCCCAAGCCACATCTTCAGGCCTAAAGCCTTGGAGACTTTTAGCTTCCAGCCTGCCCTCCTCCCCTATTGACAGCTTTCCAGGCCCTGCTGGAAGCACTCTGGGGAAAACAGAAAGAACACAAACACAGGCATATCTCGTACAAAACCTGTCAGATTTTATTTTGAAAATCTCACGCTGCATTTAAATAGTTAGAGCATAAACCAAAGTACCAAAACAAAGTTTTCTTTACAGATGGCCTACTGCACGGACAGGACTTGTGAATGCATCTGTTCTATAGGATGCTACATTTAGGAGGAATTCTTTTTAACCAGATAAACCAAGCCCTGTTACTATGGGCCATCTGCTGGGCTATGGAAATAGCTATGTAAAATGTCATTTGTTTAGAAGCGATTTTACCTCATAGAGTATATCCTCAGAAGCACATGAGAGTCCTTTCCAGCCCTAACATTTAAGATTGTTTATTATTATTATTATTTAATTAAATTATTATTCAATTAATAATATTTAATTGCTAATTAAAGTTAATAATACTACTGCTAATAGCAACTAGCCCTGATATAGTTCTTTAAGGCTTGCAAAATGCTTTACGAGTATCATTTTATTTTATCCTCATGATAATCCTGGGAGATAGAAGCTGTTACTCCCCCCAATACACCGATAAGGAAACTGAGGCAGTTAAGCTGAGAAGTGAAGAGATTTGGCCAGGGTCACACAGCCAGTAAATGTTTGAGAGGTGATGTTGTTATTATTATCCTCATTTTACATTTGAGGAAACTGAGGGAATAAGAGGTTAAATGATCTTCCCGGGGTCACATAGCTAATAAATATCGGAGGGCAGATTTGAACTCAGGTCTTCCTGACTCCAGGTACTGCACTCTACCCACTGTACCACCTAGCTGCCTGTTTCAGTGGCTAATTCCATGAAAGAATTTAAGATTTAGAGCCAGAAGGATTCTTGAAGAAGAATGATATAGTATACATGGCATTGGACTTAGGGTCAGGAAACACTAGATTCGAATCTTTTCCAAGACACTGAGTAGCTGTGTGACTGTAGGTAAATCACTTAACTTCTCAGGGAATCTGTTTCCTTATCTGTAAAATGGGGCAGTTGAGGCTAATGGCACCAAGGTTCTTTCTGGCTTTCGATCTATGATCCTATAATCATCCCTCTCACTTTTCATGTCAGGAAATTGAGGTTATGTAACTGCTGTAACACAGCCAGCAAGTGGCAATGGCAGCATTTGAACCCAGTTCCTCAAAATCTGTATCCAGTATTCTTACTGCTCCACCATGCATGATATGCCAAGTATAATCTGGCCAGAAGAAAATTTGAATAGTTCAGAGAGATGTCATAGGCTCTTCCCTTCCTCTCTCCCATTTCCTGAATTTAATTCAACCACGACTCATTAAGCAGTCTGAATAAAATGTTAAGCTAGAATTTGAGAGAAGTTATTGTTCAGTCATTTGTCAGTCGTTTCCAGCTCTTTGTGATCCCATTTGGGGTTGTCTTGGCAAAGACGCCGCAGTGGTTTGCCATTTCCTTCTCCCATTCATTTTATAGATGAGGAAACGGAGGCAAACAGGGTTCAGTGAGTTGCCCAAGGTCACACAGCTAGTCAGTGTCTGAGGCCAGATTTGAATTTAGGAAGAATTCTTCCTATTCCAGGTCCGGCCCTCTATCTACTATGCTCCCTAGTTGCTCCTTAAGAGAAATACAAAGATTAAAAAAACAGGAACATCTTCAAGGTAACTGCGTCAAGTTAGAGGGTATAACTCAAATGGTTTTACATAGACGTTTCCGAGCAGCATAGGAAATAATTCTCTGTTGAATGAACAAAAATACCATCCACAGTTATTGTAACTTTCTAGTTTCCCTGTTGGGATGTTAGTTGCAAGGGCTGCTTAGCTCCCAAGAGTAAAATATTTAACTGAAATGGGCCCTATTTGCAAATGCTCATTATATGTGGCCTCATTAGCTTCCCTTAGAGCATAGAGGGGAAGCATCTTAACATTTTTCTGTTGATATAAACTAGCAACTTATCAACACATATGAACATTCAATATACAACAAAACTTAGAACATGGGTATTACATATGAAATGGTGAATTCATGACACAGAACCTATTTTTAAAATATATATAAAATTTAATATGGTAGTTTAATATATTAAATTTAATATGGTTGTTCATATCCCCTTCTAAATTCCCTTGTGTCCTGTTTGCTATATTTTTAAATGCTACACTGACACTTTTCTTTTACTTTTTCTTCTTTTTTTAAAATCACCATTGCTACCCTCTTTCTCACCCATGAAAAAAGCCTTCTCCTAAAATAAAAATATAAACAAGCACAACCAATTTGTGTTCTAATTTGCTATGTTTAAAAATATATGCCTCATTTTGCACTTATAGTCTATCAGTCTATCACTTCATTAAGAAGTGGGAGGACTGCTTCACCATCGGTCTTCTGGAAGAGGGGCAGCATCTTGATTAGAAAGACAGTTGGATAGATACTGTTCAAGATAATCCCTTAAGGGAATAATTTCAGAGAAACCTGAGAAGACTTATATGAACTGATGAAAAGTGAAGCGAGCAGAACCGGGAGAACAATTTAGACAACACGACCAACATTGTAAAGACATACAAGGCTGAAAGACTTAAAGATTCTGGTGTAAGGACTAACTGCAATTGTAGAGGACTCTTGAAGAAAAATGCTACCCCTCTGCTGACAGACTGAGGTATATACTACTCAGATGTGACAAACGCAGATTTTTGTTTTGTTTGATTATACAGATATGCTGCAAGAGCTTTGTTTTTCTTCCTTATCTTTTTCCCAATGGGAAGAGAGATGAAAGGGAGAGAAAAGAGTTTATTAATTGAAAAAAAATTAGATTAAAAAATTTTCCCTTCAAGAGATGTGGTAAGAGGTCATCATAGCCAATGAAAACAGTGCCTCATTTTGTTGTTGTTACAACCGTAGCAAAAGTCAAAGGCTGAGTAAACAAATTGTACCCTACAGAAAGAGACAGATACAGACAAAAGACCATCAGAAACTTTGAATGTCCTGTAGAAAAATGAAGTTGTATATACCTTCTTCTTCTCTTCCACCTCAATTAGAAGCATCCTGTGTTCTAGGAAATGATTCCAGATGGTTGGGGTTATGATTGGGATTTTACATGTGTGCAGAAGCCCAATACTATAGCCTTCTATTTGCTCTCCCAGTGTACTGTATTTTTGCCTGCCTTACCCTAGCAAGAAGCCCTAAGCCAGTTCACTTTTACAAGATTTCTATGAATTCACCAGAAGTGGGAATGTTAGGGAGAACAGGGGACATGTAGTGCACTTGAAACGAATTATACATGACTCTGTTTAACATATTAAACTAAAGTTTTGTTCTTAAATTAAAAAAAATGTAGAAGTGTGGCACGGTGGATAGAGAGCTGGCCTTGGAACTAGGAAGACCTGGGTTAAAATCTATCTAGCCGTGTGACTGTTAAACTCAGTGCCCTGGGTAAATTTCAGAGAAGATTAAGACTTGCATGGATAGAGAGAGTTTTTCCACTCTGGAGTTTCTTCTACCAATGAAATTAGAGGCACAGTCCTTATCCATTTATTAAAAGGATAAATCTCAAATTTAGTCATAGAGATAATAGAATGTTGATTGTCTATTAAAATCTCTCTATTAATCTAATATAACTGAGTTAGTGAAATTTGCCTCTATAATGCCTGGATATGATGAATTCAATAGTGAATAATTCTTATTTTCATTCCTTAAAATGCCAAATAGGACCTTTGTTCAGGTTACGCGTGACAAGGTGACAGGTACATTGCAATATGTCAGGCCACATCAGGTTGCATGTGGGATCTGAGAAAAGATTAGACTTGACATAAACAGATGCCAGACAATGCACATCCCTCTGCATTAAAACAATTTCATTGGATGTTTATATAACAAGTAGATATAAAGACACTTTGCATTTATATATTCTCTATATCTGTAGAGCTCAAGGGACTTTTCAAAATTATCTCATCAGTATCCTTAGGATTTTTGAGCAAAATTAAGAACCATAGCAATGTGAAAGATTTTATGAAGTCATCTAGTCTGTAAACCCGATGTCAATGTTATTATTTATAGTAAAGTGGTCTGGCATTCAGTGAACATTTATTTAATGAATGGCAAAATTTATTAAGTCTCTAAAAGATAAGTCTGCTCCAGGGACAAGTAGGTCTAAAGGGAAGACTAGCTGACGATAGTACACTGTGTAGTGGGCCGTGAAGTAGGTTTAGAGACTGACTTGAGGTCCCCCTAGTCCAGTATTATTACATCTAGGGCAGGGGTGGGGAACCTACGGCCTCGAGGCCACACGTGGCCCTCTGGGCCCTCAAGTGTGGCCCTTTGACTGAAGTTCTGTGAAGTCTGGATTCAGTCAAAGGTTTGCACTTAAAGACCTAGAAGACCACATGTGGCCTCAAGGCTGGAGGTTCCCCACCCCTGATTTAGGGCATTCTTTCCTCTTTGGCCCCTCCATTTTAGGAAGAACATTGACAAGCTAGAGTGAATTCAGAGGAAGGTAACCAAGATGAGGAAAGTATTCAAATGAAGATGAGTTGAAGGAAGTGGGGATATTTAGCCTGGAGAGGAAAAACACTTAGAGTGGGGGAAGGGGCATAATAATTGATATCTTCAAACTCTCGAAGAATTTTTATGTAGAGAGATTTATATTCCTTGGCCCTGCCGGGCAGAAATGAGACCAATGATTATAAGCTACAAAGAAAGATATTTTGGCTCAATATTAGAAAAACGTTTCTAACAATTAGAGAAGTTGAAAAAATGGAATGGCCTTGGGAGGTAGGGGATTTCCCCTTTGTTGGAAATTTCCAAATAGAGGCTAAAAGACCAGTTGTCAGGGTTATTACAGAAGAGATCAATGCTTGAGATAAGGGTCGGATTTGATGACCTTTGAGGTAGGTCTTTCCTAACTCTAAGATTCCATAACAAAGAACCTTTTCTCAAGGGATTGCTTTCTTGTGGTATTGAGTAGGTGCCAGTTAATAGGTGAACTTTGCTTTTGCCTCAGCTAATGTTTAGTTCAAGATAGATAATCCTAATGGGGCTAATATATGGCATTCCTGTCCTTTTCCTCCCCTCTTGTTAGCCAGCGTCTTCAGCCGTTCAGAGCTCTCAAGATTCTGTGCTATGGTCCCTGGTGAACGATACCCTCCTGAGAATTGTACCAGCTACCCTCTAATTATACCTCCTTTCTCCCCTGCCTCTCCTTTCCCCTTCAACATTGCTCTTCCCTCAATGCTTAACTAATTATTTCAAAGGAAAGTAATTTGACAAAATAATCTATGAAAAATATACAGAAAACTTAAAAAAACCTGAGCTGAAGGTGTTATTCTCCCCTTCCATGAGTATTCGCATGTTTAAAAAGGATGATGTTTAATTCAAAGGAATAAATCTCTATTTCAGGCAGCATGAGAGGTTTCTTAGGAGTGATGCTTTGGTTCAGTAGGGGGTAGAGAGAGGGAAATCACACTTTTTTCTGCCCTTCAAATTATACCTTCTTTTCCATCTACGAGCAAGGCTAACCTAGAGAATATACACAGACACCAAATTAAATCTCCAGGCACATGGATGTTTGTTTCATACACACACCCTCTCTGAGCATATTATTTCTAGGCAGGGAGAGTAGTTAGGTCCCGGCTACCATTTGAATACCTGTTGTGTGCATCTTGTCTTGAGGGCTTGAGATGATGGTTACTAAAAAAAAATGGAGGATGAAGGTTCTGCCCTAGGGAGCTTTCAGCCTAATTGAGTGAATGGAGCAAACACAATGAAATAATGGAAGGACAACTGCTGGATTAACTATTAGCAAGGACAGGAGATAGAGTGTGACTTGAATGCACCCACACTCAGGGGATCCAATGTCAAGAAGTAATTGGAGTGTGGTGACCTTAGTGAAAGAAAGCTTCCTGAAAAAGGCGAATTTGGAGCTGTTTTGAAGGGAAGGCCATCAGCATTGGATACGCAGAGAAGAAGAAGAGTGAGCTGTATTTGAGGTGGCCACGGGATTCACAGGGGAGTTATCAAGTCAGAAGCAATGTGACCACAAACACCTTGGTTTAGCAAGGGATCACATTAGAGCATAATGAGACAAATGAGGTAGAAGAGAAGCCAGGAGGTGAGAGAAAAGAGAGCAATAATAGATTATGGGGGTTGATTAGCATGGGAGTTTCAAGATGAAGGGGAGGGGGAAAAGAAAAAAAGGAAAATACTGGTGGCTTTGTGGCAGAGGTTGAACAATTGGAAGAGCTTACCCAGGAATTATTTGACCTTGGGCAAAAACAGTTGAGCTGAGCTGGGGTACAGGGAGTAGAGGCATGGGAGTAGCCCATTCCTCAGAGTCCTGCCCATGCCGCTGTGAGGCTGGGCTTGGCGGAGAAGAAGATGGGCTTTACAGAGGGATGCTGTGGTAATGGGAACCTGGGGGATGTGGCTGGAGAAAGAACAAGGTTTGAAGGTTATCAGATGTTGGAGAACTCTGGGGATATTTGCTACAGGCACCCTTATAAATCATGTCATTTTAGGGCAAAGTCCCAGTTACCCCATTTTAATGACAACTGACCACTGGCATTTTGGAAATTAAATGTCTTTGGCAGGTTTTGGGTTGGGGCGACAGTGGGGTGGGGAATGAGTTCTACAATCATTGGCGGAAGGCTTTCCAGTGGATGTAGGATTGGATAAAAGAATTTAGATTAAGTAAACCAGGGATGAGTGGAGGGTATGGATAGAATATTGGAGATGAGAAAACAGAGCAATTGGAAACATCTGGAGGAGGACAGGTTTTGAAGTATAGCTCGGAAATTGTATCTTTGATCCATATGATAATGGTACCATGGATTGAGAAATGGAAGGAAATTTTAATATCATCTAGTCCAAACTCCTAGGGCCCCTCCCTCTGTCTGGAGGGAGGAGGGCTTTTTCTAGAACCTCCATTTAAGAAAGGTACCCAAGCCAGCCATTTCTTCATTTTCCTTGGCGATATTCCTCTAGTCTTCTCCATTATAACTTTATGACCTTTTTCTCTGTCCCTCTCCCCACTCCTGCTTTTCAGCTTCCTTGTATGTGTTGTCTTCTTCATTGGAACATGAACTCCTTGAGGGAAGGAACTGTCTTTTTTTTCCCCTTGTATTCATATTTCCAGAACTTTGCATAGTGCCTGGCACATAGTAAGTGCAGAATAAATGCTTGCCAATTGACTGACCCCTCATTTTACAAATAAGGAAAAAGAGGCACAGAGGTGTTAAGAGACCTCCCTAAGTACACATACATATTATATGGCAGAGATGGGATTTGAACCCAGGTCCTCTGACTCCAAACCTAGCTCTCTATCTACTGTATAATGCTACCCCTTGTTGAAGGAAGCATTCATTGAAAGAAGCAAGTGCTGATAAGGATTTAGATGTGCTCAGTGCTAGGGTTGGGGAAACCAATGAGAGAAGGCCAGTTTTTGAGCTAGAGCTCTGACAGTAAAGTTGGAGAGGAAGGCATGGAAGGAAGATATAGAAAGATTTTATCCCAAGAGGCTGAAAGATCTGACTGATTCCAGGACAGGTCTGGTGGAGGTAGGAAAGTCAGCCTAGGTTTGGGATTCCCATAGCCCATTAGCCACAAAAAAGTCAGTTTCAGCTCTCAAATTTGCCCTAGACCCTCTCAGGCTTGTGAGAGCCCTCTACTATGCTGTTAATTTGAGACATATATACATACTTGAATATACACACATATGTGCCACTGACCATTCTTATTCTGGACCTGTACACTAAGGCCTTGGTTGCAATTGGATTATTCTAGAAGGATTTCAATGGGCAGGGATTTATTTCACTAAGATATGATGGACGTGGACTTTTTCTTTCACTGTCCTCTTTCTACCCTCTGTGTAGTATTCAGCACAAGCCATCCATTTCCCCACCTAGGCAGGCTGAACCTTTTTACATTGGCATTCTCATATACCCTTCTCCCATCCAGGGTTTACCACGATGATGGTCTCTGTCTTTACTGAAATATAAGATGTCTCATGGACATCTCAGATTTGTTCCAATTGGGCATCTTGAAATTATCAAAATATATTTTCTGGCAAGTATTAATTTGGCTAATTATAGAAAGTTTATTTGAAATCTGCTACTGAACTTCCTTACCTTTCAAAACCTAAATTTCAAGGTCAGATAGTACGAAGTGTTGTTGTTTAGTCATTTCAGTCCTGTTCAGTTCTCTTCATGAGATTTTCTTGGCAAAGATACTAGAGTGGTTTGCCATTTGCTTCTACAGCTTATTTTATAAATGAGGAAACTGAGACAAACAGGGTTAAGTGATTTGCCCAGGGTCACATAGCTAATAAATATCTGAGGCCAGATTTGAACTCAAGAAGATGAGTTTTCCTGACTCCAGGGCTGGTACTGCATCCACTGTGCCACCTAGCTGCCCAGTGTGAAGAAGTATTTAATTTTTATAGGCCATTTGTAAATTAATTGTGCTTAAGTCTCCAATTTCTCATTTATTTTAAAGAAATGATAGCAACCAAAACTAAAAGGTTTCTATAAATTTCACTCTTTCTAACTTTATCAGGAGCTCTAGCAATCTCATCAATACTAGTTCAAATCTACCTTCTTAATGACTCAGCTATGAAACTTGTATATTTCAAGTTATCCTGTGGATATCCTGGCCACTCACCTTAGAATTCAGGCTACCTCCTCTCACCTCTTCCTTTCTGTGGAAGCATCTTTCCAATGACTGGATCACTTGCTCTATCACTTTGATTCCCAACCTAGTCTGACTACTGATGCCCATATTTGTTTTACTGGCTATCCATTCCTTTTGCCAGTCTTTGGCCTGTACTCTAGTATTGGACTCCCCCAACATTGACCTTTGGTTCTGACCAGTAAACCCTTCTGCATCCACTCCCTAGGGTGAATCTGGCCCTTTAGGCGATACCATGGTAGAAATTTCTCTTCCCACACATGGGACCAGGCTGTCTCAGTGGTTACCTTTTGGTACTTAGCACTTCATGAGATCAAGTCTACTCCCTTGCCTCTTGACAGGTCTATATCTAAACCAGGTGTCTATCTATTGAGGGAAAGAGATCTTACCACTTCTTTCAGTTATTCGCTGCTGAGCCTAATAATTCTGACAGTCAGGAAATTCTCATGTCATGTGTCTAATCTGTTTTATGTCAGATACACTAAAAGCAAAGGGAGTATCAGCAAGATGTCTGTACTGTTTTCTTAGATGTGGCACAGACATTCCCATTTCATCTGTAGCCCTGGCCTCTGGTGGCTAAGGAGCAAACGTGACTGCCCCAGGCAATTAGCCAGCATCCTGGCGGTCCCGGAGACTTTGTCATACCCATTCCCTCTCACCAGTGGGCAGGCGTATATGACAGACCCAGACTTGTTCAACCTCAGACATGTTATTTTCTATGACCTTTTAAATATGAAAGTCACTGAAACATTTTGTAGGAAGATTTCTCTGGTATTTCCCACATCTTTAGAAATCTTGGTGTATGTGCTATTTCAAAACCCAAAGTTGAGAGCTTTAGAAGTTTGCTCAGGCCTCATTAGCGATTTACATATGAAAGGGCTATAATCTGGAGACTTACTGCTTAATGATCCTGAAAGGTGAGTGAGTTAGAGAATGACTGATTAATTTAACATTCATGTTCAAGTTATGTTATTTCTCTCAACCAGATGCTTGCCAACCATAAGGCCTTGCATTGCTCACAAGTGACACCTGTAAAATGCACTAATAATTCCTGATGTCCATTATGATGGCATAATTTCAGGATGAATTGTTGTTAGTGAACCCATTTCCCTCTGTGCTTCCATGAGCATAAGTAACAATCTTCTTTTTGGATAAAACAAATTGAAAAATATCGTGAGCGTATTTGAGAAGAATAACTGAGAGACCCACACTTGACTAGAGATTTTTGTGGCTAGGGCAAGGGCAGGGCAGAAAGGTAGGAGGGTGGAAAAGAGGGTTCACCTGGGTGTGGATGGAGAACGAAGAAGTGTGGTCAGGGGCACAACTAGGTTTATGAGCTTCTAAAGGATTGGCCGCTGCTAGGGAGTGGAGGTATAGGCACCGGGTATAAGGCTTGCTGAAGGTGGGGCTGAGTGGTAGGAGCTCACCTAGGTATGACCAGTAGTGATATGGTACTGTCTACTAAAATGGTACTGTCTACATTCTCTAAATTTTCTGGCACCCTGGGGTAAAGATCTAGTCATCTTGCCTTAGTTACAGTTCTGGCTGAACTGATGCATTGTATAGAGGAAAGATCAGCAGACTTGTCAGACTTGTGATCGGATAACCTGAGGCTGAGTCCTAGTTCTGACATTTGTTAGACATGATATTTGGAGGAAAAATCCTAACTCTGCTGGACTCCAGTTGAAGTGTTTGTAAAATAGTTGTGGCAAAATTTACACTATCTACCTACTCTGCAAAAGGGGGTCAAGCACTTAGTAAGATGAAAAGCATTATAGGGATGTAAGCTATCATTATTGTTATGTAAAGTCGTACCATAGAGGTTCTTTTTCTAGGTTGTAATTTTCAAAGTGGAAATTGCAAATAATCAAACTTCAAGGTGAGCTGCTACTGTACTTCCTGGTGAACAAAACAGAGGTAATTGTTGAATGAATCCTGGCATTTCCTACTTGCATGAAAATATGACAACATCTGATGCTTGTAGGGGGCTATTTCAGCAGTACTCTTGTTTTAAGGTATTTATGGGTCATGTGAAAGTATGGAACAGTGGAGAGAGAACTGGCCTAACAGTGTGAAAGACAGGGTCTCAAGTCAGCCCTGAAATGTATTAGTGGTTGTGGCTCTGGGTAAGTCAGATAAACTTTCTGTGTCCCAGGCAACATCCTGAGACTAAAAGTTAGACTTACAGAGTGAGTGTTTATTTGCAATGACAGTGTTTCTCCACAACAATTATGTAAGCACAGTGGGTTTTTTATAGATGAGGAAACTGAGGCTCATAGATTCCAAGCTGGAGGGGGCCTTAGAAGTCACCTACTCCTATGTCTTCACTTCAGAGATGAGAAAACTGAAGCCAAGTGCCTTGCTCAAAGTTAGGAGGTTAGTAAGTAGATGGCATGGGATGTTTGTATGTAGCCTAAGAGTTGAGAAGCCTCGTAGCAACTTCCTCTGCTTCTGATATATTTAACATAAAACATGTTTAGGAAGTGCTTTCTTCACAACAATTCTATGCAGAGTGTGCATAATTATTCCCATTTAACAGATGAAGAAATTGAGTCCTAGAGAGGTTAAGTGACTTGCCTTTCCTTGAGTGCAGACAGATGATCTGATTTAAAATTTAATGCTCTTTATGTTACCCATCTTAACTAAGAATCCTGCTCAAGGTCAACCAGCTAGGTAGTAGCAGAGTAGGTGTTAAATACTAGAACACATCAGGGGTACTTGAGAAGGGAAGGGGATAATATTGTATTCAGTGTTTAAGGATTTAAGAAGATGTACTTCAAAATGCAAATGTGTATTTGTGCTGATTTAGTTTTTCAAGGAAAAGAAGTGAATATTTTGTTATGACTCTTTACTTCCTCAGTTACCATTCAATCTTATGGAGAGTACCATGGAGTGGCAAAGTAATTACATGGTGAATACCATATATTTACGATTATTTATATTTTCTAGATTGGAGTACAGGCTAATTATTTTTGGTCTTATTAAGTGCAAATTACCAAGTAGTCTTCAGGAACATGTAATTACTATGTTCTGTAGTCACATGCCACTTACCGAGCAAAACTGATGCTGCAAATTGTCATTTAAGTCAAGAGAACAGGCATGTGTGTGCCTCTCTCTGGGAGACAAACTGCTAGTTACTTTGCCTTGTGGACTTAGATCTAGGAAACCAAAGTACGAACAAATTAGTGCGCTATTATTTCAGCCATTTTCTAATCCTTCTCATTTTTAATGCATATGCCATTACTAGGGTACTATAACACTTCGATTAGCCAAAGAGCTGAGCCCCAAATAATAAACCATGGTGCTTTTTGCATAGGCAAAAGAAAAAATTCTCTTTCTCAGATGCCAACCTTTGGTTATTATTTGCCAACTTATTACTGATGCTTTAAGACTATGGAAAGTATCTAGGACCCTTAAGCCTAATGGCTTCAAAAAAAGGACGGGGGAGGGAAAGTATATCTCATCCTTGTTAATCATGTTTTTTATTACCTAAATTTTTCTGGATTCCACTTATCTTGTATGTTTGAAATTTTTATGATTGTATTTTGTATTTGTATATAATTCAATTTAGTCAAAGAGTATTTATTAGGTTCCAAATATGTGCAATACACTGTCAAGTGATAGCCATACAAAGACAAAAGTGAAACAGTTTAGCCTTCAAGGAGATTCCATTATCTGAAGGCATACTACATGTGCACAGGTATGTGAGAGAGAGAGAGAGAGAGAGAGAGAGAGAGAGAGAGAGAGAGAGAGAGAAAGAGACAGAGACAAGGAGACAGAGAGACGGAGAGACAGAGAAGATGGACATGATAAGAGCTGAGGGTATTATGAAAGACCTCATGTTGGCAATTGTGTCTTGAAGGAATCAAGGAAAGGAGACCAAGAAGTAGAGGGGAGAATAGAGCACATTTCTGTGTGTGGTTGCATGCACACACACACACACACACACACACACACACACACACATCTAGGACTTCAGAATCATATTTGATTCCCATCTTTCAATCTCTATATCCAATCAGTTGCCAAATTATCCTCTACAATATCTCACAACCATCCCTGCTTTTCCATGCACACCACAACCACTCTAGTGTAGATCTTAATTATTTCTTGGCTAGACAAATATTACAGCCTTCTCATCTGATTTCCTACCTCCGATCATTCCATTGCACTATCTATGTGATTTCCCAAATGTACTGATCTGAGTATATTACTTCAGTATCTTTGTTGCTCCTATTGGGTAATTTCTTAGCCTGGGTTCCATGAGAGCTCTGGGAGAATCTCATTAGCCCTAGCCAGTAGATCTGAAGAACTGGGGATTAAATAAAGTAAGTAACTAATCTGTTCCAACATGTGTACAGATACAGAAAAATTGAGAGAGAGGAGAGAGACAGAGAGACAGAGACAGAGAGAATAGTAAGAGCTAAGGAGATGATGAAAAATGTCATGTAGATGGAGTTGTATTTTGAAGGAAGGATTAAGAGGTAGAGGTAAGGAGGGAGAACATTTCTTGAATATGTGTATGCATGTGTGTACATATGTATGTACGTATGTGCATTTGTGTGTATGCACATATGTATGTGTGTATGTATGTATGTATGTATGTATGTATGTATGTATGTATGTGTATGAGCAGATAGAGCACCAGGCTTGGGATGAGGAAGACCTAAGTTCAAATCTGGCCACAGATACTTACTAGCTGTGTGACTTAACCCTGTTTACCATAGTTTTCTCATCTATAGAATGAACTGGAGAAGGAAATGGCAAACCACTCCAGTATCTTTACCAAGACAATCCCATACGAGGTAATGAAGGGTCAGACATTATTGAAATGACTGAACAAGAAAATATATGTGTACATGTATGCATGTGTTATAGTTAGTTATGATTATATAGAATTATTAAAATTATAATATTGTTATAGTTAGAAGCCTTAGAAGATGATGAGCTCCTTGAGGGCAGTCACTGTTGGCATGACTAGCCTTCCATATTTGTATATCAAAATCACACACACACACACACACACACACACACACACACACAAACACAAGGTCATAGAATGTTAGAGCTGGAAGGGACCTCAGATACTATCTAATACAATTCCCCCATTTATTGGGGGAATTTAAACCCCAGTGGGGGAAATTAAAACCCAGAGGTTAGATGATTTGACCAAAACCACACAACAAATGGGTGGCAGAGCTGGACCTGAAACCTATGTCTTCCAACTCTCCTGCTTACTAACCTGTGAGCCTTGGACAGGTGACTCAGCCACCTCAGGTCTCAGTTCCCTCAGCTATGAAATGATGGGATTACAACAATATTGTTGTTGCTGAATACAACACTCTCTTGGTTCTGCTCATTGTGCTTTTCATTATTTAGGTTGGAGGCTCTTAACATAATTTTATGTCATGGACCCTTTGGGCTCTCTGGTGGATACTATGGATCCCTCCTCAGTATAATGTTCTTAAATGCATAAAATTAAATAAGTAGGATTATAAGGGAAACCCGTATATTGCATAGTTACCAGAACTTTTTTTTAAAAAAACATTCATAGGCTCCAGGTTAAGAACTTTATGGATGAGATAATCTCTAAGGTTCCTTACAGCTCTAAATCCTATGATCCTGATTCCCAGTTAGGTTCTGTTTCCTCTCTATGTTGTGTGTACACATGCACACACACATATACACGGATATACACACATGTACTCATACATATGTACACATACACACAATATACATACACACATATGTACACATGCACATGTACAGAGAATATATGTCTGTATAGGGAGAGTGGAATTGCTAAAGAAATTGAGAGATTAAAGTGAACCTCTGAGCATAATTCTTTTATAAGCACTTAATAAATACCCATTGATATAAACGCATTCACTTAAGAGTACCTTTGTGTACATTTGTATTCAGGAGCCTATTTATATAACCTAGCAAAGTACCATGGTAGGTACTCAATAAATATGTTTAAGTAAATGAATGGATGGTTGAATGAATGTATGCTTTTAAATTATGGTCTATTTATGGAGAGGAATTTTACATGAAATAATTTTTTTACGTGTTTGTGTGTTTTATGTGTTTCTCCACTTTTCTTAGCTTCTTCTCTGATTTTGAGAAGAAAATCAGTCAAAATGTTTTAGCCACATTTTTTTCCCCCTCACCACTGTTACATCTTCACTCTTGAAAAGTAGCCATATTGCCAATCAAATTTCTCTGAGGGGAACACTGTAGGAAAAAGCGTTAAAAATCTTATTGTGGAAGAAACCAGCTAGAAAAGCTAGGTGCTTGCTGCTGGCTGCTGGTGGAGGCAGGGAGAACTAGTTAGTAATAGTCATAATAATAATAATGATAATGATAACAAAAGCATTTATGTAGTACCTACTATGTGCCAGTTACTGTGCTAATTGCTTTACGAATATCTCATTTGTTTCTTACAATAACCCTGGGAGATAGGTGCTATTTATAAACCTCATTTTACAGATGAAGTAACTGAGGCAGACAAAGGTTAAGTGACTTGCCCAAGGTCACACAGCAAGTAAGTGTCAGAGGTTAGATTTGAACTCAGGTCTTCCTAACTCCAGGTTATCTATTCTATCCACTGCTTCACCAGGATGCATACAGCTATAATAAAGGGAGAAGGTAAAAGGCAAGCAGGGCAGCTAGGTGGTGCCGTAGAGGATAGAGTACCAGGCTGGGAGTCAGGGAGACTCATCTTCCCGAGTACAAATCTGTTCTCAGACACATTAGATGTGTGACCTTGGGTAAGTCACCTGCCCCTGTTTGCCTCAGCTTTCTCATCTGTAAAATGAGCTGGAGAAGGAAATAGCAAACCACTTCAGTATCTTTGCCAAGAGAACTCCAAATGGGATGAGGAAGGCTCAGACATATCTGAAAAACAACCGAATAAAAGGCAAAAATGAGATCTGACTGAAGCTCTCTTCCTCTTCCTTCGGCTGAGAGGGGAATTATGTCCCTCAGCATTATCTCTAATCCTGTTAGGAGTCATGAGTGGTAAGCTGTGGAACAGTTGCCTGATCCTTCTTTTCCTGGAATTAAAGATATTTCTGATAGAAAACTAAAAGATAATCTTACATGTACACATTGCCTTTAAGTCACATGTAAATCATCTCTTTCTTGTCTCTCAGAAGTACACTTACAGCATCCCTTTAGTCTTTCACTGCAAATTACTTTTAAAAATTCAATTCAATTTTATTTTCAGATCTGCATTCTCTCCCTCTCTCCCCCCTCCCCTGCTCCCCCTGCTCGTCACTCCACTTTGAGGGAGGGAGAAAAATAACCTTCCTGTTACAAACATGAAGTTAAGCAAAATAAATTCTTTCACTGGCAATGTCATAGTCATATATATGTATATGTATGTATGTGTATATACATACATTTATCCGTATATTCACATATATGCATGTGTATATATGCATACATCCACATATATATGTGTCTATATTAATATACACACATACATGTATGTATATATCCATATATCCACATATGTATGTGTGTATATATGTACATCCATATAGCCACATATATGTATGTGTATATATCCACATATCCACACACATGTATGTGGATATATCCATATATCCATGTACGTATGTATGTATGTATCCACATATGTATATATCTACATATCCACATATATGTGTGCACACATATGTATATACATCTATATAGCTATAGATCTATATATACATTCATACACATATACATATCACACAATGTCTATTGCCTCTCTGTCAAGAGGTAGGAACCATACTTTATCATAATTCCTCTGAAATTATGGTTGGTCATTGTGTAATTCAGTATTTCTAAGTCTTTCCAAGTTGTTTGTCTTTACAATATGGCTGTCATGATATAAGTCAAGGCTGTCCAAAATGTGCAGTGGATTTATGCAGCCCGCCTACAAGAAAAGAAATTTACACAAATGCTTTAGTAAACGAAGCTGAGCTATCCCAGAGCTCTCACTAAAATGGCAAATCAAAATATATATTATTGTTTCAATAAAAACCTAAGGTTGGACAGCCCTGATATAAATTGTTCTCCTGTTCTGCTCTTTTCACTTTGCATTAATTCACATATATCTTCTCTGAAACCACCCCCCCCTTTATCACTTTAGAGGAGGAAACTGAGACAAACAAAGCTTAAGTGACTTGTGCAAGGTCACAAAGCTAGCGAGTATCTGAAACAGGATTTGAACTCACGTCTTCCTGACTCTAGGCCCAGTGCTCTATCCACTGAGCCATCTAGCTGCCTTGAAGTCAGTGGACCTGTATTCAAATCCTGGGTTTACCTGTATGTGATTTTGAACAAGCCAATCTCTCTGAACCTGAGCTTGCACCTCTGAAAAATAAAGGGACTTGGCTAGATGGTCTTTAAGTTCTCTCCAGCTTTTTGATCTTGTGAATTTAATTGAACTGTAATATAAGTTACTTCGAGGTTCCTCTTTGATCTACCTACTACTCAGAAAAATGTACCCATATATATATATACACCCCTGGTTGTAAGCCTACTGTATATATATCTGGCATATACACCCCTGGTTGTAAGCCTACTGTATATATATCTGGCATATACACCCCTGGTTGTAAGCCTACTGTATATATATGTAGGCTTACAACCAGGGGTGTATATGCCAGATAATGGTTAAATTTTCGATGTGAACATTTATACCTCAGAAATCCACAAAATGCTACAAATCAGGGATTAATTTATTGGGGTTTCTTAATTGTCTAGACTAGGGATGGGGAACCTGTGGCCTCTTGGACACATGTGGCCCTCTAGGTCCTCAAGTGTAGCCCTTTGACTGAATCCAAATTTCATAGAACAGATCCCCTTAATAAAAGAATTTATTCAGTGAAGACTGGATTCAATCAAGTGGCTGCACTTGAGGACTTAGAGGGCCACATGTGGCATTGACGCCACATGTTTCCTACCCCTGGTCTAGACTTAAGAAAGTGATGGAGAAAATGTTAATGATCTACATTAAACTGAAAAGTATATCTTACTATTTCCCCTCCTCCAGAGAGCCGATTGTTAAACATTTACCAGCATACCACTGCCTGTAACTAATATGCCACGTGTGGCACATTTATTAACCAATTCTACCTGAATTCCCAGTGGACTTATTCTTAGCACCTTAGCTTTGAAACTCGCCTTGGCTCTCAGTGCAGGATCAATGAACCCTTGCCAGACACTCATTACTGTAGCTCCTATACTTGGGGTTGGCAGGTCTCCTGCTTTCCCCACACTGCCCAGAATCATTTCCTCCCACATACAGATGCTGTTTGGGTTGTTGAGTCTTAACAATTCACCCTCTGTTTATCTGACACAGTTCTGGGGCTCCCTTTTGCTCCATTTCTACGAGCTCTTATAATCTTGGTTCTAAACATTACACAAATTGGACTCCAATTAAGAGCAAATATAAGTATATGCTACTTCATACGAGAGATGAATTCTTAAAAAGTTGTACAAAAAGCCTAATTGGATCACATTTTAAAAGCACTTAAGGGGGAAATAACTATTTCAAGTATAACACCGTGTATCATTTTGTTTAGAAAAATGACAAAACACACACAAAAATTTTCTGAAGCAGACATTGTCTCCATCATCTCCAACAACCTCCTCTGCAGCCCCCTCACTGCCCACACCAGAGCTCATGTCCTGGAGGAACTTCAGCCCTGAGGCGCTGCTCTCCTAATTGGTGGCTATCTCTCACCATTCTGGGAAGGCCAGGCCATGCTTCCCTCATTTCCTTCTCTCCACAACCACCTTGCAAATGGCTTCGTCTTTCTTTTCCAACTCTGTCCTTTCTCCTCTAGTTCTGGGACCGTGAACCATACATGAGCAAAGCAACTCTAATATTATTCCTGAACAGAATGTGTTGATCTGCCCCGACTTTACCCCCATTTATTATACCAGTAAATTTCTGGGTCAAAGTGTCCTTCTCTGACCTCAATTCCCCAAAGTGTGTGGTTTCCTCTATTTGAATGTTAACTCTTTGAAGGAAAGGACTATTTTTGTTTTTGTGTCCCTAGTGCTTTGTCACAGTGTTGACTTAATAGAGGATTTTTTCATTCGTCCATCCATCCATCCATTCATCCATCCATCATCCATCCATCCATCCATCCATCCATCCATCCATCCATCCATCTATCCATCCATCCATTCATATACTTGTCTCATAATTTATCTTTTATTTCAAGTCAGATTTCTATGTTTGCGTTTTCATTGTAGGTCACATGTGCAAAAATTAGAAGTAAAAAAGAGACAAGATAATATAATTCTTCTAAGTCTAATCAATATATATTTAGCATCAACTAACTGGAGGATGAGATGAGTCACATCTCCTGCTCCCCGCTCATAGCCAACGGCAGGGTTCATCTACAACAAAACCACACCCCCAACACTCTGCCCTCCTGCCATTCCTTCCTCTGTTTGAGTCAGGTTTGGGCCCTGATACCTTGCCAGGCAGAGACAGCAGGAGTGGCCCAGGTAACATTGGGAAAATCTTCCTCCTCTCCCAGTTTATCCATTCCCTGCCCACCCAGATCGCTTCTTAGTTCAAATAGGCATCTTCCTAATGAAGACTCCATACTCAAGGGCAGTGACAGGTAAATAAGACATCTACCTCTCAACTCTTTTTATTTTAAGCGGGATGGAGTAAGTCATAGGTACAGGCAAGGATAGGGTGCGATGTGTACCACAGTTTTCACTACATTTTGTTTCTTTTCGAGCCACTCACTTTCCCAAACTTCCCTAGTACTATATTGTTAAAGGCACTCATCATTTAGCTTTCTAATCTTGGTGTCTTCACTATCACTTACCCCACACACCCAATTGGTTGTCAGATCTTATCATTTCGTTAGCATCTGTGCCCCTTCTTTCCACTCCTACAATCATCACCCTAAGTCTTGTACTCTTGCAATAACCCCCTAAGTGGTTTCCCTGACTTAACTCCCTCCCCTCTTCAATTTATCCTCCACACAGCTATTAAAGTGATTTTTCTACCCCCACTGTATATACTCTAAGTGATTCCCTTTTGATTCTAGTATAAAATAGTTTTTATCTTCATCTCATCCTTTAAAAATTTCCATTTTTATATGTTTTATGGTATATACAATTCTTAGTATAGTAGCACGCTAATATAATTTATAAATAATGAAATATACACATATTGGTGGTACATGCTCAAAAATTTTGACTTGTGGTTAAAAAAGTTGAAAGATTCCATTTCTGGCTTTATGATCCTATGATCTCTTCTACTAAAGGAAGTAGAATGGAAAGGAAGCTGCTTACTCTAATGACTCCTACCCTGTTCCCCTAGAGCAAGAGAAGACTGTAGGATCAAAGAGACAGATCTGGAAGGAACCTTAGAGATCACTTAGTCCAGCTTCCTCATTTTATAGATGAGGGAACTGAAGCCTAGGGAAGGTAAATGAAGGTAAATACTACCTTTCCCAAGGTAGCATCAGAGATGAGAACAAATTATTACTGTACACTGACTGGTGCATCTGTCTGATTAAGTTATGTCAGTGGACTGGGGAGAGATATTCAGATTTACATACTTTTTGGTATCTCAGGGACAAAAATTGGTTGTTGTGTATGGATGCAACTTATCAAATTTCTTTTGAATGGACTCCAACTTAATAAAAACTATGGTATCTGGCTTTGAATGATCATGTTCTAAATTTTTGATTCCAAAAGCTAATGGTTAATAATTGATTATTATAAATAAGGGTAGGAATGGAGTTAAAACTCAGAGTAGGCTTCTTGCTGGCTACTGGACCGGCGCAGGTAGCGGAAAGATGGGCAAGTGCCGCGGGCTCCGCACGGCCCGGAAGCTGCGCAGCCACCGGCGGGACCAGAAGTGGCACGATAAGCAATACAAGAAGGCCCACCTGGGTACGGCGCTCAAGGCTAACCCCTTCGGGGGCGCTTCGCACGCCAAAGGCATCGTCCTGGAGAAAGTGGGTGTGGAGGCTAAGCAGCCCAATTCTGCCATCAGGAAGTGTGTGAGAGTCCAGCTGATCAAGAACGGCAAGAAAATCACAGCCTTTGTTCCAAATGATGGCTGCTTGAACTTTATTGAGGAAAATGATGAAGTCTTAGTGGCTGGCTTTGGCCGAAAGGGCCATGCTGTCGGTGATATTCCTGGAGTCCGCTTCAAAGTTGTAAAAGTAGCCAATGTTTCTCTTCTGGCCTTATACAAAGGCAAGAAGGAAAGACCAAGATCATAAAGTGATTCTTACAATAAATTTTTTCATTTAAAAAAAAAAAAAAAACTCAGAGTAGCCAGGCATTTCATTTAGACCAATGCAACTAGCCAAAATGTTAAGCAAATTTTCATTTGATCAGAAAGCATTTATTGAAAAACTTACTCTGGGCTTAGTTTCATGCTAGAATATGAGCATAAGACATAGTTCTTGTCTTCAAGAATCTTATAATCTAGTTTATGAGACAAGATAAACACAAATAATTATTGAATAATAATCGTAACAAATATTTATATAATGCTTTGTGGCTTGAAAAGCACTATACGTATATTACCTAATTTGATCCAAAGAGGGCAATACTAAACTGTCCCTATGTTTGTATAACAATATAATAAAATACTAAATTTTACAGTACATAGAATTAAAGACTAGAACTGTGGTCTAACTACTTTATATCTCTATTTTAAAATCCTTTCTCTTTTGGTGAACAAACCATTTCAAAACACTATTTTAAGAAAAATTTGCTTTTTTACAAAATACTTTCTAGTATAATTTGGCATTTTTGAAAAGCCTATCAGAGAGCTATAAAAAAACCCCGGTAGTCAAGGGAACCATTGTATGCATATAACTAGTTCACTGTGAGATCCAGTTGCTTACAGGAGAATGCAAAGGAGTACCATGGACCTCTGAGAATAGGAGTAGGTGCTAAAGCTCAGAATGAGTCGAGACATCTGTGAATGCTAAGAACACACACAAAAAAGATTCTTATTTTTTTCATAAGAGAAGATGAAAGAGATCTAAGAAGGGATGGGAACATTGCTTGGGTGAATGGAAGGATCATAACAGAGAAAAAGCAGCATTACTCATCTCTTATTTTTCATCCATTTTCTCTACCGAGAAGAAAAATCCCCAAGTTATGAAAGATAAAGCAAAAAGTGTTTAACAGAGAATTGCTACTCAAAATGAATGAGAAAATTGGTAAAAGAACACCTGGCTGTCTTCCATGAATTAAGATTAATGAGTCTAGACAAACTACAAAAGAACTAACGGGTACAATTATTGAACCGGTTATCTTAAAAAAAAAAAAAAGGTCCGCAGAATGAAAAAATGTCACAAGCCTGGTAGATATATCCCAGCTTCTGCAAAAGAGTAGAAGATGGAATTCCACAAAGTAAATTAAGTCAGTAAGCTTGACTTCAAATTTTGACAAAATCTAAATTTCTGTTGGGAGAAATTTCCTTTAATCTTCATAAGAGATAGTAATTTCATAAACCACACTATTCCCAATTATTATGTTAAGGGGAGGAGGAGTGATGGGGAGGTGGGGGAGGCGCGGTGGTATTTATTGGCAAGAGTTGCCCCTCTGGCATTCTTCTTAAGCTATTTGGTTCCTGAATCTCTTCCGCATTTGGGTGGAGAAGGGAGCATTGTCATGGGCTCTCTGTTGGTAGAATTGCGTTGTTTAAATTTTATTATTATTCAAATTCTCATCGAGCGTGGAAAAGGGGATAAGGAAAAGGAATTGTTGTATCAATTTCTATGTTCCATTAATTCTGGGTAGAGAACAATCCCTGGCACCTTTAGACATATGATGATGATGATGATGATGATGGTGATGATGGTGATGATGGTGATGATGATGGTTGTCCTTTGTTCTTGAAGAGGACCAAAATGACATCACTATGCTAGAGTAAAATTTCAGCGTGTCCAACTGTGTCTGATCAGACCAATACAAGCTTGGAATGCTTTACCACAGGTTGGGCACAAATAGTCCCTGTGAACGTTTGGAGTGGATTCTCTAAATTTGTGCATCCTGTGTTTTCTCTGATCTGTTTTGATTCTGCTTTGCTCACAGAGCACAGCACCTTCTCTGATATGGGCATGCCATGCTGAGTGGTCCTGTACCGGTGTCTGTCTGCCATGTCACACAATCAATTCCAAAGTTCTTAAGAGGGAACTTGAGAGCATCCTTGTATGGCTTCTTCTGACCACCATGTGAAGGCTTGCCCTGTGTGAGTTCTCCGTAAAATAGCCTTTTTGGCAAGCCTATGTTTTGCATTCAAACAACATGGCCAGCCCATCAAAGTTGCACTCTCTGAAGCAGAGTTTGAATGCTTGGCAGTTTAGTTTGAGAAGGAACCTCAATGTCTTCTGGTATCTTATCCTGCCAGATGATCTTTCATTCAAATGGAAGTGATTCAGTTTCTGACATGGTGCTGGTATACTGTCCAGGTTTCACAGGCATACAGCAATGAGGTCAGCAAAATGGCTCTATAGACCTTCAGTTCGGCAGTCAGTCTAATACCTTTTCTCTCCCATACTTTCCTTCCAAGTCTCCCAAACACTGAACTAGCCCTGGCAATGCATGCATCAGCCTCATTATCAATGTGTACGTCCCTGGAAAGTACACCCCCAAGGTAAGTGAACTTATCCACAGCATTCAAAACTTCTCCATTTGCTGTAACTGATGGTTCTACCATATGGATGGTGTGGTGGTGGCTGAGGGATAAGAATTTTCATGGAAAACATGGGCAGGAATCATACAAAATAGGAAGTCAGAAGGAGCTGCAAACATGCTATAAGGGAATATTCATAATGTGAAATTATAGGTTCATCAAAACATCCAGTTAAGCAAATTTCACTGCCAAATAATTGAGGTATCTTGGGGAGATCATTATGGGATTTTTACACATAAAGAGTTTATGTCTTAGTTTTTGTGTGTTTTAATTTCCCTTCCCTCTTCCACCCCATTTTACAAAATGAATATTTAAATTGTTTTACTGTGTTTTATTTGGGGATTTTTAAAACCAGTAAATGTTTTGTGAGCTGTCAGCCTCTTACTTTTTTCATAATTAAAAATATTGCTTTAAAATTTACTGTTAGCTTTTATTTTTAATTAAGTGCTTTATGTGAGTCGGATTTTTTATTTTTTACATTAAGAAAACGCAGTGACTTCTTTTTGTTTAACACATACTAGACATAATTAGAAAATAGTTAAAACTATATGTATGATAGGCTTGCTGCCCCAAATAAACTACAAGTTCATTGAAAGCAAAGATTGTGTCTTGATCATTTTCTGTATCTTCTACAGGCCCTAAAACAGTGCTTCACACAAAACTGGTACCCAAGAAAATTTCTGATCATGTATTGATTGTGGATTTTAGAAATAATATTTTATGCTTCTGAAGGACATTTATTGGTTCATTTTTTTAAACATAAAAACCCTTCCTCCTCAAATACTCTTCTTTTGTTAAAGTATTTACTTTTTGGGAAAAATGGTTCAAAGATTATAACATATGTCCATACCTTTTGGAAAAGCAGGGGTACATATGTCTCCAATTTTTTTTCCTGGAATAGATGCAGCAGGGTTTAGTATTTTTAAAAAGTGATTTTCTTTTGCTGTGGACATGACATCCATCCATAGAAAGGCTTGAAAATAATCCTTCGTTCTCAAAGGCTATGGCAGGTTTGCAGCCTATGACATGTTGTAACCAAGCCAAAAAGGTGGCAAGCAGAGTCCTGGTGACAGGCTGTGGCTCCTGTCTGAGGAACAACTTGACATCTAAAGATGAGGAAGCTCATTGTTATTAGATTGACCAATAGGTGATAACTTCTTTGGCTCAGGTCACTCATACATTCTTCAATATTTGAAGGGATTTGCTATCTCTTCAGTGTGGGCACTCCTTCCAATTATGCCAATGCACACAAACCACCCACCCTTTATCCCATGTGATTCTTACCCATGTCTTTCTGTGGGTGCTCAGCAGAAGGCAGTTTCTGTAACAGCTTCTCAGAGGACAAGAGAAAACCTATGCCATCCCCTGGCTTGCCTGTAGACCTAGACCTTGTGAATTTCTTAGCAGTACAGATCAAAAGAGAATGTGAAATACCTGTTTAGCAGTCTAACAAAATTGCTTTTTTTTAAACCTTTCTAGGAGAGTATGTTATGAGTAATGAGTTAGTATTTTATATTTTAGTCAATGGGTGTTTATTACCTCCTTGTCTTTTAAATATTTCTTTTGTGATAAAGAAATAAATAGCGGTCTTATATATGATATCTACTTTGTGCATTGAGTTCCTTTCTAGAAGGGACCCTGCTAATCCTTTTATCAGGAGACTCCAGAAATTAATTAAACTAAAACTTTATATAAGAGATTTCTCCTACACTTTAGAGTAGGTACATAATGAACCAGAGAGTTTAAATTAAAAAAAAGAATCCCCCCAAATTAGCACGAATCCCTCTTTGTGTGAGCAGGCTCACTCAGGACTGAACCCAGTCCATGTGAATCCAGAGCCAGAGCCTTTTTTGAGCTCAACTCTGATCTTGGGCCAGGGGCCACATTTCCATCAATTATACTCTCACTGAAAGTTCCTACAGGGTGAGGATTATTTTTTTCATTTTTATTTTCACACCTCCAGTTCCTAGCATATAGTAGGAACTTAAATAGTTGTTGAATTGAGCTGATTTTACTATCTGTGTAGAGATCTTTTTTTCATAAAGATTTGAGAATAGGTTTACAATCCATACTGGTGGAGAGATGAGAACACATATCCATTTAAAAATAAGCAGGTCACGATAGAAGCAGATTTGAGAGAGAAACTTGGCTTCCGTTCCCAAAGGCATAGCCAGGCAACCTGTATAAATCCAAATTTAGAAAGGAAGGTATGATCAAAAATGCCGGAAGCATCCAGGATCTCCCTTTTGAACAAGTTGGCACAGATGATGGCCAAGATAGGAACAATAGGAGGGTAGGATTTAGAGCTAGAAGGGAACTCAAAAGTAATCTAGTCCAACTCTTCATTTTATAGATGAAGAAACTGAGGCCTAGACCAGTTCCATGGCTTGCCCAGGCACACTCAGCTAGCTGATCACAAACCTGATACCCGAACTCAAATATTTGCCTTCAAATCCACTGCTTATCTTACTACATACATCCCAATACCTGAACCATGGGTTTTAACTTGAGGTCAATGAATGTGAAAAACAAAACCAAAACTAACAACTATATTCAGTTTAATTGATTTCCTTTGTAATCCTATTTATTTTTTTGTTTTAGTCATTTGAAACATTATTCTGAGAATGGGTCCATTGACTTCATTAGACTACCAAAGGGGTTCATGAAACAAACAAAATGGTTATGTACCACTGACCTAGAGGGAAGGCTAGATTTAGCCTACTAAAGTCCTCTAGCATTTGCTAATCATTTGATTGATCAGTTACCAATCAATGATAAGGTTCCTAGGCACTGTGCTAAGTACTGAATATACAAAGACAAAAAATGACACAGTTTTTGTTCTCAAGGGGTTTTTATTCTATTCATGGACTACTTCTAAAGACAGGAATACTAAAACCCCGGGAGAAGAATTAGAATTTCATGGTCTCGGTGACCAAAACCAAGGTTCCAAGAAGCCTAAGCTTGAACTCAACTTTCCAGGAGTGAGGTCAATGTTTCTTCCCCACTCTCTATCCAGGGGTAGTGAACTACACATTGTCCTGTAAGCTCAAGTGCTGGCTACGGAGAGCGGAGCTGAAACTAAGACAAGAAAAAAAAACCAGGCAAGATATAGAAATACAAAACTCTTTACTGGCTTTCTTAGTCTTTGTTTTTAAATGTCTTTTTATTGAAAATATCATTAAAATTAATTTTTAAAAAGTATCCTTTTTAACCTAAAATTGAACATTTCAGACATTAATTTAAATAAAAATGAAATTAAAATGAATTTTTAAGTTAAAATTTGTTTAAACATAATAAAGAGAAATGAAAACAAAACCTAATAAACAATAGTAATGAAAGGAAATCAAGCGTGTATTCCCAAATGCCATTTGATCTAAATTTTGTCAGTCAGTGCTAGTTATCACTAATTTCTCCCGGACAATGTCAGATAAAAGGATTTATATCTAGTTTGGACCATTTGGACTAGACAGAACTCGAAAAGATCAATCCACTTGAATTTGGATTGCTCTCACCTATGTACTGTCATAAGACACAGAATGCTCTAAACCAGTGGCCTTGGCTTTTAATGGGCTTACACTACTCTATGATCCAGAAGGTACCTCTTATATGGAACATTTCTATCTCATCTAGTGTCTTAGGGCAGAACTCATTTCAACTTAAGAAAATGTGTGATTTGGCTTCTATTTCTATGATATTTTGAACAAAATACTGCATAAGAAACACTGCTTCAAACAGGAAATCATAGGTTTTGTTTTTTCAAGGACTTGCTGCCAGAACAAATATCTTTTGGTCAGTTCCAGGAGAGAATAAATTCAGACAAATAGCTTCGAGTTTCATATTTCCTTTATAAAAAGAAACAACTTACACTATTTGTGCACAAATGGTCTAATTCCTAAGCTTCCTGATTTTAAAACCCACAATTTGATTATTTATCCAATTAATTGATCAATTTCCTATCTCTTACTGAAAGGAGATAATACCAAACCTAGCTATATCTGACGCTGTTGAATCTGGAGAACAGACTGTGATAAAATATGTGATAACAGAATTTGGTCAGGAAACTTAAGCAAAACCTACGTAACAGAGCATTTTCTGAAATGTTTTTCTGGGAAAATGTCCTAGTCACAAAATAGTTCACAGCCTCAATCTCCTGGCTTTCTTGGGCCTGGATAAAATCTTTGGAATGTCTTTGTCATAGACTTTTTTAATTACTGTACTTGTACACTATGTTGTTTTAGATGGTTAATCAAATTCAGTACAGAGAGCAAAGGCCTAGCCTTTTGACTTAATGGACTGCTTTAAACTGGAGAGTTTTCTAATCAGAAAGCTCCCAGGCCGTTGTGAATCAGTAAGAGGTAATCGGCACTCTCAAGGCCATTGGCCAGAGACACTGGTTTTATGAATTCCAGGAACATGGGCCTCTGTGAGTCTTCTTTGTTTTGTTCTTAAGTGTTTTCTTCCAGACTGGGTAGGTAGATTTTTTTTTCCCCTTCCCCTATCCCCAGAGCAGAATGAATACAGCAATGCTGCTAATATTAGCCTCAAAGATATTTCAGGTAAGTGGGTCGGGAAGTAAGTCCCAGTGGGAAATGAACTTGTGACCCTGTCAATTAAAAAGGTAATGCTGAATTTATAAGATAGATGTTGAGCCACAGCTCATAGACAGGAAAAGGAAGGGAAAATTCCATTCAGGCTCATCATCTCGTACTATTCCAAATTGTACATGGAGTCAAATTAACATCGGCTCTTGGATCCATCCAGAGCCACTGAAACCCTCCCATTTGGCAGCACACAAAAAAGTCTGCGCCTCTGTGACTCCATTCAGAGCCGCTGCGACATATTGGACCACTCTCTAAGCATCCACCAATTCAATTACTTGGATTCCACTGACCTCTCTCAGACCAGCTGAAACATTAGGTAGGACCTCATTGAGCCTTTTGGCACCAACTTAATCACTTGGGTAGGAGCATTCTAGGAAGAGTTGTAAACTATCCTAATTTGTCTTTTGCCAAGGGATAGCCTCTTGGAAGCAAGACTATGTGGAACACGCTTTACTGGAAGTGGAAAAAAAAACCTCACTGATAAGATGGGGACAGAGCTATAAACACCAGGAGTCTGGGAGGGGAAGGAAGGAAGCCCCAGGCACAAGGTCTATATGAATGAAACTTACACTAATTGGGCCCCAGAAATAGTTATGGGGCATATAAAATAGTAATTGCTTAAATTATTATACTGCAATGGTTACAAAGTTCTTTTTCTTAGAATATTAAGAGGCAGGTTATATGAGTATTATTATCCTCATTTTAATAAAGGAGGAAGCTGAAGGTCAGAGAGATTAAACAATGTCCTCATTGTTGGCATGTAGAAGAGACAGAACTTGACCTCGGGTCTTCTGACTCCATAGCTTATGTTTTCTCCATTGCATGTTGGGAAACTTGAACATAGAGCAGAGGGATCCCTGAATGGGGCAATACCTCACCAAATGTCTCAGTTGTAGCTGTAATCAGCAGTCAGGTAACAAGTAGAATAGACCCCCAAGGAATCTATACGTCTTTATGATTTAACTTAATTAAATTAAAAAAAATCATTTTCTAAGCTCCTACCATGTAAAAGAAACCACTAAGTAATGGGTGTACAAAGACAAAACAAAACAATCCCTTCCCTCAAGGAGTTGACAGTCTGCTGTGATATGACACAGAGAAAAGTAAGTACATGTACGCATACACAAAGTGATTTTGAGAGAGAGAGAGGGTGCTCATAACTGGGAGGATTAGAAAACAAAACAAAACAAACCTGTTTTGGAGGCATCACCTTGGCTGAGTTGTGCTCTGAAGGAAGCTATGGATTCTGTGAGGTAGAGATAAGGAGGAAGGGCCTTCCAGATTTAGGGAACCACTTGTACAGAGAGAAGTAGGCAAGCAATAGAATGTCATGAATGAACAGATTAGCAGGCAAGTAGAATGCTAGGTGCATGAAGGAGAGTGGTATGAAATGAGAGCTAGATGAGAGCCATATCAGGAGGGCTTCAAAAGCTAGGCTGAGGCATTTGTGTTTTATCCTAAAGGTAATAGGAAAACACTGAAGGTTTCTGAGCAGAGTGGGAGTGACATGGTCAAATCCGTGTTTTAAGATTTTTCAATTTGGCAATTGTGTGGAAGATGAACTGGTGAGGGGAAAGTCTGGAGGCATCAGGAACATGCAGTAACTCAGATGAAAGGTAATCAGGGCTTGAACTAAGGGGAAATGGCTGGTAGCTAGGCTTCCAATAGCTTTCTGGATGGTCTCCCTTGGTCTCCATTCCATTCAGTCCAGCCCCTCTATTCAGGACTCCTCAGATTTGCCCCTTAAAATCACGGTAAAATAAACTGTTGAGGCAACCTCAATAGTGTGTTAGCCTACTCCTCAGCTGATTGAAGCAGCAGACAATTAGAAACCATTCTCCAGACATCCCGGCCATAAGGAAGCATATCGTGCTTCCAGAAGGAAGATTGTGTGTTTTCAGTTGAGGCTTGTGGCTTTGATCCAAACCTGTGTCAGAGCAGAGAGAGCTGCAAGGTCAGGTTCTGTCTAGTCCGTCTTATCTTAATCACGAGCATGGCTGAGCTTGCCTTCGAGTTCCCATCCGCAAAGGATAGTGCCCAGGGGAGTAGTAAGCAATGAAGACATCAGATCTATATAGGTGGGGAGGAGATGAGGAGGCATTATAGGGCACCGAGGTGGCAATCACAGAATCTCAGAACTTCGGAGTTGGAAGGAACCTCATCGGGCCACCTACTCCAACCCTTTAATAAGAACAAGAATGCTCTCTATAGCATACCAGACAAGCGCTTGCCTGGGAGTTCTCCAGTAAAGGAGATTTCACCATCTCCTGAATCAGCCCACTCTAACTTTTGAATGGTTCTATTTATTAGGAAAAAGCTATGACATTGCCTTGTGATTACAGTTTCCTTTAAAAAAGAAAACTTGTTTTGTCATCTTTTGTTTTTATATCACCTTATGACTATATCCCTCCCTCGCCCCGTCCTCCATTTCTGTGAGCCATCTTTTTTTAAACAGATTTAAAAAGAAAAAGAAATAAACCTGGTACCTTTTCTGTGTGTTTGATAAGCATCCCTGTAATAAATAGGGAGTGGTATGTCTTTATACAATGGAAGGGGGAGGGAGGAATGGTGTGGCTAGAGTTGAAAGTTTGTAATGGGGAGCAGTAAGAACTAAGGTTATACAGGTAGATAACTGTTGTTTGTCCTTCCTTCTTGAAGAGGACTGTGACATCAGGAAGATGATTCCATGACTTTCGAGTGAATGGGATTTAAGTGAGGGAGGGCTGTGCAAGGTCACCAGCCTCATTTTCTCCTCCAGAGCCATCTGGGTCAAGAGGCAAGATAAAAATCAGGATGACTGAAGATGGCCCCCACACAGATAGATAATAGAGTTAGATTAAAGACGTTCTTGAAACCAAGCAAAACAGTTTCAACTTGATATTGTCTCACTCAATTATTCAATCAACAAATGTTTATTAAGTGCCAACTATGTGGTGAGCATTATTCTAGTCACAAGGGTGAGGAACCTGTGGCCTCGAGGCCCAAGTGGCCCTCTAGGTCCTCAAGTACATCTGGGTCACATGGGGCCTTGAGGCCACACATTCCCCATCATCATGACTAGGTGCTGGGAATGCATAGACAAAAAAATGAAACAATCTCTATTATCAAGGAGCTTATGATGTTCTAACGGGGAAGGCAATGTGTAAATATATCAGGTATACACAAGAGTCACACATCTTATGGTATAGTAGCAATGTAGTCGTCATAGGCTTGTCAGCAGCTAAGTAACATAAAATGCTTTTCATTTATTTTTATTACTTCAATCTCCAAAGTTAGCATTTTTGTTTTTACTAGACTCTTAATGATGCAAAAAACATACCTCTGATTTCTACTGCTCCAATCCTCAATTTCAGCTATATGTTTGGCATAAAGGAGAGACCAGGTCTGATAGGGGTGTATGTGACAGGACTCAGCCTTTGCTTTCTATGTCACCTGGGAGGGCTTACTTAATTACTCTTCTCTCATTCAAAACATAACTTCCATGGGCTCTACTTCTGTTTAGTGGCCAGAATGTAGGATAGCTTGGTAGTTAAAGTTTTCTCCTACTCATGGCACATCCTAGCTTAGGCATTCGATAAATATTGGTTGATTAATTTGTGATTCTATGACCTTACAGAGAAAAATAACACTGAAGTGGGATTCAGGAGACTTAATTCTGTTCCAGTCCTAATTCTGTCACTATGGGATAGGCAGTCTGGTTTAATGGATAGAGAACAGGATTTGGAATTGGAAAGAACTGGGTTCAAATCCTCCTCCACCACCTTTTTGATTATGAATAATCCACTTGGCTTTTCTGAACTTCAGCTACGTAAAGCAGGATTAATACTACCTATAGGAAAGACCTCTTACAGTTGTTGTGAGGATCAATGCTGATAGTCTACACCCAGTGCTTTGCCAGCCTTTTAAGTGCCATAGAAATGTTAACATTATTATCACTCAATCCAGAGTCCTTGCTGTTTGTCCCAGACAATACTCTATTGCCTCAGGATTTTAACTGGTTGTCCCCCATGCCTAGAACGCTCTCCTTCCACTGGCACTCTCTACCTCCTGGCTTCCTTGGCATCCTTCAAGTCTTGACTCAAATTCCATCTTCTGTGAAAAGTCTTTCCCAGTCCTCCTTAATCATAATATCTTGCCTCGTTTATACATAGTTGTTTCCATGTGGTCTTTCCCATTCGCCCTGGAGCTCCTTTAGAGCAGGGACTGCCTTTTAACGTTCTTTTGTATCCTGAGTGTTTAGCAACTATGCCCGGCTCATAGTAGGTGCTTAATAAATGCTTCTTGATTTCACTCTAGTCTTTCTTTTTCTTCTCTGTAAAAATGAAATGGTTAGACTAGATGATCTCTAAAGTCCCTTGTAACTAAAACTTTTCATACTTTCAGAGTTTGGTACAGTGGAAATCCTTTATTTGGAGTCAAAGAACTCATGTTCCAGTCCAGTTGAACATTTATTAAGTGCTTATTGTATGCCAGGCACTATTCATATCTTAGCTCTGCCATTTACTATGTGACCTTAGGCAAGCCATTTGTCTCTGGGTCTCAGTTTCCTCATCTGTAAGACCAGACGACTTCCAAGGTCACTTTCAGCTCTAAATATAAGCTTCTGGGGTAGAGGTCTATTTGTAAAAAGTAGTTTGACCAGAGAAAGGTGCAGCAACGCCAGGTGCCAGCAGGGGGCAGAGTAGAGGCTATCGAGTTGGGCCCTTGCTCATGCTCAAGACAGCTTTTCATTTACTGAGAATTGTAACCTTATGTATTCTCCAGTCTCTAGCTCCTCCTCCTCCTCCTCCTCTAAATTGATTTGTATGCAAGTCTTTTCCCCAGGAGCAGTACAGCTGACCTTGCATTCATTGTAGGGTAACAAATTAACTGGCCCATTCAAACACAATAGTTACCCAGGTCTAATGACCCTGGCTTTCCCTTTGATGGGAATATGTTAATAGACTCCAATGCATTGACTGGGCCCTTAAGAAGGAAGTAAATTCAAAACTGAACCAGAAACGCAAACCCGATTTGATTTTATTAACCAAAACTGAGGGGAAGCAGCCCACCAAGCAACGTGTGAAGTGTATAGCTCCTGAACTTCAATGACAAGATCGGTGCTGCTCGATGAGGCCAACAGGAAACCCACGGTTCATCTATTAGAAAGACTGGAATTCAGTCTGATTTTCCTGCCTTTGGCATCGGGCCCCATGTTATTCAGCTAATTCAGGCCTTATTCTAGTTGCACTTAATGAAGGCAACACTTAGCCTTCATTTTCATAGCTTTGTCTTTGTCTTATCTACATGGCTTTGCCTGATTTCAACATGTTATCCATCTCTTAAAGAAGGGTTCTTAACCTTTTATATGTGCATAGGTCCTGTACCCCTTGGGAAGTCCAGTGAAAGCCATGGCCTATTGCTCAGAATAATGTTTTTAAATGCATAAAATATAGACAATTACAAAGGAAATCAATTTGCATAATAATAGCCATCATTAATATAGTGCCTCAAAGCTGGCAAAGTGCTTTTTGGACAAGGTGTCTCAAAATTCATTGTGCAATTTTAGACTGCCTTATTTCCATTTTTTTAAACAGATGAGGGAACTAAGGTTGAGAAGGATGAACTGACTTGCCCAGGGTTACATAGCTCATAAGTGCTAGAGTCTAGATTTGAACTTAGGTCTTCCCAGTTCCACGTCCAGCATTCTAGCCACTGTACCCACCTAGCTTTCTGAGTAATTTTGTTGAAATGCGGTTGTCAATAAATATTAAAAATAGCCCCCTCCCCAAGTTCATGGGCACTATCTTAAGAATCCCTTCTCCTAAAACTTTGTGCATGGAGGGTTGTTAATATTCCCAAGTATTTGAACACTAAATAAAAGACATAATGAAATAACAACTTTGGGTTTTGTCAGTTAGGCCAGGTATTGAAAGTTATGCTAGGTATTGAAAGTTATGCTGACTCAGTGACCCATTGTTCCCAGGTCCTGCTTGTCAGTCAGTTTTGGGGGAGGAGTCACCCAGTCTGCAGCTTCCATATTATCTGTTATTCATCATGTAGAAGTACACTCCCTATCTGTTTTTACCTGTTAAATATCACATATAGGCAATTGGGAAGGAACTGAGATGCAATGGCCCATTTCCTTTTTTGAGTGAACCTCCCCAAATTATCTTTATCTTATTATGGAAATTATCAATAAAAGCTGGCTCCGTCTTGAATCCCTTGCTAATCTCCAGTGATCAGCCTATTAATATGTTGCTCCCTTGACGAATTTAATAAATTCCTTTAAATTCTCCTTTTCTTGAACTTTGCCTCATTAATCAGGGCAAAAGCCAGAACAAAGAATTTTCCCTTTAACACAGGCACTTACTTTGAGCCTTCCTAACCTTGAGTTTTAAATTTGTTTCAAAAGCTCTTGTATGGACCTTGGCTTCTGGCATTCTGGTTACCTCTTTGAGAAGCTGGAGATTAAATGCCCTGAATGCTGAGTTGAGTGTATCAAACTGTCATTTTGTTTGTTAATGGGCTAAACTCTTGGCTTGGGCTCACTTTAATGGTTTTTGTGATTCTAACCCGATTCTGAATTTCTAGATTCTTCCTAGATTCCATGATTACCTGAATCTTCCCCTATGCTGACCAGGCCATGACTCCTAGAGCATTACTCTGTTGCACTCTTAGACATGACTGGTGTAATTCTCACTAAGTTTCCAGATTTTGTTTGATGCTTCTTGCTTTCAAACGCATAGTTTCATCCATTTTCCTGGTTCTGACATTCAATCTTAACCCTGGTGCCATTAGTAGTTGTTTGGACTACCCATCAAATTTTTGACCTTGGGGTCATAATTTGGAATTCTTGTACATGGGAAAATTCAGTTGGGGGTGTGGTGAAATGAGCAGTGGTGTAAGGGACAGGCCTGTCCTAGGTGCAGTAGCATTGTGAGAGGAAGAAACCTGTCTTTCAGAGAGAATGACCCTTGTTCCCATAGGAACTGGGGAAAGGGTGCCATAATGATTAGACTCAGGATGTGGCAATCCAAAAGCTTTTGCACCACACAGTGTGGGCCAGTAGTGGACCATGACACAAGTGAGGAAGTGCATCCACCTGGACATGCTGCTCTAGGAAAAATACCTGGTTACTCTATGCTATTGGGAACTCTGCTCAGCCTTTACCCCTAGCATGACCACCACCGCTGATGAGATGAGACAACTCTCTGTTTCCAAAAATGGTATGTCTAGCCAGTGTTCGCTTTGCCGCCTGTATATAACTGTGATATAAAATGAAGCAATTAGATGCGGAAAATATCCCTTTAAAGGAATGAATTTTATTTTCAACTCTACTGTATGTCACACAAAATTAACACATTTTATGTGGGCTTGTCCTTCTAACAGTATTCTTTCCTGAGCCTATTTTTCAGGGTTTTTTTGCGTGTTAATTCATAGGGTTTTAAAATATCATATCAGGAAATACCAATTAAAAATAAAATATATGAGGTGTTGGATAATGCTAATAGAAATGGAATCCATAAATCTGGTTTTCATGTCATGGGTGTTACTTTGACTTCCAGGGCTGTCTTCCTTCCTTCCTTCATAAGATACAGTGAATTCCCAATGATCTACTATTAATTAATGGAAGGAAGCATTAGTTTCCATGAGTATCTCAAACCAGCAGCCCTAGAGGCCCCAATGAGTTATGTATGCATAATTTCTGCTTGTGAGTGGGCCTGTGGCCCTGACCCAAATGGGTGGTAGAAACAGCTTCAGGATCACATATAAATAATTCAGTTCTCAAATCACCACCAATGTATTGAGTGCCTACTATGTGTAGACTCAAATGAGGTAATATATGTTGAAAATGTTAGAGCAGAGTATGAATATAATTATCCTAATACAAAGTAGAGTGGGAAACTTCCTAGCACAGTTAATTGGGAAAAGAAATCTTTGAATTGAACACCTCTGATAAAAATATGATAACCTAGATATGTAAGGAGTTGTTACAAGTCTGTAAGAGCAGGAGCTCAACTCCAACAGATGAGTAAGCAAAGGATATGAACAGAAAGTTTTTACTTATTTTTCTTTTAAAATTTAAATTTTATTTCCAAATGAAGATTCATTTTCTCTGAGAAATAGGCAGTTTTCAGAAGAAGATATGCTCATATGCTCACTATCAATAAACATATGGAAAAAATTCCAAATGACTAATAATAAGGGGAATGAAAACACCTTTAAAGTTTTACTTACTTCTTATTAGATTGGCAATCATGACAAAGAAGCAGACTTGCAAATTGTTGAAGTGGATATGGAAAGACAGCCATGCTGAAGCATTGTTGGTAGAGTTATTCATTGGTTCAATTATTATGGAAAACAATACGGAATTGTGCCAGAAAAGTTACAAAACTGCCTACCCATTGATCCAATGATACCACGACTAGATATACCCATAGTTAAAGACAGGGGAAAAGTATTAACTATATAAAACTTTTTTTTTAATAGAAGCACTTCTTTTTGCAGAGGCAAAGAACGTGAAAGAAAGTAGTTGGTGAATGGTTGAACAAATTATGGTTATATCAGTATGGTAGAATATTGTAAGAAGTGGTGAATATGGCAGATTCAGAGAAACTTGGGAATACTCTATGAACTGATACAGAGAGAAATAAGTAGAACTAAAGACTGTTTGACACCTTGTCAGTTGACAAGATGATCACAGCAACGTAAAGAAAAACATCCTTGAAAGACCTCAGAGTGATGATCAATGCAATGTCAATTGTGACTTCAGAGGACTAATGATAAAGCATGTTTCTTATTTCTTGGCAGAGAGGTGCTAGACTCCAGGTATAGAATAGAGCAAGGGTGCGGAACCTGAGGACTTGAGGCCATATGTGGCCCTCTAGGTCCTCAAGTGTGGCCCTTTGACTGAATCCAAACTTCACAGAACAAATCCCCTTCATAAAAGGATGTGTTGTATAAAACATGGACTCAGTCAAAAGGCTGCATCCAAGGACCTAGAAGGCCACATGTGGCCTCGAGTTCCCCAACCCTGGAATAGAGAATACCTTCGTAAACAAGATCAATGTACTGATTTGCTTTGCTTGACTGTACCTATTTATCATCATTCTATTTTTTTTTAACAAGAGTTGGTTCTATAAGGTGGGAAGAGTCACTGGAAGTGAAGATGAAATTAAAAAAATGATTTTCAATAAAATATTTTAAAACAATAGGGAAAAATGTTCATAGAGGTTTAAACTGAATGCTATAAATATTTGTAGGAGGGAGGGATCATTTCACAAGGAAGAGGAACTTGAGATCACGAGTTGATTATATTTGGGAGAAACTGAATGACATAATTTGAAGGGAGTGGTGAACTTGGAGATCTCAGTTCAAATCCAGCTTTAAACTCTCCCTAGTTGTGGGACCCTGAGGAAATCACTTAATCTTTCAGCCTAAATTTCCTTATTTTTAAAATGGGGGGTGGGGGGAGGAGCTAGAATAACATATAGACTACTTACCCCACAGAATTGTGATTAGGGAAGTGCTTTGCAAAACTTGAAGTGTAAATAAACATGAATTGCTGTTGATTTCCTTAAGGCATTGAAAGCCACTGGTAAAATACAAATTGGCACTTACATATTAAGAGTCGAATTGCGAAGACGGCATCCTGAGGCTGCTCCTAACGACCAACTAGGTCCGGGAAGATCTTAAGCCATTATTTCCCACTGAAAATTTAACACTAATTGGTTTATCAGATTAACTAGATACAAGAGAGGTTTGAGGAAGGGGGATAACATGAATATACAGAAAGAGAGTGGACATCAGAAAGTCCTGAGTTGTGAGCCTGGAAGGCAGAGGACCACACAGGATGAGACCGTAGGCATTCTGAGGGAGTGGGCATTGTGATGACATGGGACACCTGATTGCAGGGAGAGGCCTGCAAAGGGGAGGATAAGATGCTTGTATTTTGTTTTGTTGCAGGTGTTGGAACTCATAGAGACCTGGACTGGGGAGATAGGAAGACCTGTGTTCAAATCCTTCCTTGGACACCGATTTGCTGTGTGAACCTAGGCAAATCACTTAATGTCTGTCAGCCTTAATTTTCTCTCCTGTAAGATGCGCATAATACTAGCACCACTTTACAGGGTTATTGTCAGGATCCCCTGAGATGTTAAGCACTTTGCAAACATTAGGATACCATATGAATTTTAGCTATTATTAATGAAAACAAATTCTCCAGCTCTTCTAATGTGTATGCATGTTAATGTTACTAGTTCAAAACTTTGCATCAGAGAGGTAATAGAAAATTTCCCTTCCCATTCTGTCAGTCACTAATGTGCTCATTTCTTAAATGTAAATTAGTTACAAGGACAGCTGATGTTGGGGAGGTCATGAAATATAGTGGACCTGGCTTGCATTAGATTAGTACTCAGGGGACCCGGATCCTGGTCCTGAATCTCCCATTAACCAGCTGTGAGACTTTACGGAAGGCACCTGATGTCTCTCAGCTTTGGATTTCCTCATCTGTAAAATGAAGAGGTTGGGTGAGATGATCTCATCTGCGACCCCATCTGGCTTTAAAGTTCTGAATCTACGGGTTAATGATTTAGAATAATTTCCAGTATAAGCCTACCCTGTTGTCTGGGAAGCATGCATTTCTTCCAGAAGACAATGTTGGTTTTGCTCACAGCAATCATAATAAAATGTTAAATTCTAAGTACAAGTATAATCATTCCTGATCTATGGTTGTAAATCCTTTATCTTGTATCAAACCTGAAGAAAACCGTTTTCTCCTAGCAAGTGCAGTAATCCCCGTAAGAATGCAGACCTCCATGCTCCAGTGCTTTCCCCCCATGGTGTTTGTAGGAGAAATACACAGAAGCTATGTCACCAAAACAAAGCCCTTCTGTTGGTTTCTCAAAATATGTTACCTCACAGGCAGCTAAATACAACTAAGGAATTATGTGTCTGCATAGCCTGCATGTAAATTCACAGTCGGTTACCTCTAGGTATCTTTGCACTTGACTACATCTCTTGGTCTCTTGTTAACCAGAAAAAAGTGCTTGAGAGATGACAGAACAGCAAGATGCAGGAAACTGCTTTCTTAGGCATTAAATAGAAAAAAAAGTGAATTCTAAACTCACAGTTCCTCCCCTCACTCTCTCTCTCAAAAGCCTCTCCAGAGCTAGTCTAAGATTATCTGAGATTTGGTCCAGGCTTCTATCAGGTGAGACATCTCTCTGCTCCTAACCGCTCCCTCTCCCCTGCCCCCCACACCTTCTCTAAAATGCAATAGCTTTTGGCAAGCGCCCCACACACTTTGGTGCCTCATCCTCCCCATCCCTCAAGGATTGTTGGGACTCCATTGCATTGTAGCACTGGACTATGCTCTTTCCCCCCATTCAAAACTGGCATTTCGTCTGTTCCATTTTGGCAGGGTCACAATTTTTTTTTTAAGAGACTAGCTTTCTGCATGATGACAATGAGATATAGCAGGTTAATCAGTTCCTCTGCTAATATGCTGCCAGACTTGGAATGTAATGCTTTCACCCAGTTAAAATGCATTTGTCTTCATAAGAAGGCCTTTAATAAACATAAATGACTTTTCCCCCCTTAGTGCTTTAAGGCAAAGGTGCCAAACGCTGTTCATGTGGCCGCAGTACTCCCCTTTGGGCCTGAACTAGATTAAAATGTAATTGGGAAATATTCAACAAAACAAATAAAAACACAATAAAACATAGATAATGTTACATTTTAAAAATAAGTCAATGTATGGTATGCAGGGATCCTTATGTATGGATTGGTGGCCACCATTAACATTTGAGTTTGACACCAGTGTTTTGAGGACATAAAAGAGGCTTTATACATACGTATATACATACACATTCACATATACATATACACATAGAATACATTATTATATATTATTATCATATAGACATTATTATCAAATATATTATACACAATATATCCCGTATGATATTACATACATGTATACATGTATATGTATGTATATATATGCATGTATATATGTATATATATATATATGTATATAATTTCACTGAAGCCTGCAACAATCCTATGGTGTAACTATTAGTGCATACAGTGCTGCTCCAGGAATGAGGACATTTTGTGTTTGAGGCCTGACTCAAACACTCAGTTATGGGAACTTAGACAAGCCATTTGATCTTTGTTAGCTTCAGTTTCCTCATCTATAAAATGGGCATAGCAATAGCACTTCCCTCATAGGGTTGTGAGGTTTAAAGGAGCTAATACATGCAAAAGGATTTTCTTTCAAATCCCAAAGCTCCATATAAGTAGTTATTACTAGTTCCATTTTAAAGATGAAGTCACCACGATGGAGAATGATTAAATTATTTGCTCAGGATCATACCACTATTAAGTGTAGGAGACAAGATTTAAGCCAAAGTCATTGTGATTCTGAATTGAGCCATCTATATGCCAGGCCACACTGCCAGTAAAAAGCTCTGAACGCAACAGGGGTTTAATAAATATTTATTGACATCGAAGATTAAAAAAAAAACATGGTCAACGTCACACTGCTAGTTGCAGAACTCAAACTCCAATCCTGGCTTTCTGATTCTATGACAAGTGTCCTTTTTACTATATTACACTAATAGGCATAGGAGAAAGAAAGGAAAAGACTCCACTTCCCAGGATGTCTGGCCCAAGATGTAAGAGGCAACACCAAAGTGGGAAAAGACTAAATTCCTGCTGATGATCCAGAGTACGAACACTCATTGAGAGAGCCAAGATTCAATCCTGTGAGATATGCATACCCGTGGTGCAGACTGATCGCAGGAATCACAACCACGAGACAGAGGAGTAACGGAGGTCTCTGTTAGTCCAAGGACACTTGGAACACAGAGCCAAGCCAGGAGCTTCATGGTTATTGAGAGCAGTCCAATGAGTGATGAGTTGAGTAGTATCTGAAGCAAACCAAGTCATTTAGGGCATGTAGTCTAGGATCAGCTCAACTATAGATATTAGAGAAGTAGTTCTCAAGAAGGGAACCAAAGGCTACCTCCAAGGAGGCCTCCACCATACCTTATTATGGTTGTAGAGACTTCGCCTAGGCCTTTCTTATAGGAAGAGATGTTTCCCAAACTACTCTGGAAGGAAGGAAGAAGAGCTTATATTCATTCAGGAAATATGTACTGCAATTGTTTTTTATTGCTTCTTTGTATTAATTATTAATTTCTGTACCCTCTAAAAATTTTACTCTTAATCTTCCATGCCTTGGTCTCTTATTATGGTGAGCAATTGAATATTTTACATTTTATTTATTTTTATTCTGAACTTAACAAACACCAAACAAAATGACCAATTTTATAGCCACAGTAGAATGGAAAACAAGGTCTCTATTCTGTATAGCTTCCTTTTCTTTTTAAGTATATAATAAATCCCACCTGTGGCTTTTAGAGGTAGCCTAAACAACTGAATATTGGAAACTGAGTTAAACTTAGAAGTTTCCAATTTTCAAACTGGGTAGAGAGCAAAGTGATCCATACAGGTGATTTATCATTGAGAGTTCCCCACAAATTAAGCCCAAGTCCAAGAAGGTTCAGAATTGGTTGGGCCATAGGCTATGCTATATCACCTCAAACTCTATGCATTGATTAGTTCATTCAGCCAATGTTATTCACCTCCTGTGTGCAGAACATGGTGCTAGGCACTGGAAAAAAGATGTTTCTACTGTAGATAAGACATTGTCCCCATTCTTGTGAAGCTATAGTTCAGTAAGAGGATATGACACAAAGAAAACTATAATCTATAATAATATGTAAAAGCATTATATAGAATTAAAAAATAAAGTTCTATGTGATGTTCCAGAGGGAGGTTTTTGCTGACTTGAGGGAATCATGGACAGCTTAATGAAGGAGGTGGTATATGTGTTGGTTTTTAAAGGATGGTTAGGAGTGCAAAAAGAAAGGAACAGGCCACACCCTCCAGCATTCAAATACCTTAAGATTTGACATTTAGCACTTTGTCAAACCCTATATTCAATGTTCTATCTACACTGAACCTGGATTCAACAAAAGATAGCTCGATAAGAACCAGGAGAGATACTTTTTGGTTCTGGGGATTCAAAATATGGAAGTCTCTTTATAGGGATCCCATTTATTTTGATATAAAGATATACTGCAATGCCCCACCTTTGACTATGCACAGCTGTATATGAAAAAGAAAGGACTGGGGCTGAACAGGTGGAGGAAATAATCATTCACTTTGCTCCCAGATCTGTGAGGCATAGGGCTCACAAAACTATGGAACTTTCAAACCCCAGGACTGCTTTGTAATTGTTGAGCTTATCATCCAGCCTTCAGAAATGAGGATAGAAAAATATAACAAATGTTCGCCATAAGTTAGGGTGAGATTTGTGTCACAGAGACAAGCCTCCTGGACTGAGAAGAGACTTCAAAGAAAAGTCTAAGGTTAGCTAGCTACTGGGACCCTGTGCTTTGTTTTAGAAAGCTGGGGGTAAGGATATCCTTCTAGAGAAGATGAGATACTTCAGTTGTCAAGGTTCTGAGGGAAAAAGGTAGAACAATCTGAGGGGAAGCTTTTTGCTGGTCCCATGCAAGGGTTTCTTTCTAAAAGAGATATTTTAGGCAAAAAAAACCCTATGTCTGAGCTTTGAGTTAAATGGAAGCATCTGTTCTTCCCTTGGGAAAGAGAGAGCTACAGATTTTAGCTAAGTTGTTGGAGGCAGAGTAGGGTCCAGTAGAGACTATAGATGACTGGTGTATAGTGGAGATTACATGTCCTTCAGACCTATGTCTAATGAAAATGACAAGACCAGCCTTGTGATAGCCATGTGATGACAAAACTAGAAGACATCAATGGTCCTGCAGCTTTGGAGGCATGGGCTGCTCCTTTACATGTGTCCTTGCCATATACGTTCCCTACATGAGTACCTCTTATATGTAGCCCTGGACGTGTGCATTCCCTATGGCTGTCCTCTCCTCCTGCCGATGTGCTTGTGTTGGGGAGACTGCACTCGAGGTATATGGGGGGATGTTTTGTTGCTCTTTTTTGCTGCTATGTCATTTCATTAAATTCTTTTGCTTCGAACTACTTCTGTTCTCTGGCTGACTATTAAAAGTAACCACATCAATGGGAAATCATGAGCCATGGTTTTAACAGCATGCAACCACATAGTACCTTGAACCTGGGGTAGCCATTCTCCAAGGAACCAATTGTGAGTTGGGAGGGTGCCTCTAGGTGTTCCAGAACTAATAATATGATATTCCAGAGAAGGCATCATATTTGCCTCACTCCACAAATCTTCTGGCCATCTTCAAGCTACTCTTTAAGAAAGAAAAATCTTGAACATGCCCTCTTCCTTTTAATTACGCAGCTGTAGACCTAATGAGCAAGGAAGAGCTTGTATATTAATGTGGTATATTCCTACCAGGGACCATAGAAAAAGGAGGAAGAAATGATTTTGGTGAAGACCATTCTAGACTGTAATATGTGATTAATTTTCTTTGTCTGTGAAAAGCATTTCCAAATCCTAATTAATGCACTACAGCTCTTCATTGGTTATTTCTGGATACTGAAAGCATCTTTTAAAAATGTATTTAAAACATAAGGTACTTTTTAAAAAAAGTCTGAGTGTAAGCAGCTGGTGTTGTCAATGAGAGTTGCTGGCTCATAATGAGGACGGTGTATGGTCAGGGAGGAAGTTTTTCAGCTAAAAGGATTCAGTTCAAAATTGGCTTTCTCTTGTCAAACAGCCAATTTCTTTTAACTAATCAGCATGGTTGTATGTTGCTCTTAATTAAAAGGTAGATTTACGGATTATTGAACTTTAGAGTTGGGAAGTAACCTATCCTCCCTACCACAGTCCCTGGAAGGTGGTCATGTAGCCTCTGTTTGAAGATGTGCAAGGATGTCAGACCCGTTCCTCTCCCCAAATCTTTCATCATTACCTCCTTAAGGCAGGCTTTTTTTGAGGATACCTTGAATTGTTAAGATGTTCTTCCTTATGTTGAATTGGAATATTTCTTTATAACTCCTACTCATTGATCCTAGTTCTGATTTCCTCAGTTAAACTAACCAAAGCTAATTCTCTCTTTCACATGACAGCCCTTCACAGAACCACAGAATTTCAGAGTTGGGAGAGACCTCAGCATCTATCTAGGCCAATCTATATCCTAAAGAGATTCACCATTACAGCACACCAAAGTAGTCATCCGACCTTTTACTTGAAGACCTCCAGAAAGGGAAGGGCTACTATATCCAGAGGCAGTTCATTCCATATTTGTATGGCTTTCATATTTATGACATTTGTCCTTATCTTCATCTTGAATTTTGTCTCTTTGTAACTTTCATCACCACTCCTAGTTCTTCTCTCTAGGGTCGAACGGAAATGCTCACTGTCTTCAAAATGTTGAAGGGAATGAGCATATCTCTCTAAGACTTCTCTTCTTTAGGCCAAATGTCCATTGTTCCTTTTCTTTAATCATTCCTCTTTCGGCATGTCTTCTCAAACACATCAATGTTCCTGGTTATCCTGTTCTAGGTAGTCTACTTTGTCAACAACCCTCTTGCAATCTTAACATCCTATTAGAACATATAACACAGTATTCCAAATGTTCTACTGGCTATGAAGATCTGGGTGTTGTCCTTTTTACAAGATTGCAATTAGATTTGAAAATTAAACTTATTTTGAATAATATTAACTTTCAGTAAGAAACAGAGGCAGCTAGGTGGTGTAGTGCACAGAGGGTTGGACCTGGAGTTGGGAAGACCTAAGTTCAAATATGGCTTCACAGACACTAGCTGTGTGACCCCAGGCAAGTCACTTAACACTGATTGCTTCAGTTTCCTCATCTGTAAAGTGAGCTGGAGAAGTAAATGGCAAACCACTCCAGTATCATTGCCAAGAAAACCCCAAACAGGGTCACAGAGAGTCAGACACAACTAAAATGACTGAATAACAATGAAAAGATCATAGGAGAGTAAAGTACAAAATTGACCTTAGTAAAGAAGAAAATTGGCTTATGATAATTAGATCTGGGTTCAGAAGACCCAGATTCCAAACCCAGCTCTTCTACTTAATATCTTTTTTGATCTTGGGCCAGTTACTTAGCTTCCTTGGGCCTCAGCTTCCCCTTTTGTAGAATGAAGGGGTTGGATTAGAAGCCTCTGAGATCATTTTCATCTCTGCGTCAGTATTTTATGATCTACATTCAATAATATCATGTCATTTTCTAGCTCTCTAATGAGAAGACGGAAATACCTTCTCTGTGAGAGTGTTTCAAAACAAACAAACAAAATGAATGATTTTTTCTTTCTTTCAGTAATACTGAACAAAGCCTTACATTTGTCTGGTCACGGGGATATTTAGCTCATAGGTTGTAGGAATCAAATGAGATAATGTACGTTGAAGGGCTTTGTAAACTTCAATGAAGTATAGAAATGCTTGCTATTCTAATTATTTCTTGTCTACTAATGATTTCCTGTCATCCAGTACCCCATCCCAGTATTCCTTCGTTTCAGTGAAATATACACCAGTGTTCATTACACTGAGAGTGTTCCCTTTGGCAGAAAATATAAGCTTGCTATTAATAGGGCCTTAATCCACCCCCTAAAAGTGAAAGGGTAATAGGCGTGGGTGTGGACTAAAGGTGTTTTATGCAATCTCACTGGGAAATTATCATTTTAAAAACAATTTTTACAGGCATGGAGTTTTATTAACTGCTAGTTAGCAGCAATTATATGATAAAGCAAAAATATTTATGTTCTTAAAAACTTCACAAGTGCCATGTGAAGTGTGACAGATTTTTAAGTAATTTCACCTGCAACTTTGGAAAGATTAGTTCTACAGCTAAAAGCATAAAATTGAAATACGTGATGGTGGTGGAATCAAATCAAACCTGTCTCCCTCCTCCTTATCCTGCAAGAATTATTGCTACTATAATATCTCTGTAGACATGGTGCTGACAACCAGAATCTCTTGCCATTAGAACAGATACTATTTGGGCTTAAGGCAAATCAACTAACCAACCAATATGCTTTATGCCTTTACCTGAAACTGACACAGACAGAATTCTGTCTCTTCCTTTTTCTAGGATTTAATGGGCTATTTCCCTGGTGGCTAGTAGTGTTTCTCTGTGTATTTTAAAAAGTCTAGTTAGGACTTCTAGCCATGATGATCCTATAAAATGTTGCAGAGTAACCCAGATCTCCCTCTTTCACTCCTGTGGCAATCTGAAAAGGCTACCTGATTAAATAATAACTAAGAAATCCAAAGAGACACATTGATAAACTCTTCCATGCTACTATGACAACACCTTACTGGAGAAAGTTTTTTTTGGAGGGAGATTATAACAGCCCCATTGGTAGAAAAGTCCCAAGCAAGACAGAAGACCATGCAGAACCCCAGTGGGGAAACATTTAGAAAGATGGAAGACCACAGTAACACACTGATCCTGGATAGCAGACTAGTGCTCTGACCTCAGACATTGAAGCTTGACAATATCCTGAGTGTCAACACACTGTGGGAAATGGAAGCCAGTGGCAGGAACTCAGAAAAGTGGTATCTGGACCCCCAATTCAAGAGTGTGGGAAGGGGCTAAGTCTAGCCTTGATATAAATTTCCTAATCAGGAATTAAGGCAGGAGAAATAAGTGACTAGAAACAGGCACCAACTACTAAGAAGAAACACCACTGGTCAAGAGGTGATCCATTAGAACAGAGTTAACTCCATAGTAGCTACAAGTGGAGCCTATGAAGAAAAAATGACTTTGCTATAAAGGCTATAAAAATATATAGAAGAAATGAAGCAAGAGATAAAAAATGAAATCATAAATAAGAGTTCCAGATGAAAGAAGTTGAAGGAGAATTAACAGCTTAGAATGGAAAACAAAGTTCTTACCTAAGTATCAGATTAGTTAAAATAGACCAAACTGGACTCAATGACTCCAAAAAAAAAAAAAAAAGAAAAATGGTAGAATAAAATCAAAAGATTGAAAACGTAGAAAAGCTAAAGTGTCTACTATCAAAAACAACTTCCTTTGAAAAAAATTAAAGAGAGATAAAAATTTAAGAATTTATGGAATCACCCCAAAAGCCAAAAAATCATAAATTAAAACTGTTTATTAGAACCAGAGAGAATCTACTAGAACTAGAAGAATTTACTGGTTATGTCTTGAAAAGTTCCCAGAAATATCAGATCCTAAAATCCAGAGCTTCCAGGTCAAAAAAAAAAATCTGCAAGAAGCTAGAAAGAAAGCGTTCAGGTACCATAGAACCACAGTCAGAATCATATAAGACATGATAGCTATTTCCACAAAGGAGAGAAAATTTTGGAATATAATATTTGAAAAGGTAAATAAGGTCATAAAGAAAGATAGGTTGCAAACTTGAGTATAAGTCTCAAGTAGACATGGGTTTTTAATGGAATAGAGGACTTTTAAACATTCTGGATAAAAAAGTCAGAGCTGGGTAGAAACTTTGAAACACAAATTCTGTGGTCACGAGAAACCTAGAAAGGAAAATGCGTTTGAGCATTTGGAAGAGGCCAAATGATGATAGAGTGCTTATATTTTAATGGGAAAGAAGGGACAAGTGTCCCTTCAGAATTGTAATGTCTTCAAGTATCACAGAGGGAATTAAATATAATATCACATTTAGGAAATGAGGGTGGTTTTGTTCTGTTTTAAAAATCTTTTAGAGAGAAAAGAGGACTTAGCAAAGTTGAATCTTAAATTAGTAAGATGAAATGTTTGTGACTCCAAGGCTGGTATAACCCTTAAGTTCATAACCTGACCCCCTTCTACTTTTCTAGTCATCTTACACTTCAGGTAGCTAGCTGGGGTACCTAGGTAGCACAATGGATAGAAATCTGGGCCTTTGAATCAGAAAGACTTGAGTTCAAATCCAGCCTCAGACACTTCCTAGTTGTGTGACTTTGGGCAAGTTACTTAAACGCTATTTGCCTCAGTTTCCTCATTTGTAAATGCGGGATAATAATAGCACTTCCCTCTTCCCTACCCCCTCAGACTTGTTGTAAGGTAAGGATCAGATGAGATAATATTTGTATATGCTTAGCACATTGTAGGTGCTATATAAATACTGGCTATTATTATCCCATGTACTGTTTGATCCAGCGTCACTGGTCTCTTTGTTGCCCCTTCCCACAAAAAACACTCCATCTCCTGACTTTGGGCATTTTCAGGGACTGTTTCCTAGGCTTAGAATTCTTTCTCTCCTCTGTTTCCTGGCTTTCATGGCTTCCTTCAACTCCCAGCTAAAATCCCACCTTCTACAAGAAATCTTTCCTGATCCCCCTTATTGTTAGTACCTTTCCTCTGTTGATTATCTTTAATTTTCTCTGTATATATCTTGTTCGTGGCTGTTTACATATTGTGAGCTCCTTGAGATCATGGTGTGTCTTTTGCCTTTCTTTTTTTCCCCAGAGTTTTGCAAAACGTGTAGAATATAGTAGGTCCTTAATAATTGCTTTTTGACTGACTGATGTTCAGTCCTGTTTATGTCTGAATACATCTTGTATAAAACTCAGCTACAAAAACTGTCTTTTTAAAAATTATATATTTTTATTATTGTAAACCTTATCATTTACCAGCTCAAACATTTCAATATACATAAAAGAATAAGAATAGGATTATATTAGAAACTGTGGATTTCTGTTACAAATTAAAAAAAAATATATTATGCGGCTATTACAAGGCAGTAACAAATTACTCTACTTCTGTCTAGTTGTGTCTGCTGTACTTTATTTGGTTTTCTGCTATGTATTAAAACTGTCTTGTTGATTTTTTTCATTTCTATCATTACCCATTACCTCTTCCCCTAACCATTCCTTGTAATAAATACGGGCTTTATTTTCACTTCTAAGATTCCCTCTCTCCACCTTCATCCCTTTGATTTCACCTCATTTGTTAACCACTGGGTTGGCCTCTCCTCAATCCCTCTTGGTGGATCTAGGCTGGAGAAAACCCTCTTTTTATTTGTAGCACTACATCATATACCATAGTTTGTCTACCTGACATATGGCCCCAGCTATCCCTTAGAGTAACATTTGGAGCTTGCCTAGAATCATGTTTAGAGAGAGAAAATGCTTTAATGGCTGGCCAATCAGTGGATAGATAATTGTTTTGAAACTCCCAACAATTAAGGTTAGGAGCCAAGGTCTGCAGATGTTAAGGACTGTGGCTATCAATTTATTTCATAAGATCATAGATGGAGAGCTGGAAGGGACCTTAGAGATCAATATGTCTATCTTCCACTCATTTTGAGATGAGAAAATTGAGGTCCAGAGAGTTGTAGTGCATTGTCCAAGATCACACAATTGGAGACTAAGGTGAGATTCAAGCCTAGATCTTCCTGCCCCCAAGTCTACTGGCTTCTATCTGCTACACCATTCTGTGTCATTTCATATAGGACCTCAAATGAGCTAACAGACGAGAGTAATTTTTGATTGATGCAGTCAAAAAGTAAGTGAAGATGAGTTTTTCACTTAAATCATAATTTCAACTTTTCGTGCATGCTGGTCCTGGCAGACTTTTCATTTATTTAAGTTGAATATACACTTATGTAAGTATGGATTGTTATCTTGTATGAAATTAAATTGCAAGTAATATAAACGGCAATTGAAAGATGGATGGTGACTATAATAGCACTGTTGGTATTATTCCAACAATACCTACAAAGACTAGTACCAAAGATGTTATCATATACTTGGACAACTAGAAAAGGTGTTGGACCAGTTATAAATTGTGAATGAGAGACAGAAGATGGATGTATTGAGAGCTACCAATATTGACTAATAAAAGAATTCAACAAAGTCCTCCAGCACACTAGCTGGATCTTCCACGAAGTATTTATCAATCAATGAATCAAAATGCATTTACTTAGTGATCGCTATGTACCAGGTACTATGTTAAACTCTGGGGATAGAAGGACAAAACATGAAACAATCACTCTTCTCAAAGAGCTCCTTTCTATCATTTGTGGAAATAATTAAATACAAAGAGGATGCATGTCTAGGAGAATGAGGTCATGATCTTTATCAGTGGAAGGAGTAGCTAAGCCAACAAAATAAAAGATCCAGAAACATGTTAAGCTACTTCTTAATAATAACTCACATTTATATGCATTTTAAATATTATTTTGTTCACAGCCACCCCTCATCTCAACTTCCCTATTTCTGTTAAAATCACTTTTATTCTCTCTGTCTCCCAGGTTTATAATCTTGGTATTTTTCCTTGACTATTCATTGTGTCTTATCCTACATGTCCAATTAGTGGTTAAATCTTGCCATTTTACCTCCACAGCCTTTTTCATATCTGCTGCCTTCTCTAGACTCAGCTACCAACTTAGCTCAGGTCTTCATTTCCTCTTGCCTCGATTATCAGAAGAGCCTCTTAATTACTATCCCTGCCTCGAGTCTCTCCCCCTCTGCAAACTATTGCCAGAGTGATTTTCCTTCAGCACAGATCTGACCATGCTACTCAATAAACTCCAGAAGCTCCTTATTGCCACCAGAATTAAATATACCCTCGTCCGTTTAACTTTCAGATCCCTTCATGACCTGGTCCTGACTTAATTTTCCAGCTTCAACATACACTATTCCTTGACCCACACTTTAACATTTAGCGAAAGTGGCTTTCTTTTTACTTCTCACACATGACACTCCATCTCCTTTCTGGATCTTTGCAATGGCCATCCCCCATGCCTAGAATTCACTCTGTCCTCACTTCAGCTTCAGAGAATCCCTCTGTTCCTTCAACATGCAACCCAGGCACCACCTTCTCCACAAACCTTCCTGATCCACTCAACTGCTAGTGTCCTCCCTCCTCCTCTCTCTTTGTATTTGTTCTCTTTATAGTTATTCTGTCTATACATATACGTGTACTTCTTGTCTCCGTATTAGAATGTAAGCTCTTTACAAGTAGAGATTATAACATTCCTTTTATTTGTACCCCTAGTATCTAGCACAGTGCACAACACACAGTTGTTGTTATTTGTCCTTCATTCTCAAAGAGGATCATGGCATCAGCAAAGTGATGCCATGACTTGCAAGTGAATTGGATTTAAGTGAGGGAGGGCACTTCCAAGTCACCAGCCTCATTCTTTCCTCTGGAGCCATCTGGGTCTGGTATCAAGATAAAGATCAGGATGACTGGACGATGGCCCAAGGTGCAGAGGGAAACCTTGGCCTTTTTAAGTTAAGGTCTCTCCCAGATCTCGGTTTCACTGTGGCTAGGTAAGAAATGAGGTGAAGAGTGGCCTCTTTTACCTAGTTAAAAAAATCAATCAACCTCAGGGTTTCTAGCCAAAACATAAATAATTGCTGCTTATATTCACTCTGAGCCATCAGGCCCCAAACAATGACCAAGTGAAGCTAGGCTGGGACCTATTTTTGGCCCATCTATGAAAGCCAGAGTGATTTGGTTTTAAGGAATGGTTCTTAAGAAAGGAATCTAGCGAGTAAACCCCAAGATATCTTGTGAGGTTTCAGCGATCAAAATTTATATTCCTTTGGTCAGAGTAGCTGCATGTAAGGATATGATTCCCTATGTGGATCAATGGATAAGAAAGAGGGAGAGGAGGGAGTGAAGGAAGGAAGGAAGGAAGGAAGGAAGAAAAGGAAGAAAGGAGCTGCATTGCCCAATTGGAACTTGCCAGTTGGGTCCCCAGAGGGGCAGCTTCTACTCCTCATAGGTTGTTGTTTGTCCTTTGTTCTTAAAGAGGACCATGACATTAGGTGATGCCATGACTTGCAAGTGAATTGGATTTAAGTGAGGCAGGGCTGTGCAAAGACACCAGCCTCACTCTCTTCTCTGGAGCCATCTGGGTCCAGTGGCAAATTATAAATCAGGATGACTGGAGATGACCCTGGATGCAGTTGGAGACCTTAGCCTTTGTAAGTTAAGTTTTTTCCCAGGTCTCAGTTTGACTGAGGCAATGCCCATTCAGTGATTAAAGATAGGTAAGAAATGAGGCAAAGAATAGCCTTTTTAGTTAAAAGAAAAACCAATACCACACAGTAAGCACTTGCTAAATGGTTGATTGATTGGTACGGCAAACAATGTTATTCCTTTTATACATGAAGAAATGGAGTCCCAAAGGGGTTAAGAGAGTCTCCCAAAGTCATAAAACTGTAAGCATTAGAGCCAGGACTCAAATCCAAGGCTTATAACTTTAAGTCTAGTGTTATTTCTACTGCACCCATGCTTCCTTTTGTTATGAATAATTGACGTCCATTTTGTAGCACTATGCACTTACAAAAGGGATAATAACATATGTATTATGCATTTTCTGCCCTCATGTATTCTCCTCCCAGCTACTCCTTCCTCCTATATTTTGAGAAGACAATTTAAAGAAACATTTTCCCTCTTTCTGCTTTAAAACTGCAACCACAGCTGTCAGACAAAGCTCCTCAGGGGACTTTAGGAACATCACTTTCACAGCAAGAGGCAGAGCAATCTAGATAAGAATACAGCCTCTATTTTCCTCTCTATATTACATGGGGCTTCCATGAGGGACAATATTTTGCATAAAGCAAAATCAGTTTACTTTTGTCTAGACAAAGGGTTAAGTAGAAGGAATATCAAGGTGCATCAAACTGTTTTCTGCCAAATGCGGCAGAGAAAGGGGACGGCAAGTCATTGTTCACTTCTCTTGCCCCTTTCCTTGCTTCCTCGATATATCTATGTTTCTACTACTTTGCTGGGCTGTTTACTTGAATTCCCATTACATCTTCACCTCTTGTGGGGAGGTGATTGAAAAGTCAACTGTATCCATAACTCCCGCCAGGTCCTTCTTTCCTACCCAACAATACTTAAATCTCAAAGCTGAAGCTTAGCAAGAAAGGAGGGGTTGTCAAGTGAGCAGAAACAATACAATTTATGCCATAATAACGTCATTGGAAAAGCAAATTATTTAGAAAGACTTAAGAACTTTGATCGATGCGATGAATAATCATGATTATGGAGTAGCAGTGGTGAAGAATGTTTCCCATTTCCTGAACGGGAGGCGATGGATTCAATGTGCAGAAGGAGAGGTCCATTTTGGATGTGTTCAGTGTGGGAATTTGTTTGGTATGACTATTTATATTTATTACACAGATTTTCTGTTTCTTTCTCCTTTTTCCCATTGGGAAGAGTAGGTGAACAAGAAAATAAATGCTTCTTAATTAAAAACAATTAATTAAAACAAAGAGAAGAAAGGAAATCCTAAATGTAAATATGATTTTCAGTTGCTTTGCAGAGCATTTTGTAGCTTCTCTTCTATTGTGTCTCTTGTGAGATCATATATGTGAAAATGTTTTGAAAAGTATAAATAACTATAAGAAATGCAAAGTATTCCTCTCACAAGCATGTCTGTACACACGACACACACACACACACACACACACACACACACTGACACTCCCCACCACGGTCTCTCCATAGCAATTCTTTCCTTAGAGCTTGTTTTTGCCTTAAGTAGCATTTTTCAGGAAACAGAGGAATTGCTGAAAGGGACAAATGTTCCGAGATCTAGAGGCTAATTAACTTTGCCACTAATTGCTGTGTAACTTTGGGGGCATCCTTGTTCTCTGAACTTCGTAGAGCCATTTATTAAAAATTAATGAAGGTTGTCCAGGATAGCATTAGAGTGGCCCCAACTTATACAATTTTCACTCCCCTTTAGCTTACTGATACCTCCCTCTCCTGATGTTTTTAGAATTAAAATATTCAAGGAAATTATGAAAACAAGTTTAAAAATGCTTATAATCCTCTCTCTAATTTTAACATTTTAAAGAGCAAATTACCTAGTTATATATTTTATATCTGCTGAAAGTATATAGAAATGGATGCTTACATCACTTGGTAGCACAAACATCTTTTAATCTCTTCATATTTCAATCAATTAATTACCAATCATTTATTTGGGGCCTATGTGGTAGGTACCTGGTAGATGCTGGCAACAAGAAGACACAAAGAAGCCTCACCTCAAGGAACATACATCCTATTAAAAGAGACAGCATGAATGCATAAAAGTATATACAAAATAAGTATGTACAAAATATATGCAAAATAAATACAAGATGATTTCAGGGAAGATGCTATCAGCTAAGGAGGGAGGCTCTATTGTATAGGAAGTGCCATTTGAGCTGAGCTTTGAAGGAAACCTGGGATTCCAGGAGGGAGAGGTGAGGAGGGAGTGAATTTAAGGCATGGGAGGAAGTGATGCAAAGGCACAGATATCTCAGGATAGAAGAATAGTAAGAAGGCAGCTTGGCTGGGTTATAGAACGTATGAAGAGGAATCATGTACAATAAGGCTAGAAAAGATAGGTTGTGAAGCTGTAAAAATATCATATAGAGGACTTTTTACTTCAGTCCATAGTACTTCTACATGGAATTAAAAACAAGAAATTCATTTTAATTAAGGCTATTTTGGCCCTTTGGAGGATTGGTGATTTTTAACAGTGTGGACACTCCTTCCCACTGATATAAACCCAAATATCTTCTTGGTTTTTTGTCTTGGGTGATTTTCCTTTATTATCCTATATAAATTCTCCAGTGGAGATAGCCCAGTTCACTGTAGGCTTGTCTCTTCTTTTAATATTTCAAATATCTATAGGTTATTTAGTAATGTTTGAAATAAACATTTTTTCAAGTCACACATATGATAGGTTTGTTTCTTATTTTACACAATAGCATCTTCAGAGTCATAAATAAGAATTCCAAAACTTGGGGCAAATTCAGTTGAGAGGAGTGATGGGGGTGACAGAGACTGTGAAGCTGCTGCTGGGGAAATCAGCATATGTCCCGCTATTGCAGCTGATCCCAGGAACTCATGGTATAGGTTCTCATAGGCAGTGTGGCTGGGCGAGGGATAGGGCCCTAGTGCCTAATGCTCAGTGACTGGCTGGTGGAGGGTCATAAGGCACTTAGGAGAAACTGTGCTCCCTCTAGAAGTCAGTACCTTGGTTCAAAAACCCAGTCGCTCTGAATTAGCTACAGTTCTGAGTAGCTCTATGACCTGGAATGGTATTGTAGTCAACCTTCATAGGGGTAGTGACTATGTATGTTACACAATAGTAAATATAATAAGGACTGATTCTACTACCTGCTTGGGGTTTTGCAAGTGACCTGTAGAATGGCCTTATTATAGGCAGATAAACACATTTGGCCACAGCAGAGAGCATTGCTACTCCCACAAGTATAGCCCTATTCCAAATGCTATGCTATAAAAAGTGTTTCTAAGACCCTCAAAACCAACTCTCGATTTCAAACATAGATCTGTGAAGGTTGGTTGTATCATTTTTACTCCATTTGCCAGCATGATGCCTGACTAACCCTAAAGTTTTGGCCATATACATTCTTTTCAAATGTTGTCACTGTAACTGGAAATTCTCATCAGTGTCACCAGGAGATCCATACTAAGTTCATTTCATCTCTAGTACAGAAAACCCCAAGGAAGGTGGCTAGATCTGGAGCTGTCCATGGTTTCTCTACTGTTCTGGGGTTGCACTGGGATTTGGGACCAACTTAGACCTATGGCCCAGCCTTTCTCAGAATAACTTAACAGATTTCTTTTGTATTTATAGCGCTGCACTGGACTGCCCCAGGCAGGAGGTGAGGCAAATGACTTTTAATAATGGAGGGCTAGTGAACTAGCCAACATTTATGAATCTAGGGGTATCAGCTCAGAAGTTGAACAAGACTATATAATTCAGTGTAGGCAGTTTCCATGCTTGATTAGACCACTGTTAGACCAATTAGACCAATGTTGAGGCATCAACAAATCACACATTACATTGTTCATGATATATTAAAATAATATATCATTTTCTAAACTACCACTGTGGTATATTAAATATATCACAACTGATTCAATTCAATAAAAGTTTATTAATTAAATACCTACTTTACACTAGACTGGGAGATAATGATAAAAATGAAAAAGGGGCTTATATTCTATGTATGGGACAAAAGAAATTAATGGAGCTTTTTAAAAGGTCCAAAGTATGATCAGAGAATAGCATAAACACCCAGAGACTATTATTCCGGGGAAAGTGAAATTTAAAGAAGAGTGGGCATTTTTCAGTGGGTATTTACATAGACAAATTCCTTTACCTCTTTTTTTATATCTTTTCCCACCTCTGTGTTTGCTTCCAGAAAGGAAAGGGCCAAGAAAGAGGTGAACTTGTTCCAAAGAGAGATGTTTCTGGCAGGTAGGAAGATTTCATGATAATAAAAACATGTAGCAACCAGCAGTTGCCTCAATTGAAGAGCAGCTGGCTCTACATGTTTTGTACTAAACCCCTCCTTGGCAATGGTTCTAGTTTCTAGCATGCAGACCCACAACAGGGTTTCTAGCCATTTGATCTTCATATAGCTAAGCACTCCCCTGGGGATTCCCAACTACCAAGTTTGGAAAGTTTGAAAAGCTTCTCATCACTCTCCCAGTTCCCATCAACTACTACTGTAGGTAAAACACATTTCCCCTGTAAGTACTTCCTCCAAATGGAAGATGAAAATGGGGATTTTATTTATTTCAAAGAGCTTATGTATACAAGCACACAGGATAAATGTAATTCAGAGAAGGAAAAAAAATACCCTAAATCAGTGAATGCTTTAAAAAACAAAACCCAAGACTTACACGTGGAAAATCTTGGTTCCCTTTAAACACACATGTAAAAATCTGAGTCTCCTTTTCTCCATCTTTGTCTGGTTGGAATTAACAGTACTTTGAAGAAAGTTGAGCCAGAAGGACAAAACGCACAATGACTACAATAATAGAAATAAAGGCTAGTCCAATACAAGATTCATCTCTACAACAATGGACCTAGCCAGTGGCCATTCTGTTTTTGCTTGAAGTTTTTCATTAAGGGGAACCCTCTGCCTTTTGTGGTAGCACATTCCACTTTCAGATAGCTCAAACTGTCAGGACTTCTTCCCTTACATCAAGCCTAAATTTGTCTCTCTGAAACTTCTACCCATTGCTCCCAGCTTTGCACTCTAGAGTCAAGGAGAATAAGTCTAATCCCTCTGCACAGTCCTTCAAATACTTGGTGACAGCTGTCACATCTTCCCATGTGTCTTCTCCAAGCTCAAACCTCCCTTCTCATAACACCCTTCAAATAATCCTTATAAAGTAAATTCCTCATCATCTCCCTCTGGATTCCTCTTGGCTATCAATGTCCTTTCTAAAATGTGATGTCCGGAACCAAGTGCAGTACTCTAGGTTTGGACTGAGCAAGGAGGAGCACAGTAAACACCAAGAAGAAATAAAAAAGCATGGTTCAAATATAAAGATAGTGTTGGTACCATTGTTGGTACCATACATTGGTTGGTTGATATGGTACAACTGTTGGTACTACATCAGGGTATGTATATGTTCCCTCCCTGCGAACAACTGGTAAACAGCAAATATGGAAATTGACAATCTACTGCAAAATCAAAATTGTGGGAGGCTTTAACTGTTTTGGAGGAATATATATTTTCAGAGGGGTTTGCTTGGGTGTTTATGGAGAAGTCTTTATTGTAGCACCTACAACTTAAAAAGGACACACAAAATAATAGTCCACATTTATACAATGCTTTAAAGTTTACCTCTAAGTTAAATAGTGCAAGTATAATTACACCCATTTCACAGATGAAGAAACTGAAGGTGAAGGAGGTAAAATGATTTTCCCAAACCCATGAGTCTGGTAAATATCAGCGTTTGAATCCAGGTTCCCACGATCCTTGCCCTATGCTCTTCTCACTATGCATGGTGCCTCTTTAATATATGTGAGATCCATTGTGAGATTCATTTGAGGGAAGCATAGATTTCATTTTTATTGCTTCTGTGTTGGTAGGAGATAGACTTTAATAATAGTCCCAACATAAGTTTCTATGAGGATTTTATAGTATCTGAGATCAATCTGGTTGGTTTATCATTATTTCTTTACACTTTGTTTGATATATTCTTGAGCTCTGATTTTTACCTATTGCTAGCCCTGTGACTTCTCTTTTAAGAAAGAGCAAAGATAGAACATATTTTGTTTCATTTTGTTGTAACTTGCTGAATTCAAGAAATAAAAAATGTTAAAAACACATACATTACAACAAAGGAAGCCAAGTAATATTATTTAATATGCCTTTAAAAAAATCTATTAAAAAGCAGGTTTGCTGGGCACTGCAGAAATCATTTGCGAAGTACTGAAGGAGAGCAGAGGGGAGACAGATAGATTAGACAGACAGACAGACATTTCATTCTGCAAAAAGGTCTTTTTAAAGCTCAGTGTTAGAGAGGAACAAGCAGTGTGCACAACAATAATTCAGTCTCTGAACTGTTTTTGCTGCTGCTGTTTCCTGGCGGTCTTTGGGTGCTTTTGTGTTTCAAGCTTTTATGGGCTGTAGTGGAACCCCACTTTGGCAGGTGCATTTTAATCATCTCTTCTGAATTTTGAGTCTGAGATTGCTCCCCAGGCTTACATATGAGGCTACCCAGAGAAACAAGAATTCAGACCTATATAGTGCAATTACTGTGGTTTTTGTTTATCATTTTCAAAACAGCAATGACCCACCACTTGATTCTCCCCAAGAGAAGATTGAGTTGGGAGTGGAATATTATCTGGCAGATAAACTTCTGTTCCTGGATCATTCATGAACTCTTTGGGGCTGGGTGAAACCACAGGGCTTAGAGAGGCCAAAGTAGCAGGTTGCAGCCCAGATAACTTAGCAGTGAAGATCCCTGTCCTGCAGCCACAGGGCATGTTCCTGGACTCTGACAATCTTGTCTGGGACACATCTGCTGCTGTTTGTAAGAGGAAGCTCGGTGAAAGTATAGATGGTTCATGGAAATCTATCATGACTACTGAGAAAAAAATTGTTGATGCACGTGCATGGCTGAAAGACATATGAACACAAGATCATAGATTTTTGAAATGGAGAGGGCCTTAAAAGTTATCTAGAAAAACTCCTTTATTTTATAGATGAGAAACTAGGGTCCAGAGAGGTTAAGGTTAAAGACTTGCCTCTAATCACACAGGTAGAAAGTGGCAGGGATGGGTTTTGGAACCAGAAACTCTGACTCCAAATTCACCATTTTTTTTCATTTCTTTTGGAAGTATTGGTGGGCCAGACCAGAGCTTCTTAAATGTTTTTTTCTCATGACCCTTTTTTGCATTTTGGCAGCATTAGTTGGCGTTATGTGGCCTGAGGACATGTGCACTGCAAAGTGTGCATGCTTTGCGTTCAGAACCAAGGCAGCAGTGAAGTTGCATGATGCAACACTGCAACACAGGGTAAGTGCTGTCAGAAACACCTTGCATTCATTATGTGTTTGATTTTTCATTAATTTTTGGTTGTCGAGCTTTCAGAAACTTTTCTCCATTGCCAATTTTTTTGCAATCCCACATTGGGTTGTGACCCACAGTTTAAGAAGTGGTCGGCTCTTTTCCTTAGATGCTTAGCAGAGAAAAAGATGCCTTTCTGTGTAAGTCTTATATTTTTCTGATCCAACCAGAATAAATAATAAAAAAAAGGTTTATTAGGCTATTGTGGAAACAAGACCCCTTTTAGAGTCAGAAGCCCTGAGTTGGCGTTCCCATTCCTTAATTTACTATCTGTGGTACCTAGGGCAGTTACTTAAAGTCTCTTGGCCCTCAGTTTCTTCTATTTGTAAAATATGAAGAAAAAACCCTTATATTATCAACATCAGAGGGCTGACATTTTTTATTTTGTTTTGTTTTTGATGAGGAAAGCACTTTTTAAAAGAGCAAGATATCTTGTAAATAAAAATAATGACCTGTCTCTGTTCAATAGTCAACAGCTTGTTTGTAAATTGTAGTTGGGGTCTAGGCTAGGATAGGAGTGTGTTGAACACTTTCAGGGATGTGCTTACAACTAGAATGTTTTTTGTATCCTAGGATACACCATCCCTTTTGGATTTGTGGGTAGATGTAATGGCCAATGTTTAAATTCTTAAAATTTATGTTCAGATGGTAATATTTTGTGAGCAAGAGAATGCCAGATATGAACAATTTAGTGTTATAATCAGATAAAACTTACAACAGAAATGATCTGACACATTAATGATACGTATAATAGTTATTCTACATGTAACACTTGGTCACAAATGGGAAAACTGAAATTAGCATTATATTTACATAATAAAATATATTCTCTCATCAATGTTGATCATTTTCTCTGATTCCATATACAATTGAGTAGCAGACACATTGATCCTGACACTGATTGGAAGGCAGAATATCTACAGCCAATTCACCAGCTACTTGCATTACCTATCCCTAATACTCTGCCTTTCTCCAAGGTCCATAGCACCCTGTGCATGCCCCTCTCCTTACAGAATCCCTGTCTCCCATTCTTCACTCATCTCTCCAACCAGTTGAGTAGTACATCTAGAAATAGGGATAGGGAGTGGACCTGTGATTTCATTGGTATAGGGAATTGACAAAAGCAGCAGCAACAACCAGGGTAGAGCTATGTTATGTCAGAAGCTTGTTATCTTTCATGGACTGACAGATGACAGATCTCCATACTACAAATTCAAAGCTCTGTGTGTCCCAGAGCACTCGACCAATAAAATGTACTGGAATCAGGCTATCATCCCAGTCTGAACTGTTTCTCACAATTATCCCTATGTAACACGGATCCTTAAAAACTAAAGGGTAACTTTTTTTTTTTTTCAAATCAAATCAATAAACATTTTTAAGCATCTCCTAAGTGCCAGGTACTATGCTGTTACCATACCAAATACTTAAACTCTCTAAACTACATGGAGCAAAAAGCTCACAAAATATACCCATTTAGCAGAAGAAATCAAATCACATGGGAACAGGATTAGGTACCTGTCCTGTCTCCTACTGGAGTTTTACTAAAGATGCTTTCATTGAGCCTGTAGAAGTTGAATTTATATTATTTTCCTTTTATTCAACTATATTTTCTTCTCTTTATCATGTAAGTACATAACAATATTTGTTCAATTGAAAAATAGAATATGTTTATTTGAGCTTAAATAATTGCACCTCGATATACTTAGAGAAAATTATCCAACTGAATTCACTATGGAGCATGACCAAACTATGAATGGATGCTGACTTTTTGCACTCTCAGTGATTGCTTTCGAGCAGAGGCAATTTCTTCCCGCTGTCCTTCATAATATTATATTCCTGACCTTCAGTCATATTGGCAAATGAGTTGATGTAACATCAATTGATGTAGTGTTAGGCAATCCTAATATGACTAGGCATTAAAACCTAAATGATATCTCTTTAAGGTCAGGTCACTTAATACCTGGACTATTGAACAGTCAATCCAGAATAGGTATTGGTAGGTAGAGAGCCCATCGATAAGTGTCAACTCTCTTCATCTAGTGATGGATAACATTGCAGCCTGGTTTAATTCACCTTAATTTGTAATTCAATTGGCTACACATTTTCCCCCAAAGCGTTAATCAATTTTGGGTCAAAGTTGACTGAAGCCTGACCCTGGTTCACTCTCCAGAGTCCCAAAACACCATTTATTTTGGAAATCAAACTCAACCTTTTGATAAATTTAGGTCTATCCTTGGCAGATTTCAGTTATGGATTTGTTGGTTTGATGACATACAAATATGCTTAAATGATAATGTACAAGTAAATATTTCTATGTCTGTTGAAGAAACTGATTGAGACAGAATGGTTAAAATAACTCTAGATAAATCACTCTTGATGACAATTTGCCATTGTCTGAGTTTTGATTTTTGCTCTGAGATGTGAAGACATCAACTTTTCTCTTATGAAATTCTCTGTCCCATACCACTATTTACATAATTTAATAATGTCTAGATCCAGTTGGTAAGACAAGAGGCATTTTCCTTAGGCTGTGGTTATGTTCAATACTGGCCTGAAGCAAAGGAAATGTTGGGATAGGACCAGAACTTATACATGAGTTTCCAATAGAAAATATATGGAAAGCAATTGATAAGTAATTTTAAAGACCCTTAAAGAGGGCTTATAGTATATTAAAGAGATCATTAGTATTCATTAATTACCTGGAAACTTCACTTTAACAAAGGAATTCAACTCTATTGTTGCTAATCTATGGAAAACTAAATGACTCAGGGTTAACTGGGGCAAGGGAAAGAGCTTAGAAGAAACAATGGTGACCTGAGCCATAACTAGAGGGAGGTAACTGGGGTGTGGACTTTAGAGGGAGCTAACAGTGCCATTGCGGGGGCGGGCTTGAAGCCCTCCCCAACCCCATAGCTACACATCCAGCCTTGCCCTATCACTGCCCAGAGTGACTGGTCATTCAGTAGCATGGAAACTTTCCCAGGCTGTGTCATCTACCCCTGGTGATCACACCCCTGCTACCCCTCACCCAAATTGCTCCAGGTGCCAAATTTATTAGTCATGCCCCTGATGAGGTGGTGTTGTTTAATGTGTGCCTGTGGGCATTGTTTAATGTTATCAGACACTTGCAAGTATCAGCAGAATTACGCCAGCCTTAGAGCCCATGCCAACCCACTCCCTTGGTGAGTTATATACTGACTGGGGAAGTAAAATCAAACCAAATCAAGATTCTCCATCAGGTACAGGTTGGACTAGACAATCTCTAAGCTCTTTTGTAATTCTGAGATTCTGTGATACAGAATTCCTACATTCCTGATCAGAGAATGGGGTGGGGGAAAAGCTAACACTCCCTCAACCTCCTTTCCAATAGTGTCCTCCTCCTTTTCCACAAGTTTCATCCTAGGGGAACAATGCTTCTGGTTGCTCAGGGCTAAGTGTCAGCGGTATCCTAGCCAGCTCTTTCTTCCTGGAAGTACATAATTTATACTCTGAATCTTTCCTGACCTCCTTGCTACTATTCAAAGCTTACCTATCCAGTTTTCCAATCCCTTGGGGTTTTGATAGATAACAGTTGCCAATCTATAATTTGAGCAATGGGATTATTGAGTAATCGTGGTTGAGAATATATTTTGTTGTTTAGTCAGGTCCCACTCTTTGTGATTCCCTTTAGGTTTTCTTTGCAAAGATACTGGAGTGGTTTGCCATTTCCTTCTCCAGCCCATTTTACAGATGAGGAAACAGAGGCACACAGGGTTAAGTGACTCGGTCAGGGTCACACAGCTAGCAAGTGTCAGTCCAGATTTGAATTCGGGAAGATGCAAGGCCTGGCACTCTACCCACTGTACCACCTAGCACAAACACCTGCAGAAACCAGGATTTGGATCTTGCCTCTGAAATTTGCCAGCTGTGTGATCAGGGACCAATTACTTAACTTTTTGGAGCCTTCATTTCCTTATCTATAAAAAGGCATAATGATATTTGCTCTATTTGCCCTGAAGGATTGTCAAGAAAGTACTTTATTAATCAAGTGTTATATAAATGATTTATTATAATTTTGATTCTTATTATTAAATTCCTTCTTTTTCCTGATAAGAATTCCAATCATTCTGACTGTGGGGATTGTGATTTTGGGTAGGAGCCCCTTTTGGTACCCCACAAATCATAACAAACAGGTACTGCCTATTGCAGTTACAAGCATGGATGACCATCTTTCCCAGGTAGTCTTTTTTTTTTTAAGCTTCTGCTTTATTTTGACTGTTATAAGCAACCTCCCAGTTCAAGGCAATTTCTATCTTCTATATTTGGAAGGGAGGCTAAATGGCGGATGAAGTTATTTTTGCTGTTTTGTTGTTCTAGACAGTACTTGCTTTATGTAAGGAGACCATTCTGCAGAGTCATTTTTATGTAACGTGAATTTGCCCCGGCGTCTTTTGTGAGATTTTTCGTTCATCTAGCTTGGAGATTATAAATATTAGGCATGGAGACATCTATTTAAAATGTTCTTAAGTTTTTAATGGATCAATGTTATCTTCAGGAGATTGTGGGTAACAAGTCTAGTCTGTGATAATGGTTTGGCTCAGGTATAGCCTATCGATTGTGTTCTTGAGAATATTTCGAGGGCTACATTTGTAGCGGGGAGATCCATCATTTGTCAGCCTATGAAAGACAGTGAGCCTTTGATAGATAATATTGGCCACTAGGCTGTGCTTTTTTAGGTGCTAAACTTTGGCAGTTTGCGGTGATGTGTCACACGGTTTCTTCTTGAATATTCATTCTTGAATAATCTTAATTGATCACTATGTCTGGGCTGATTATTATCCTAATTACTGGTACTACCATTATTATTACTACTTGTCTGCTGGAATTGCCAGTGCAATCCTTATTTTTGGAGACTCCTTTTCTAAGTAGAGACATTTTTGTATTTAATTTGGTTTGTTGTAATCTTTGTTGGTTGTATGCTGAGTTGAAAGGTTTATTTTAAGCACACCTCTTTTGGCCTCACAAGTTTTCATGCTAAAGTTACGAAACATTTTTACTTTCTTGGAATATCTGCCAATTGTTTTTAAAGACTTGTCCTGTGACCCTTATATGGATAGTGGTACTTGTTTCATCATGCGGTCATCTGGAAGATGGTTGAAATCACTACAGGCCTTAAAGATCTTGTTCCTCATTTGGAAATACCCAGTGAAGGAGCCTTGGTAGCATACATACTCCCAGCACTCACCATTCATCTACCTGGCTCCTATAATTACCATAACATCTATAATAACTCATATCCTTTAATAAGCTTTACCAGAATATGTGAGTTTTACGTTGAATTTTGGCTTTCCACTTTTAGTGGTTTTGGGGTAGTGCTTGCTACATTAACTATTCATTTAGAGAGCTTTTGCTGCTAAATGTTGGGGAGTGAAGCAGAGAGCCTGATCACCTTGAATAACCCTTAACATTAGTCTCATGAGCCTAGAGCTCTATCCTATGATTGTAATGGATAAACAGTCACTTTAATGAAATAAGTGAACTATATTCCACCAAGAAAAGCAGATATTTAGAAATTAGTTAAATTGATTAGCTGGCCAGCTCAATTTAATAGCTCGGTCTAAAACATAAACCCTAAGGCATGTATTATTTAATTTGTTGAACTACATTGACTAGAGCAACTGGAAAATTTCTATTTCTCTTATCATTTTTGCTTTGTGGATAGAGGTAACGAGGGACAGCGTTATGAACTAACCACAAATGAAGACGTTCTCATTTGATCAGAGGTATAGAGTCCAGCAGGGATGCCAGAAATCATCCAGTTCAACTCCCCAATTTTACAGATGGAGAAACTGAGACCAAAGGAGGTGAAGAGACCACTAAATCAGTATGTGAGTACTTGAGTTTTCTAATCAAATGGAATTTTGAACTTAGGAAGCAGGTACAACAGGAGAGCAATTCACCTTACAAGAATGGAAGCCTCCGACATAGGGCATTTTCAAGGTGTAATGTATACATTGGGTATTAAATGTCAGGACCCATTGGTAACTTCTGGAATCATATGCTAGTTATATGTAAAGATTCCAATAAAAGGGGAAAAGAACAAAGGTTAAGGTCTGATGATGTGGTGGCAAAATTCTGGGACTTGGAGTCAGAAAGCATTTGTCTCAGACACTTCCTACCTCTGTTTAACTCTTATCCCAGACACTGATTAGCTTTGTGGCCCTGGTCAAGGCATTCGATCTCTCCAAAGCTGAGTTTCTTCATCTGTAAAATGGGAATCATAATAGGGCCTGCCAGACAGGGTGATTATAAGGAGTAAATTAGATAACATATGTTCAATCATTGAATAAATTTGAGACTTGTTGGTTCAAATGTTGGGACCTGTAGGTCCAAAGTCAGGAACAAGAGTGATAGAGGAACAACAGAGAGGAAATCCCAGAGTTGGGAAAGTGCTAACAAGTTTTTGAAGCTTTATAAAACTCCCAATTTAATTCAACAAGCATTTACGAAACATCTACTGTGGCAAAGCAATCTATCTTAACAGCCAACACATCATAGGTTCTGATCATTATTTTAATAATTTATTCATCAAAAGATTCTAAGTGAACAGGACTAGGAGATGGGGAGACTGAAGATTTGTTTTACAGAAATGTGTTTGAAATTCCCATTCCACAAAATGAGAGAGATCTATAGTTGTGCCCTGTGACCATTCATTGTGGACTGCACTGAATGGTGCTATCTACAGTGGCCTTGCTCAAAACAATCATGTTACTCTTCTCACCATACAATCAGCATATACAATAATATTTCAAGGAATGCAAAAATCTAATGAAGGGCCTTTTTATGAAATAACCAGCTGCAAAATGGAGGAATAACTATTCTGACTATGTTTGGGAAACAGTTCTAATCGCTCAGAGTATTCAGAAACTACACAGGGAACTCATTTAGAACAACCCTGAATATACCATGAAAAACCAGCCCTAAGCTAATTCTTCTGATAGTACTCTTGGCTAGCTCTCAGGAGAGCTAACACTATGCAGCTGTAAAAACACAACAAAAACACCCTTGAAATAAGTTAGGTGCATACATGAAGAGCACAGCTGGCTTATTCCCCTGGATCATCCGCTGATGTGTTTCTGTTTTTGGATGAGATTTTGCAGAGGGGAAAAGACCATGCCTATCCCAGCAGAAAAGCCAGAATTACTCTGGGCCTCCCTTCACGGTCATTTCTCTCCTGACTTTGGCCTCTCCAGACAGTTCTCCATAGGAGTCATGGTTGGGAGCATCTCAACATGGCCAAAATGAAGGACAGGTGGGGCACTGATCTGTTCACTCAGAACAGATAAACCGGAAGATTCTGGGATGGAAGAATCCCTTGAAGCAACAGGAGGGATGCATTGGTTCTGAATTTTCTGCATAGTATTTTGGCTTGACACTGCCTCTCTGGGCATGCTTTCAGATGACAGTACAGGCAAAGGATCTCTTTAAATAATAGAGTTATTTTGCATGGTAAAGAGGGAGTGTGATATGGTAAATTTGGAGCCAGAAATCGCTTCCTAGATGTTCTATCTTGGTTACAGAAGCACTGAATTTTAGAGATGGAACGGACCTCAGAAGTCATCGTAGTCAATCTGATGCACAATGGAATCCTTACTCTAGCATACTTAGCAAGTGGTTGTCCAGCATCCCCTCTTGGGAACCTTCAATGCCTTCTGAGACAACCCATTCCCCTTTTGGCCAGTGCTCATTGTTAGAAGATGTTCCTGACATCAAGCTAAATTAATTTGTTTCCCAGTGTCACCCAGTGCTTCTAGTTTTGTCCTCTGGGATCAGACAGAATAATAAAACTAATTCTTTCATGTGACAGACCTTAAGACCCTTGAAGACAACTATTCTGCTATTCCCTCAGCTTTTCTTTTGTGCCAGCTAAACATCCTCAGTTCCTTCAACCTCTCCATGCAAGACAGAATCAAAGATCTTCGTTATTATGCTATGTGGTGCAGTGGCTTGAGCACTGGGGCTGGAGTTATTCCAAATCTGTTCTCAGACACTAGCTGTGCGACGCTGGGCAAGTCACTTAATCTGTTTGCCTCAGTTTTCTCATCTGTAAAATGAGCTGGAGAAGGAAATGGCAAACCACCCCAATATCTTGGCAAAGAAAACCCCAAATGGAGTCATGAAGAGTTGGATACGACTGAACAACAATAACAATATCCTATTTGCTCTCTTCTGGAAACTCTCCAATTTATAAATACTTATTCACTGGCACCTGGAAGTAAACATAATTCTCCAAATATGGTCTGGCCAGAACACACTTCCTTATTCCTAGAAATTATACCTCCTTAAATACAGCCTGATGTTCCACTGACTTTTTTTTGGCTGACACATCACAATACTGACTTATATTGGGCTTGTAGTCCATTATGACCCCTGCATTTTCTTCAGACAAATTTTGCTCTAATCATGTCACTCTATTTTATGTCTGGGAAGTTGAATTTATTTGGATTCAAATGTATGATGTTTCAATTCTCCTTATTAATTGGGATCTTCTTCAATTTAGTCCAATGACTTTTAAGAAGTTTTTGAATCCCATGTTAGCTATCCCCTTTAGCTTTATATTATCTGCACATCTTATAGGCATATCACCTAAATCATTGATAAAAAATATTTCACAGCCAGCCTAGCAAATGAGATAATGCATTTCTCACATAGTAGGCATTTAATACATGTTTCTTGAATTTATCAGAATAATGTATAAAGATACCTTGTATCTGTTCTTGTTTCTCAGTGTTTTCAGTCATATCTGATACTTTGTGACCCTTTTTTTGGGATTTTCTCAGCAAAGATACTGAAGTGGTTTGCCATTTCTTTCTCCAGCTCATTTTACATATGAGTAAACTGAGGCGAACAGGGTTAAGTGACTTGGCCGGGGTCATACAGCTACTGTCTGAGCTTACATTTGAACTCGGTCTTCTTCTCTCTAGGCCCTTTGCACTATTCATTATGCCACCTAGTTGCCCTCCTTATATCTACAAAGTATTGTTAAAATGTAACAAGGGTGAGGAAATGGCTGTTTTATCCAGGGCACCAAATTATAGAGAGGTTGCTGATAGTATTTTCAGCCCTTTAGCCACCTAGAAACAACTGAATTTAGTACTTAATTAAGAAGAGTAATTACTTAAATTAAAAGTTACTAAATGGTAGTTTCTTCACCTCTCCCCCAGCTTTTCTTAGTCTTGGGCCCCTCCCTGATTACTACTTCCCCCTCCCAGATTTCCCAGATCTGTCTCTTCTCCCTCCTCCTGACCCCCAATTGAATTGAGGGTGCTTCTTGGGCTGCTTGCAAAAATTGCCAGTTATGGCTCTAGCAATTATTATCAGTTTCCTCATCTGTGAAATAAGGAGGTTGGACTGGCTGGTCTCTAAGGTCTCTTCCAGCTCAAACAGTTATGAATGTATTATTATAATAGATGATGCATTAGAGTAAATGGAGCCTTTTTTGATTACTCCCTTCTTGGAACCTCCCTAGGATCAGTAGCTTATACCTTGGGCACCTAGAGCAGCGACCGGCATAGGTGCCTAATAAATGCTTGTTTTATCAATAGCTTAATTACTTCCTTTGTTCTCCTTCTCCCTTCTTCACCCTTTAGAACTCTGAAGAGGGCTGGGCAATAAATACTTGGTTGACTGACCTGCTCGTCTGTCCCAGCAATTCAGGATCTATCTTTGTCTTAAAAGTTTTCTTTCACAAACCAGGAAAAAAACAGAAACTGAAAATGGGGTAACAAAGTGTCCCCTAAAATGTGTTAGGACCCACAGGAGTGCCCTTCAAATGTTCTTTTAGCTAAGAGGGGGAGGGACGAGAGAGATTTAGACCCCATACAAATCTCAGCTACCTATGAGTGGCTTTCTGAAATTATGGATTATTCATTACAAGTCCTATTTTAAGTTCTTATTAAGAGTTAGCACCTAATCTAAACTAATTAAGTCTTCACAGTATGGCTTCATTATGTTGTTTGAAGTGTTGTGAATTCTCAGAACACTGGATATATCCATATGCAAATATAAGTATAAAAACACATTTCAGAGCCAAATAGAAATGATTTTTGGGATCATCTGTATAATAATCTCTGCACTTTTATAACCCTTTCTATTTCTTGAGAAGTAGCTTTGTATAACGAATAGAAAAGACCACAATCAAAGTTCAGTGTCTGATATATACTGGAAGTGTGACCTCTGGCAAAGCCCTTAACCTCTCAATGTTCTAGGTAACAGTGCAGTTAAAACTGCCCTAGGGCTTTTGGGACATCCTATATTTCAGAGAAGGTGTTCACCTGCACTGATAGAGGGAGTTTCTTTACCTGATGAGTTTCTTAAACTAATGAAATCACAGGTCAGGTCTTTATTTTTATGTACACATATGTATATATACGTATGTATATTTAAAATGCTTTTATCTATATTATTTCACTCAAAAACTAGGGCATTCGGGAAGAGCTTCTCATTCTAGTGGGGAGGTAAGCTGAATCACGAAAGAAAGCTAAGAAACTATATGATATGTAAGTATTTAATGCCTCAGTTTCTTCATCTATAAAATGAGGCTAATAATAACTTCCCTACCTATTTTACAGAGTAGGTGGGGTCACACAACAGCCTGTAAAATAGATGGGGAAGTTATTATTAGCCTCATTTTACAGTTGAAGAAACTGAGGCATTGAGCACTTACATACCTTAGAGTTTCAAGCTTTCTTTCATGGTTCAGCTCACTTATCTAATGGAACAGGAAACCTTTCCTGAATGTCTAAGTTTTTGTGCTTTTCCCCTTTTCCAACTGTCTTGTATATACTTAGTAATTTACATTGTCTTTGTTTGCATTTTACCCGGGAGAATCTAGTGCCCTTGCTCCTGGAAAGGGTGCTTAGTATTGCTCTACTTACAGTCCCAGCGACTGACAAGGTCAAAATTTCCATTCCTGACCACTACTTCCCTTTATGGATTTTATCTCCCTCCCGGAAGGCAAGCTCACTGAGGGGGAAAGACTGCTTTGTTATTATTTTTATGTCCCCACTGCCTAGGACAGTGACTTTCATATGGAAGGTGCTTGTTGGATGACATTGGACCTGCTTAAGGTCATAGTGCTAATTGTATTTGTCCTTCATTTTCAAAAGACCATGACATCAAGCAAATGATGACATGACTTGTAGTTGACTTTAATTTGAGTGAGGGAGGGCTGTGCAAGGTCATCAGCCTCACTTTCTCCTCCAGCGGCGTTTGGATCCAGTGACCAGAAATTCATCAGGATGACTGGAGATGGCCCAGAGTGCAATGGGAGACCCTGGCACTTTTAGGCTAAAGCCTTTTCATGTACTCATTTAGAGTGAGAAAATGCCTATTCAGCGAATAGGCGTCTTTAAGAAGTGAGTCAAGGGATGGTCCCTTTAATTAGAAAAAAAAGAAAAAATCAGTCTGGGAGAGGAAGGCCCTCAGGTTCCAAAGAGAAACATTCACTCTAAGCCAGGAGGGCCCAAAATACAGCCTTTAAGTGGAGCTTGGGCAGGGACCTATGGTGGTCCAATCTATGAGCTTCAGAGTGAACTGGTTTTAAGGTTTTGTGAAAGAAAGAAAGAAGGAAGGAAGCAAGTTAGGAAGGAAGGAAGGAAAGAAAGAAGGAAAGAAAGGGAAAAAAGAAAGAAGGAAAGAAAAAGAGAAAGAGAAAAAGAGAAAGGAAGGAAGGAAGGAAAAAAAGAAAGAGAAAGAAAAAGTAACCTGAACCTGTGATATCAGTCATATTAGGCCTCAGGTGTCCTGTCCAGAAACTGTGTGGGTCACTGAGAGGTTGACTAACTGTCCTATAGTCACGAAAGCAGGTATATGTGAGAAGCATGAATGATGAATGAACATTGGACCACTTTGACTTCAAAATCTGCTTTCAACCCATAAGGCCATGTTGTCTATGTTAATTACACAAACAGGCACATATACAATATATATATATGTATATGAATATATATATATGCAGTACATATAAACACTTACATACACATGTGCATATACATTTTTTGTGTTATCTTTTCTTTTGGTGTACACATTGCTTTCCCTAGTTGAATGTAAGATCCTTGGGGACCAAGACTATTTTTGCTTTTGTTTTTGTATCTCTTGCGCCTAACATGGTGCTTGGCACATAACTGATAAATTAATGTAGAATGAATGAACCAGCAAATGAATGAATAATAAGATCTTCAGAAAACAGTAAAAAAAATGCAGCCAAATCCTCTTTGAAGAATAAATTCACCGTGTGCTAATTGTCACTTAGCTATCCAGTAGGTGTCTGTTAAGTCCTGTTACAATATTATTAGAAGTTTCCATGGTAGTAGAAGGTAGTGACAGGAAAACCACAATACAAAGGAAAGTTTGAAATGCTGAGTCTCGTGTTCTAAATCTTCTTGCTGTATCATGTAATTAATCAAAGCAGGATTTTTTTCTTTCCTGCAGTATGTTTTCTAACACCTTGTCTAGGAAGAGAGTACTTATCAGTTTCCATGAAGCTTTAGCCACAGTTTTATGGTTTTCACTGAGGGTTTTGCCTGAATTTCAGCCTTCATGTTCTTTCTTTTAATTTTATCCCTAGGGTCCTAGCTAGGTCTTTAGAACTAGATCTTCTTGTACTAAGTAAATAATTTCTTTTCTTCATGAGTGTTTACATAAGGGGCCTAGTGTAGTCATGAAAAAAACATTGGGAGGGAATGGGGGCAGGAGTAAGGAGGATGAGGAGAGAAGAAAAAACCTTGGGATCTGACATAAGAAGAGCTGAGAATGAATCCTGGCTCTCTCATTTATTAGCTGTGTGACTCTCGGTTTTGAAACTCAGTGTCCTCATCTGTAAAGTTGGCTAATAAAACATAATAATATCTGTACCTCGTAAGTGTTGTTGTAGGGAATTTGCTTTGTAAACCTTACAGCACTTATAAACGTGTTATGATTCTCTGCACACTTCTAAGGGGTTATTATAATATCCCTTCCCTAATTTTCAAATAGCCAAGCTCCACATTCTTAATTTTTGCTAATAGTCTCCCATTCATCAGAGTTCTGACTTCAAAGAATGATTTTATTGTAGTTTTTATGATGACTTGAAAAGTTTGGAAAGGATTTTTATGAATCTTATATGAAGCTCAATTACAAAGAGCCTTATTTATTAGAACATTAAATTAAAACTTGGCTGACATAAGCCTATTAATTATTGTTTTAAACAACCAAATTCTCCTGCAGTGTTTTGATGACTCTCAATTTAGGTCATGTCCACAACTACACAAATCAGCATACTAGTAAGGTTCTGGTTTTGTGCACTGTTCTAGGAGTGATGTTACTTTGACCTGCTAAGACATTTGAGGCAGGAGGAAGTTTTCTTTTTCAATTGTAATTGATAATTACAACGAAAAAATGGTTTCCACAAAGGGCTGGCTTTTCCTGGGCTAGGTCAGGAGATGGGTGAAATTTGTCTGTTTCCCCCAGCCTCCCCATTCCTCATTTTTCACTCCCTCAGTAACAACTTTTTCCTCACCCCCAGATGTCCAGTATGCAATATCAGCATTTTAGCAAAACCTCTTAGATCTTTCATTTGTACCTTAAAGGAATCAACTCTTAGCAACCTGAAGTAATGCCCTCTTCTAGAAGTATATGAATTTCAACAAGGAGTAAAACTTAAAATGTAATCACTTTAGGTTGGTGGAGAAATTTCAGGTACTGGTAAATGGAGATGGGGGAAAATTTATCATGTGTTTGGGGGTTGGAACGGGGAAGGAGGGATGAATCATTGACTTCTTTATCTTAAATTCAAGTATGTATAAGGTAAAACACCGGTTTCTGGGTTAATGGTCCCTCCCTATCTTTCCAGTCTTCCTATATATGGAACTCTCTACAGGTATTGTGGTCTGGCCATACTGGCCTTCTGGCTGTTCCTTATATATGATGTTTAATTTCCCATCTCTGTGTTTCTCCTTTAACTTCTGCCTGCCTCTTAAAATCCCAAACTACTTTCTGTAGCAGGTATTTCTCAGTTCTGTCATCTACTTGTGCCTTTACTGCTGAGTTTACCTTCCATCCTATTCTGTACGTACTCTTGCATGTACCTATTTATATACACGCTTTCTCCTGCATTACCATGTAAGAACCTTGAGAACAGGGATTATTTTTGCTTTTTTTTCTTCTATCCAAAGCACTTAAATAGAGCCTGGCATGCATTAAACACTTAATAAATGTTTCCTGAATGACTGATAGATTAATGTCTTTTTAAAATGTTTTATTGATAAGCTTTGTTTTTAGATTAAAAAATTTCTGGATTACCCCATTTCCTGAGAAAATTTTTTATGACAAAAAAACCCCACAATTAATCAAAACTAACAATATAGTAACAATATCTGAAAGTGCATACTGCCACAAATTCTCTATTTTTTAATTGTCAGAAATCTATTTTCTCTCCATCCCAATCCCATTGGGGAAAAAAAAACAAAAAAGAAAAACAAATTCTTTGTAATAAATATACTGTCATGCAAAAAAAAATACTCATTATAATGAGGAATAAACATATAATATTTAAAAATATCACTGTTATAAGTATTATAAACAATGTAAATATCAAATACAATAAATATGTTGGATAAACAGAAAATAAATGAGATGATAAATAAAATATGTAATATACTATTTAATTTGTAAAATATATGTTTCATTCCACACCTTGAATCTACAGTTGTCTCAGGAGATGGAAGGCGCTTTTCATCACTGGACCTTTGGAATCATGGATGGCTATTATATTGATTAGAGTTCTTACAGCTTTCAAAGTTTGTCTTTAAATATTGTTACTGTATACACAATCCTCTTGCTTCTGCTTGTCTTATTCTTCGGTTTATGAAAGTCTTCTGCGTTGTTTACTTTTTATAAAATTGATGTTAGAATATAAATCCTTCTTTTGGTTCTATTCCCTTTACTCTGAATCAATTCACGTAAGTCTTTCAATGTCTCTTTGAAATCATCTATTTCCTAATTTCTTATAGCAGAATAGTACTTCATCTTACTCATATGTCATAATTTGTTTAGCCACTCATTAAGTAATGGGCATTCCTTCAGTGTCTAGGTTTTTTTCCCGCCACAGAAAGAACTGCCTATTTCTTTGTTTTTTTGGGGGAGTGTATGGGTGTAGTAATGGCATGTATGACTAGGTCAAAGGCATGTACTGTTTGGTAACTCTTTGTGTATAGTTTCAAATTCCTTTCTAAAAAGGCTATACACATTTTCCACTAACACATCAATTACCCTATTTTCCCAGAGCCCCTCTAATATTATCATTTTAATTTTTAGCCATCTTTTTCAATAAGATGAGCATAAGGTGGAATTTCAGAACTGCTTTAATTTGCATTTTTCTAATAAGTAGTGATTCATAGCATTTTTAATGTGGCTTTAGACTTCTTGAGTTTCTTCCCTTGAGAATTGCCTGTTCATAGTCTTAGACCATTTATCAATTAGGCAATGGCTCTTCTTAAAAGTTTGAATCAGTTCCTTATCCTCTTGAATTAGAGACCTTTATCAGAGAAGTGCTGCAAAGAAATTTCCTACTTGTTTCCCTTTTAATTTTAGACTTATTGGTGCAAAACCTTTTTAATTTTATATAATCAAAATTATCCATTTTATCTAATGTGATATTCTCTATCCCTTGTTTAGTCAGGAACTTTTCTTCTTTCCATAGATCTGATAGGTAATTTTTTCCTCTTTTCTCTAAGTTCTTTTACAATTAGCTCATGTATCCATTTCCACTTTATCTGGGCATAAGACATGAGGTGTTGGTCTAAATCTATTTTTTTCTCTACTGCTGTCCAATTTCCCCAGAAGTGTTTATCAAGTAGTATTTCCTTATCTCAGTAGCTGGAGTTTGTGTTTCTTGAATACTAGACTACTATTTTGCATACCTAAGCAGTTTCAATAACTGATCTTTATTTTTTTTAACCAATACCAAATTGGTTTGGGAATTACTGCTTTGTAGTGTTGTTTGAGATCTGGCATCACTAGCTTTCCTTTCCTCCCACTTTTTTTCTTGAGATTCTTGATGATTTTTGCCTCCATATGAATTTCTGTTATTTCTTTTCGAATTTTATAAAGTTGGCATTTAATAGTTTGATTGACATAATATTGAACAGGTAAATTTAGTTGGTATTGTTCTTGTCCACGAACAAATAAAATTTTCCAATTATCTAGGTCTGTCATTATTTCTAAAAACAGTGGTTTGTAGTTGTATTGATATAATTCATATGTGTATCTTGTAAGTATTCTCCCAATTATTTTATACATATAGTAGCTATTTGAAGTGGCATTTCTCTATTTCTTCCTGCTAGGTTTTGTTGGTAGTATATAAAAATGCTGATGATTTGTATGGATTTATTTTATAACAAGTTTGCTGAAGTTATTGCTTCAATTAGTTTTTAGTTTATTATTTAGAGTCCCTGTAGTACCCTATCACATATACAAAAGTGATGATTTTGCTTCCTCTTTAGCTATACTTATTCCCTCAATTTCTTTTTCGTCTTATTGTTATAGATAGCATTTCTATTACTATGTCAAATAGAAGTGGTGGCAATGGGATTCAATGTATCACCCCAGATTTTATTGTAAAGGATTCAAATTTCTGTTGCATACAATGGTAGCTCTTGGTTTTAGATATATACTATTTATCAGATTAAGGAAAAGGCCATTTATTTCTCTTTTCTAGTTTTTCTTTAACAGAAATGGGCATTATTATTCTGTCGAAAACATTTTTTACATCAATTGATATAATCATATGATTTTTGCTGATTTTGTTATTAATATGGTTGTTTATAGTTTTCCTAATAGTAAGCTAATCCTGCATTCCAGATATAAAGCCAACCTGATGATAGTGCGTTATCTTGGGTGTATGGTGTTAGCCTCTTTGCTAATGTTTAATTTAGTTTTTATATTAATATTAATCAGGAATATTTTCCCATAGTTTTCTTTTTCTGTTTTGACTTTCCCTATTTTATGTGTAAAGACTATATCTTTGTTATATAACAAGTTTAGTAAGATGTCTTCTTTTGCTTCTTTTGCAAATAGCTGATGTAATAATCGAATTAATAATTCTTTGAACATTTAATAAAATTCGCTTGTAAATCCATCCGGTTCTAGAGGTTCCTCTTTCCCCCCTTTGGAAATTCAGTTGTTGCTTGTTGAATTTCTTCCTCTGAAATTAGGTTGTTTAAATTCTCTACTTCTTGTTCTATTAACTTGGGTATTTTATATGTTTGTAAATATTAGCTTATTTCATTTATTGTTTCTATTGAAATAAAGTTAAACAAAGTAGTTTCTAATAAAATGTTTATTTTCTTTTTCATTTGTGGTGATTTTTTTCATTTTTGATATTCACAATTTGGTTTTCCTCTTTTTTTAAAAAATCAAATTAGATAATGGTTTATCTTTTAATTGTTTTATTTTTAAAGATGCTACTATTATGTATTATTCAATGACTTTTTTGTGATTGTTTCAATTTTTTAAATCTCCTTTGTTTTTCAGTATTTCTATTTTGGAATTTAAGGTTTTAAAATTTGTGGTTTTTGAGTGTTTTTATTTGGTTCACAACTCATTGATATATTTTTTCTCATTTCATTACTTAGAGTGTTTAGAGAGATACATTTTCTCTCTACCAAGGAATGCTTTGGCTGCATATCTCAAGTTTTGATATTTTGTTTCATTATTGTCATTATCTTTGATGAAATCATCTATTGTTTCTACAACAGTTCTTTAAGTCTAACTTATTTAGTTTCCAGTTGATTTTTAATACTTTTGTAGTAGTCTTTGGAAAAATATGACTCTTCAGTGAAATAGAGGATTTTTAGACACTCCTGATAGAAAAAAAAATGAAGCCAAGAAGAAAATCTGAAATACAAATATGGGAGTCCAGAGAAAAATAAAAAGGTAAATGCAAATGAACTTGATAAGAGACTTTATAAGGATGAACTGTTCACATTCTAATGGGGGTGGGTGAGTGGGAATGATATGAAAAGGGTTATTTCAGAATCCTAATGTTCCAAGGGGTTACAGAGGTAGTCAGTTGAGATAGGGTAATGTCTGAAGGATATTTACAGGACACAGTAATTTCATTGATATAAACAACTCCATGGTAAGGAATCTCTCTCTACCAATATAGGGCAGCACATTCTCTATAATGTAAAGGTTTAACATGATTTGTCCTGTGAAATTTGGATTCAGTCAAAGAGCAGCAAGTGAGGACCTAGGGGGCCACATGTGGCCTCAAGGCCGCAGGCTTCCCACCCCTGGTTTAGAGAGTTGCTTAAAGCAGTTGTTAAGTTCCTCGTCCAAGGTCTTTCCGGCTCAGAGACTGGCTCTCTATCTCTCAGGATGCCCACTGTAGGAAGTTAATTCTTCTTGCAAAGAAAACCTGGGAACTATTCTCCAGAGGAGACTGAAGTCTATGAAAAAAAAAAACAAACCAATTCATTTTAACGCACCTCAAATCAAGAAACATTTTGTTAAATGCTTATTTCATATAAGGCTCTGTGCTAGGCACTGGGAATATAAAGATGAATACAAGGACCCCCACACTCCAAGACCTTACATTCTCCTGGGGTGATACAATATATGCACACCTAGGTAAGTACAAGATAATTTGAGTATAGAAAGAACAATAATGACGAGCGAGATCTAGAAAGATTTACCTTAGAAGATGCTTCCTGAGCCGAACCTTGAAGTAGCCTAGGGAGTCATCAGGTGGAAAAGAAGTGGGAGTGCATTTTATGCATGAGGCAGCCTGCACTGAGAAATTCAGGCAAGACGTGGAATGTCGAACAAAATGCTTTTTCACTGTCAGTCCCCCATGCCTGGAATGCATTCCCTTCTTAACCTCTACCTCAAAGAGGATCTCTCTTACTCTAAAATGCAGCTTAGACACTGTCTTTTGCATGAAAACTTTTATGACCTCTCTCCCCTGCCCCCAGCCATTGCTAATGCCATCTCTTCCACTATTTTGTTTCTATGTAGTAGAGCTTTCAACCAAGCCTGGGTTATTCTTCGTGCTCCTACTATGTGGAAGGAGGCATGAATCCTAATTGGTAGAGAGAATGATAATTGACAACGTTATGCTGAGCTCCTGTGTAAGGGGAAGAGTTGGTGCCATGGCTTCTTTGGGGATAAACACATGGTTCCAGACACCATTTTGGAGACATACGTGGAAAGACTTTGGTTATGCAAACATATAGGGGAAGCTCACTCATTGATATGTCTCTGATTTCCAGATTGTTTCCCTAGAGACTTTGGAGAGAAACTTTCTCATGGGTAAAGTTTGTCCCTTTCCCTTGGTTGAGCTGAGATGTCTTGTCTTGCTCCAATTTAAAGAGCTCACTCACTCTTGTGTATTTTCTACTATTATAAATTATGGAACTTCTCTGATTTTTGTTTGTTTGCTTAGATAAATGGGATCATTCACTATTTGCTATTCGTGATGGTCTTTTGTGTAATTAGTATGTGGTAGAAATGGGCCCAGATGATGGCTATAAGCTTAAAGCTATCCCTCTCCTCAAGAACAATCAAGGAACTGGATTTCCTTCTGACTTTCTTCCGTATAATTGCATTTGAATGGCTTAGAAAGATGTAAATCTAGCCTGATATGCTTCTTTGATACTGGAAAAGAAAAGGAGTAAGTGCCCAATCTTGGCCCTTCTTTTATTCCTCAAGACAAAAGTCAAAAGTCAATCTTCCTTGGAGAAGGGTGAGACAAATCACAGAGAAATCTATCCATGCTGCTAATGACCCACCTCTACGCATTTAAATGGCCCATGTTGACATATAAATCTTACATGGGCAAACATATTTTACACATATTTATAATTATTCACTTTATATTTATGCTACATCTATTTATAAATGTAAATTGTTTTCTCCCCCATTAAAATGTAAGCTCCTGATGAGCATGGATTGTTTCAATCTTTACACTTGTATCCTCAATCTCTAGCACAGTGACTGGCACATACTAGGAACTTAACAAATATTTGATTGACTGTCCAATCTGGGGAACACCAAATAACCAATTTGACTGCAATATAGAATATGTGAAGTGATAAAATATGGAATAAGTCTGGAATGGCAAGTTGAAACCTGGTTGTGGAGGTCTTTAAATTCTAGATTAAGGAGTATTTGTAATTTATCCTAGCAATAGGGAGCCACTGAAGACTTTAACTTATTTTAATCTTACTCATTTTTCAGGTTTTAAGGCCTATCTTTTCTTGACCTGAAACCTTCTGGACTACTCCAGCCTATAATGATCTCCCTTGTCTCTAAATTCCTCGTAGAGTCTGGCCGTGGTCCACTTGACCTTTCATTATTCTCGATCTTTAATTGCTTTGTGTAATTTAATTTTGTTTTCCCCAAACTATGTTATGAGCTCCTCAAGGGCAGGAATGATATATTACCTGTTTTTGTTTTTGTTTTAATAATTCCTTAACAGCTAACGAGCACATAGTAGTTGCTCAAGGCCTAGTGGTTATTGATAACTACTTGTGGATAACTACAAATTAACTATCACCAAGCTAGTTTTGATCCTCAGCTCTTCCCATCCTCTTCCACACTCTTTTGCCTTAGGGAGTTCTTTTGTCATCGATAAATTCGGATTTTAAAGCAACTGGACTAAAAGAATTCCGACAGATCTAGTCAGATCTGATTTGGAATAGATTATTATGTTTCTGTCTTCTGCCTACATTTTCTTTCTCCCATATACAACACATAATGAATATTTATCCTTGCAAAAATAGCTAGAGGCCAATAATGAGATACATTTCCTTGTAAAGACACGGACACCATTACTTATTTCTAGCCACCTAACAATTTTCCCAAATTGCCCTTCAGGGATGAAAATTCATATGGTTTAAGCCTGGAAGCAAATGAGAATGTGAAAACCATGCCTGTTTGCAGGGTCATGGGGAAGTAGAACATTGAACAGGAATCATTATATTCTGGTAAATTTGATCAGTTTAGCTTCCCAAGGGAAAGTCAGTCAACTGAAATTCAATTTATGTATACACACATGTATACATAATCGGGGCAGGTAGGTGGCACAGTGGATAGGCTGTATAGAGTGCTAGGTCTGGAGTCAGAAAGACTCATCTTTATGAGTTCAAATCTGGCCTCATACTTACTGGCTCCATGACCTTGGGCAAGTCACTTAATCCTACTTGCCTCAGTTTCCTCATGTGTAAAATGAGTTGGAGAAAGAAATGGCAAACCACTTCAGTATCTTTGCCAAGAAAACCCCAAATGGGGTCTCGAAGAGTTGGACACAACTTAAATAACCAAACAACAACAAAAACAATATATGTAAATATATATGTATATATACAAAATGTATACTATATAGAATTAAATAATACATACATACATACATACACATAGACATGCATGTATTTAGTTCTCAATAACAATTTCTGCCTTCCCATCCCCAACCCCTTGCCCTGCTGCCAGGACCTCATCTCTACTTCTTTTACTGTTTATGTTATGCACAGAAGGATAAAGTGAGTATTTGAGAAAATGGTCAGGTAATTCAAGGATTATTTCTTAATTTTTCTTCATATTTCTCACTAGATTTTTTTAAGGCAAAAGTGATGCTGTAGTTTTTTTTATCTGGGCAATCATTGCAATAAATCAGCAAGTATTTACAGGTCCCTAAAAGGCATAGCCAACAATTTTTGTACTTAGGACAAATTGCACCAAATTCTGGAGGTTAGGGAGTGGGGGACAGAAGATGCCATGGTTCTTTAATTTATTGCCAGGGAGGCCATAGGGCTTAGGAGGACTTCTTCTGTGGGATAGAGCTGTTTGGGTGAGGAAGCCTTGCCCCAGGACATCAATAGGCTGCTGCTGAAGAGGCTCTCAAGGAAGAAACAGAAGGCAGAAGCCATTGGGCCTGGATTAGAGAGGAATAAACTTGGGTATGGTGGTGGAAAGGAGAAATCTTCGGTTTTAACAAATTGTCTTTCTAACTAGGTGCTAAGCTTAGTTGTTTCTATACTCTTGAAAATGGCTAGTCCTGTCAACACCCTCTAAATTTTAATGCTCTCTGTGCAAAACCCCATTTGCTATATCTGATTTAGGACTTTGAGTATTATAAAGTGGCCACTATATGTTCAGACTCAATTTTCTACTTATCTTTGCTACTGTAGTCTTTTTCTTTTTAAAATTTTTTTTTAAAAATATTATTGACAGCGTTTATTTTTGCATTATTTTGGCATTTATTTTAATATTACCTCTATTCCCCAATATATTCTTCCTTCCTTCGCTAGTTATAAATCCATCCCTTTTAACAACCAATGCAAAAGAAAGAGAAAAAAAACCAACCAACTAACCAAAGAAAAGTAACCAACCCATTTACCATTTCTGACCGTCTGTGCAAAGTTTCACACACATAGTCTGCCCCTCTGCAAAGAAAGGACAGTAGTGGTTCATTTCCCTCTTTTCTGTAGCCAGGTTTGTTTATAATGACCACATAGGACTGACTTTCATTTGTTTTGTTCTTTCCACTTACATTGTTGTAGTCATGTTTATTGTTTTCCAGGTTCTGCTCACTTCATTCTGTATCAGTTCACACATGTCTTTTTAGGCTTCTCAGTAATCTTCAAATTCATTGTTTCTTATGGCTCAGTAACAGTCCATTCCATTAACGTGCCATAGCTTATTGAGACATTCACCAATTAGCCGTGAACTGTTTTGTTTCCTCTTCTTTGCTACCATAAAAGTGCTGTTGCAAATGTATACAGATATGTGTGTGTATGTATGTATGTATATATATGGATAAAATTTGTATATAAGGGACCTTTATGTTTTTGACCACCTTATGGTTTATGCCTACCAGGGAGATCTCTGGGTCAAAGAATATAGATATTTCAACTGTCTTTTAAAGGATCATTGCTTTCTGGGATGGTTGGTATACCCTTTTTTCAACCACTAATAACTGATGATGTTTTCTCTATGCCAACATTAAAAGTGGGTGTTTACTTTGTTGCAACATTCAACAAGAATTTCATGTGACAAGTTAAACTTCATAAGAAGGCTTTTCTTTCCTTACAATAAAGATTAACACAGACAGACAGACAGACAGACACACACACATGCACGCACCTCTTTTTCTAGTAATTTTATTTCTCTGGGCCTCAACATCCTTATCTTTAGGATGAGTTTCTTTAAAGTCATTTTTAGCTCTAATGATCTACCCCTCTCGCTCTCTCTTTATCGTTTAATAGTCGGCAGACAAATAGCAAGCATGGAGGTGATGCAAGCAAGGGGGTCATTGCTTAAAGTAGCATTATCCTCTAGCTCTAACATTAGAATCAAGAAACTTCTGCAGTTCAAAGTTATAAAGCCATTTTGAGCAAGTGACCTGAATGTTTATGTTGTGTCACACAGAATTCAAGTCTAGGAATATGGCAAGTTACATAGTCAAGGAATTGGGCAGGGAGGGGAGCAAGGAGTGTCCCAGAATTTGTCTTTCTTGTCTTCTCTTCCCCTTATCTCTGATTCCCATAAAGGGATCTCCCCACCAGGTTTGCCTTTGAATTAGAACTATTTTGGGGTACCTGCTATATCTCTGTAATATGTTTACAAAGACAAAACACATAAAAAATAAAGATATGTGGCCATTTAATGCTCTTTGTTATATGCTATAGAAATAAATGCATGAAAGCAGAGGAACAGAAAACTCCTAAATAATCTTTATCTCCTATTTTATGCCGTGAAGCTTCAGGTGAGGTTTATAGACTAGTCTTCTTTTTCAACTTTAGGCACCATAGTAAAACAGAATAAAATCCAGTAAAAAAACTTTTAAATTAAAAAAAGAAACAAAGACATATCCTATGAATTAAATAATTCTTCATATTTCCCCAAGAAGACAAATCTAACACAACAGTGTAATTAGGCACGCACCTCAAAGACTGCCTTAAAGATACATAAACTCACATGATCTTTAATCTGTCATCAGAACCCCTGTTTAATTTTTATTGTCATTTACTTGATTGAGACCATGTGGTATCTTGAGAGCATATACTTTCTTGTCAGTTCTCATCTGCTTGTTATCAACACACTTATACTCAACAGACTGATTTATCTGCCATTAAGTTCCCCCACCATGCCCCCCCCCCCAAAGAAAATATAGGAGCAGGGGGAGGAGAAATTCATTTCCTATCTGTGGCCCTGAGGATTCATTACAGCTCCCTCCTACAGCTCAAAGGGAGAAATGAATTTAAGCTTTTTATTTGTCAATAGTGATCCGAGTAGTCATTATAATCTAGGGCTGAGTGTACAGCCATCTACAGATTTATGGGTCTGGTAAAGGAGGCTGACCTGACTTTCTCTCAGGCTTAGAATTGTTTCATAGGTCTGTAAAGCAGAGCTCTAGAGTACTCAGTTCTATCATGTTCATCTTTTTGTTAAGGCTAAGCTGTAAGAGTGACCAATGGTTGCTTCTTTCTTGCATCTCTGTCTGTGGAAGATGAGTTATAACTATGCCTAGCATAAAAATTATATTGAACATAATTTAATCTTTCCTGATGATGTTAATTATGATCATCTGGGACACTTTTAGATCTATGACCCCTTCTATTATCCATGTGTCTTCAGAGCACCACTCTGCCGGGTGCTGAGGAAGATAGGAAATTTGAATAACTCATTGTCCCTGCCCCCATGGAAATTTCAGGCTAGTAGGGGTATAAGAAATAAAGACAGATAACTATTATATACAGTGAGTCATGAGACATGACTCATTAAACAAAGTGTTTTGTGAGGTTTAAGGGGAAACATCATTACTTTTAGGAGCAGTTGGGGAAGGTTTCGTAGAGGAAGTGGCTGGTGTTCAAATTGGGTTTTAGAGGACTGGAGAGAAACTTAACACCCAAAGAGGAAAGAGTGTAGACTATGTGGAGGAGAATAAGGGGAGGTGAAGCAAAAAAGTAGGGCGGTCCCAAATTGTGGAGAGCCTTGAATGTTGAGTAAAGAATGTTGAACTTGGTAGGTAACAGAGAGCTATTCAACATCAGTTATCAATCACAGCATCAGCATTTCAGAGTGCGAGAGGACCTCCGTGTCTATTTAATCCAACTAATAACTGATAAACAATTCCCTTTATAGCATGCCAGACAAGCCTTAGCTTGAAAACATCCAATGAGGTAGAATCTGTTAACTCTCAAGGCAGCTTGCTTCATTTTTGGATAACTCTAATTATTAGAAAGCTTTCCCCTTATGTAAAGCTTAAATCTTCCTTGTTACGGCTTTCTATTCATTGCTCCTAGTTCTGTCTCCTGGAACCAAAAAGAACAAATGTAACCCTTCTTCTAAATGACAGTTCTTCATATACTTGGACATAATTATCTTGTTCCCTCATCCCTCCCCCAATCTTCTATACTCTAAACAATTCAGTTCCTTCAAGTAATCTCTATTTGACATAAACTTGAGGCCCTTCACCATCCGCCCCACTCTGGCCACTTTCCATGTCATCAATCTCTCTCCCAAATTGTGAAAACAATAGAGACTAGTCCAGATGGAATTTGACCAGGGCAGAGTAAAACAAATGAAAACCCAGGTTTTTTTTTTTTTTTGCCAGCCACATCATACTGTCACCTCGCATTGAACCAATCCACTAAAACCCCCAGATCTTTTTCAGATAGATTGCTACCTTTCCATCTTATATTTGTGAAATTTAGTTTTTGGACTTGTTACTTTTGGTCCAGTGTTCTAGCCTGTCATGATCTCTTTGAATTCTAACTCTCGCTAGTGTTCAAGTAAAATGTGGAAGTTCTAGTTAATGGCACAATTCCTACTGCTATTTAGGAAAAGCTGGTTCATTCCAATTTTCTATGTAAAGGAATAATTGTAACTCATATTTATATAATATGGCATGATGACAAATACTATGTATAATTATCTCCTTTTATCTTTAAAAAATCCAAATATTATTAGCCTTACTTCATAGATGAAGATATTGACTCTCAGAGAGATTAAATAACTTGTTTAAATTCACACAATTTGTATATGACAAAACCAAACTCCAAACAGATCCTCAAATTCTTAAGGTGAAGAAAATGTCATTCTCTCTATTTCTAAGCATCTACTTTTGATATTATACCAGATTTCTGTAGTCTGTAGTTGCTTATGTGCTAAATACAGAGTACTGGACTTAGAATATTGTCTGTTAAAAATAACAATACTGTACCTTTTGTGTAATAATTGATAATCTAAAATTGAACAAGAGATGCATGACTCCAATTTATATTTGTGTTTTAATGTCTGCATAGATATTGGCCCATCTGTAAACTGGCATTTTAGTGAATAACTCAATTAAAACATAGTAAGATAAAACAAGAATGGATTTAACATAATTTAAATATACAATTTACTATTAATTTAACATGTATATATATTTTTTCACCTGGAAACATTCTTCTCTCTGACCTTGGACATGACTTGTCTGCCAATTTGCAGATGGACTGATTCTGCTATATAAGCCATAATACTTACCTGTATATACTTAACTTTTCTGACTATCACAAATATTTTAAACATTGATTTTAAAAAAACATTGGAGTTGGGAGTGGGAGGGCAGAAAATGGTTAGCCAAAGCTATGTAGGAAGCTACATTGTGGATGAACTAAAGGTTTGGAGTAGTCTTTACTTCTAGCCAGGTAATATCCAAAAAGCCTCAGGTTAGTCTGTTGGCTAGCTTCTGTTACATCCTGAGTGGTTGTCCTTCCAACTCAGCCAAACTTTTCCCTAGTCATATTTGCTCCTTCTCAGGAAAAGGTCTTCCTCCCCACTGTTCAGTGTACTCATCCCCACAAGGGTATTCCTGATGCATTATCTATTTGGGGGTCTGAGTCACAAGCTAATATAGCTTAGATATCCAAGGATAGGAAGCCAGCTTTATAATTGTTGCAGGAATGTGCTTGGGAAGGACAATGTAATTTTCTAGTTAAATCAGAAACATTTAAAATATGGTAAATATGAAATATTTAAAAATGATGGAAAAATCCCATTTCACTATAATTCTCAGGAACATATGAACTAAAAGGCAAGATGGGACAGGCTGAGCAATGGACAGAGGCATTTTTGTTTTGGAGAATAGCTCTTGTGCAAGAGACAACTTTTGTCTAGGGTTTTTTGGTTGTCAGGATGGGGATTGTTCTTTAGAATGAACAGATACTCAAATGTTGAGTTCCTGAAGGCAATTATGCCAAAGGAGGAATGCAGTGTAATTTTGAATGGTACAGCTAGGTACAGGTCTTGGCTAAATTGTGAAGTGGGGAAAGTCAGTTTTGATGCCTCCCTACTTCCCTGTCCATACCAGGTTCCTATCCAGGTGCTGCTTCTCCCACTAACTCTGATATCCCACAACCCCCAGGTTGTTTCCTATATCTCATTTTTTGCCCTTCAATAGGCTGTCAACTATTCTCTGATAAGGTATGGATTGATAATTAAGATTTCAAGTAATCTCCCCTCCCCAATGCCTAAATATTGAAAGGGATCTCTTGAAAGCCTAAAGCAATGATGCTAAAATGGTGGAAAATATATAATATATACATGTATATGTATATGCCACATGCATATGCATGTGTATCCAGTAAACATATATATATATGCATATATATATGTACATATATATATATGTGCTAAGGACTGGACTCACGATTTTATTAAACTATACCACACACATACACATCATGTGTATGGGGTGAAGCATAGTGGAAAACATGGGCTTAAGTGTCATCTTTAACTCATACTAGATATGTGACTCCAGGCAAATCATTTTATCTCTCAGAGTTATAGGTAGCTCTCTAAGACTATAAGTTGAAAAGAAAGTGCGGAACTGAATTGATGGGAGGAATTTCCATACTTGGGGAGTTCCCTATGCCAATAAAATCATAGGTCTAGTCTTTATCCCACATATATTTCATACATACAAACATATATGTGTGTATATATACATATACATATTGTGGCATTTAAAAAGTTTGAGAGACGATTTCTGGGTAATTAGTCATTTTGTTAATAATGTTAACATTTTCAATCAAAGGTCACTGGCACTTTCGATTGCCAAAGACAATCATGGCATCAGGTTTGTGGCTTATATGCCCTGGAAGAGGGGTATTCCTGAGGGTGGCAATCAACTCTGATTAGTTAACAATTAACGAGGGGTGGACTTTACAAAGAGAAGTGAGCTCACTCCAGTGACAGGCTGAGAGGGACAACACTTCACTCTTGGACAGAGGGATTGTCCCTATACTCAGACCACCCCTCAGCCTTGGGCAATCTAGACAAAGAATCTATATCCCCGCCCCCCACCCAAGTCTGAGCTAGTTGGGTAGAGTAGCAACACGGAGAATGAGGAGAATGTTAGCCCTGTCTTTGAGAGATTGGACGAGGAAACAAGACAGGGGACAAAAAAGGCTGGGGCCTCCCCAATTTTAATAATTGGCTATTAATATAAGAGAGAAATAATCATTTGTCTCAATATATAACACATATACGTAATACACACATAACACGTGCAGTTACCGCCACATCTGTTCTGAGAGGGAGTTTGTATATGAACACTTAACATGAAACTACTTAAGGCTGCCAATCCTTTCTAATGAAAATAGGTAACAACAAACAACAAAAGCTAGCAGTTATATAACACTTTAAGGTTTGCAAAACCCTTTACAAATCTCATTTTTATCTTTACAACAACCCTAGGAGGTAGATGATGGTATCACCCCTATTTTAGAGATAAGGAAACTGAGGAATACAGAAGTTAAGTGAATAGCCCGGATTTACACAGCTAGTAAGTGTTCGAGGCCATATTTGAACCTAGGTCTTCTTGATTCAGGTCCAGTTCCAAGAGGTTTTCAGTAGCACAGCGGATAGAGTCCTGGGCTTGGACTCACGAAGACTTGAGTTCCAATTAACCTCAGACACATACTAGCTGTGTGACCCTCGACAAGTTACTTAACCTCTGTCTGCCCTCAGTTTTCTCAACTGTAAAATGGAGATACTACTAGTACCTACCTCCCAGAGTTGTCGTGATTCCCAAATGAGAGACTATTTGCAAAAAGCACTTAGCGCAGTGTCTGGAACATAGTAGACTCTGTGTAAATGTGTATTCCCTTCCCCCTTCACCATCTACTGTGTATAAGCAGATGTGCAATAAAAATCACTAGAGGGGAAGAAGGGAAAAGAAGCTATAGAAATGTATATAACTATACACAAACAGATATAGCATTACATCAAAACACATGCAATAACAGAAAAATGCAATTTAAACTAGTATCTTCCAAGTACTTGGCTCCTTCCTAATACATGGTCATTTGGGTCAAATACTATGTTACTTAGATTGGCTCCCAATATGTGGTCATGTAATGAAAGGCCAAATAGAACAAATTTGTGCATATACAGGCAAAGGGTCAGAGGCGAGGTTAGGGAAAGAATTTTCAGTCTGATTAGAGTTCTTCTGTAAACTTCAAATCCCGACCATAATGTTGCATGGATATATTGCCCATATAATTTGAAAGGCTCTATTTGCCACAGATGCTTCAACAACATATACTTTTCTCAGCCAAGACCTAACCTGGTCAGGACACTTTTCACACACGTACACACAGTACATGCATGTCCTTGACTGGCTCCTGTTTCCATTTAGATCTTGTTTGGGTTGTGCAGAAGCAGGCTGGATATCCTGTTTCGGTTCAGATAGCACTACTTCTAATTTTCTGGTGACTGCCTTATATCTATCTTGCATAAGGGCAGGCTATTAAAACCTGAATTTGTATTCTGGGAAATGGGATCTTCAAAACAACATCGCTCCTTGCTTGGTGACCTTTAGAAATGCTCTATATCCTTCCCAGGACATGCAAAATCCATTCTGGTTCCTTTTAAATGTCTTCTAGAATGTTCTTCCTAATGTTGTCAATGAATCATGTCACTCTTTTCAAACTTAATTATAGTTTCAGCCTGGGGGAAAGGGGGCATAATTTGCAACTAGGTATGTTTTGTGTAATAACAGTTGTAGTAATGTTATTATTTAGGGGGTAGTTAGCTAATTATGAATCTCTTAATTTTGATGTTTCTAATTAAGGTATTTAGTAGTCAGGATGAAGCATGGGAATACATTTGTTCTAGTCCCTCTGGATTGTTCAGAAGTCAGGTGTGTTATCTGAAGGTGTTTGTTCCAATAAGGAAGAGAAGAAGAGAGAAACTTTTTAAAAGAAATAGATCTTTTCTAAATGGGATACAATTGGGATTCTTTTGCTCCATTACCTCAGTGGTGCCTGCCAGCCCCAACCAGTTCCTCCCCCTCTTAACCTCCCCATCTTGTGGTGCGATTTACCACACGGGACATGGTATCGTTACCAAACCAGCAGATTCCAAGTCTGAAGGCAATTGGAAGAAATCCAATCCAATGGGGAGATGTCTCTACTTTCTTCACTCATGTATCATATAACACTCAAACTGAGTGAAAAAGTTTTGCAAAGTTTCAGATTTATTTCTCCTTTACCTTATAATGCCAGTAGAGATCAATTTGAACACTTGTCCATCACCCTGGAGTAATGTGCCAGTAGGCTTGGGGGAACTGAGATTTTCAGAATATTACTTCAAATTTCTCACTTTTCTTTGCAGTTTAGACACAATTTTGATGATCTTGATTTAGACACAGAATCTGAGATGGCAGGTTCCATTCTGTGCTAGAAATAACATTCCAAAGAACAAACATTAGGCCTAGACTGCTACCAATCTGCTTAGAAATCGATTAGCTTTTACAAATTAGCTGAAAGAAAAGAGTCACCTTCTGTTCACAAAGGAAGGTTACAAATAAAAGAAAATATGTGTCTTGCAAAACTGGTTTGGGATGAAATCTTGACACTTAGAACAACTTCTTAGATCAATATTTCTGTATAGAAGGGACGTTATTATGTGAGGTGCTGAGGTTGTCATTCATTTCAAATCAGGGTAGATACATTAAGTACCTGTAGGGTACTTTGCTAAGTAATGGCACAGGGAAATTAAAAAAAAATGAAACCGTCCTTTCCCATGATTATATTGAGACATGTATATAGATATCTGGTTGTTGTCCTTCATTCTTGAAGAGGACCAAAATGACATCGTTGTGTTGGGGTCAAGGAACAATGTATCTGACAGTGGCTTATCAGATCAAGAACTCAGAAGGCTCTATCACAGGTTGGGCACAAATAGTCCATATGAAGATTTGGAGTGGAGAAGGGTCTAAATTTTTGCATTTTACTTTTCATTTGAACTACTGCAATTTGGCTTTGCTCACAGAATACATCAGCTTCTTTAATGCAGGCATGCCATGTTGGATGGTCCTGTGCCAGCGTCTTCCAAGTCATACAATTGATTCCAAAATTCTTCAGAGAGACCTTGAGAGTGTCCTTGTATAGCATTTTCTGACCTCTGTGTGAGCACTTGCTTTGAGTTCTCTGCAAAAGAATCTTTTAGGCAAACATTCAGCATTCGAACATCATGGCCCACCCTTTGGAGTTGTGCTCTCTTTAGTAGAGTTTGAATGCTATAATGTAAGGTGAGAACTGATAGAAATAAAGGGGAGATCTAGACCAAATGCTTTAGCAATATTTGAGAAGGGAAAGACTAGGGAGATCAGGAAAACTTAGAGGAGTGGAGACACATGAACCAAATCTTGCAACAAGGTAAGGATTTTCAAAGGAAGATGTGAAGATAATGTATGTTAGTAAATAAATTTAATAAAGATATACTTGAGAGAGGCTTATGATCCTCAAGATCAGATGCTCTTCAAGTTCTGATGACCCCAATTCAAATAATTTCAATTCAACTAACATTTATTTTGTGCAAGACGCATCATCCAAAGATAAATTAATATACATACATACACACATGCATATACATGTACATATCACCTTCAAGGAAACTGTAATCTAGAAATGGAGGAACCTAGAGATATCTCAGTGGCTTTAATAAGTATAAGCCTGCTTTGAAGTAGAGAGTAATAATGGGACGTGATTATAGATTTATTTTTGCTTTTCTTTGTTTCGCTATTCCAGTGTGTTCCTATTCAACAACTCTGCTTAAAAAAAAAAAACAAAAAACAAAACCTACCACAAACAAAAGCAAAACAAACAAACAAAAAGACCCAATTAGTTTGTGACATTATAGTAAGTGGTTAATTAAGACTTGTTGTCTCATTGACTGACTTCTCCCACCCAATGGGTGATACCAGAAGTTCCTTTCACAGGCAATAAGTCTCATTTTACACTTAAGAGATAAGACTCAAAATTGCAAATTTGCCTTTAAATGTACAATCTGACTTAAATTCATATTAAAATATAGACACCCCACTGCCCAATTCTTTGTTACCCGCCGTTTTTGACAGAGGATTTGGAAGAGCTTTGGGTGGAAGAAAGTAGAGGGGAGGAAAGGGTGTAGAGAGAAAACAAAAGGGAGTCTTTCCTCCCTCTTTCCTTTAAATAGCTCTGTTTCTTTGTAGGGGTTTCTGACAAAGGATTGGAAAGCAGAGTTTTTGGTTATATTGGAAGAGAAAGGATGAGAGGGAAACAAGAGGGATGTGGATTTGATGTCTCACCAGTTATTTATTGAATGGAAGGAAGCAACAGGAGCTAATGCCGGTGAATTAGTGCAGCAGGCTCAGAAAAATCAGCCTTTCAAGGCTGATGTCCTCATTAAAGATTTTAACAGAAGCCCAGGAATGTGTCACCCAGGCTTCACAGAGAAACATAAAGAGCTATTTACATGGTCAACCTCTCACCCCCAAGGTCTTGCTGCTATTGGAAAGACATTACCTTTTGTCACCTGAGGAACAGTTATTCACTTATATAGTAGAGAAAATTTTGTTGTTGCAATAATATGGAAAACTTGGCCTTAAAATAGTAATAATAATTTTAAAAAGCTTGTACTTTATGACGTTGACATGCAATATCATTTGAAATCTACAGGGGATTTCCTACCTGCTGAGGATTATAGCGTGTGAAAAAAAAAACCCTAGCAAAACAGATGTTAGTTTTTTTTATGGTCACTATATAGAAGTTCTCATCAGAAAAATCACACACATTTTCCGTGATTTTGTCTCCTCAGACATTTTTTTTCCTCATAAAGCATTTATGAAACTGACAGATTTTTTTTAAAGTGAATTTTTTTTAAATTAAAAAAAATTATGCCCTAGGTGGTACTAACATGATGGCAAAATACTTAGGAGGTGATGACTTGTGGGAGGATTAGCATTACAATATTGTCTTCTCCATCTTCTGTAAGTGAATTTAACTAAGCCCTATTTTCTGGAGAAAAAAATGTTACACCATTCAATTATTTTTATGAAAAATTTTTAAGAAGTTATTTTCCACAGCTTCCCACTGTAATGAGTAATGGGAGAAATTTCAGAATATGGTAAAAAGATGCATCCATGCACATATGCATATATGAACATATACATATGTGTATGTATACATATACATACATATATGTGTATATGTGTTTGTAGATAGATTAGCAATGGGGAATAATGGGGGTTGGCTTGTGTCCTAGTCAGTCAATCAATCGATCATTTAGTAAACAGTTACTAAGCAGCAATTATGTTCCTAGAACTATGCCAAGCACTGCAGATATAAAAAGAGGCAAAAGACAGTCCTTGCCCTCAAGGAGCTTCCAATCTAATGGGGGAGACAACATGTGAAGAAATACATAAAAAAAACAAGCCACATACAGGATAAGCTGTCCTTCTGGTCAGCTACATGTAGTTTGGTTCCTTGCCTATGAATGACCAGCTTCTCCTCCTCAGTCCTTTGGTCCCCATGATGTGTTCAAATAGGATTGCTTACTGAGGTAGGAAGAACTGCTCTTTCTATAGATTTCGTAAGGATTGAGGAAAGGCAATTTCTAATTTCTTTTGAAGTGGCCTTTTTGTTGACATACAAGTAATACTAGCTCTCTCCTCCCCTTCTCCAGCAGCAATTAACACAACTACACAAATAAGAAGATGAGACTATGCGCTTGCCTAGGTGAGCCCAAGATTGGATTTCATGTCCTTGGCTCTTGTGTTTTGTGTTTCCTTCCTGAACACAGGGTAATCCTGAGAAATGGACATTTCCAGTGTCACCGGCTACTTTGTGTGAACTTGATTCTGAGAGGGCCAGAGTTCTTGAATCAGATGCAGGTTACCTAATAGGAAGTATTTCCTACAAGTACACTCTTCTTAAAGGAGAAGATAGATGACCATTGCTAATGAGCTATGCCCTGGTTGCTCCAAAGGGCTGGACCTTGGATTACTGCTTAGATAGCGAGAGGCAAGTGAAGTCTGTCCAGTAGTCTGACAAGGCTTTCGGGAATCTTTCCTACCTCCCAGGAGAGTATAATAGAGGTGGTGGGTTAGAATTTATGGTTTAAGTATTTAAGCATATGTTTAGGAATCTCTTAGGCTCTAAAAATTTCTTTTATGATAGAGGAAATGAATAGCTATCTTATACCTGATTTCTATTACTTTACACATTGAGTAACTCTTCTAGAAAGGACACCATTAGTACCTTTTGTGAAGACCTTAGACATGAGGCATAGCTAAATTTTTACTAAGAGATTTTTCCTTAGGACTCTTGAGCAGAGTCATAATGACTTCATTTAGAGGTCAGGTTTTCCTATGACTGAACTCTAAGTCTGATTTAGTCTAGAGCCAGGGCCCACTTTGGGAGAGGAGAGCCTGGGCTATATGTGAATCCATATACACAATTTACGTATAGGTATGGATGTATACATACATTATACATGTGCATATCCATGTACATGTACACACAACACAACACAACACAACACGTATCTAGGTAGATATGTGTACATATATGACATATATGTAAAACCATGTCTTTATATGTATATAATATATGTAGTACTAGACTATTCATGGTATTTTCTGTTTTTTGGAATTTCCAGAAACTTTCTAGTTAGAGATCTCATTTGCCAAAATCCACTTCTAGTTTTTTTTTCTGCATTTTCTCAGGTAGAAGTCTATAAAATCATAAAAAAATAAATTAAAAAAAGAAAGCCTTGCTGTTTGCTCTTCTCAAGGTCCCCTCTAAATAAAACCTAGCATCTACAATGTCATCGACCACGTATTGACGACTAGAGTCCTTTCAACTGTTTATTCCTACTCCAGCATTCTAAAAGAAAGCCAAAATTAGTTTTGTTTAGGCATAATTTCTATCTTCTTTATCTCACAGGCTTTTAAGGAGTTGAAGAAAATGACATTTCCTTTCAAAAGTATGTGACTGAGTAAAATCATGAGGCCCTGAATGTAGTAGAAGCAAACGAAGATTCTCTATTCCTAATTTGCTATCAGGAAAATGGAGTTTAAATGATTGTAAGTCTCCTGAGGGCAGGGGCCATGGAGATTTTGCCCTTGGTGTTGCCAACATCTAGCCAGGTGCCTTGAATGTAGACTTGAATTTATTAAATAGATACTAAATAAACGCTTATTGAATTAGTGCATAAATGAACCCTGTTTAATGTCAACTACCTTGCTACTCAGAAGAGATCAATTAATTATTCTTTCTGCTTCCAGAAAAAAATAACGGTTTCCACTGTTTGGGTTCAAGGTAGATTGATAAACTAGTAGAGCTGTAGTGAACCTTAGATGAAGTTTAGATGAAGGTAGTGGATAAAGTATTGGGTCTGGAGTCAGGAAGATCTGGCAATTTGGAGGACACCCATCTATATTCTTAATAGAATACAAATACTACTGAGGATAACCATTTAGTACATTATCAGCTGAAGCTTATTTAAGAACATAGCTGTGTTGGAATGGGATCTAGGATGGAGGTGTGAAAAGGGTGGCATCGTGTCAGGGAAGGGATGCAGAGATAGTGCTGAGAAGATAACAAAGATGATTTATTAGAAATATATGACACATATGCTGAAGATTATAATCCATAATGAGATGTAAGTTCATTGAGAGGTACAACTGTGTGTGAGGTCCAAGGGGGAAAAAAGACCACTAATGACTAGCGGTGATTAATAGGGTGATTTAGGAAGGCTTTCTGGAGGAGACAACATTTGAGTTTAAAGGATGGATTGACGTTCAGCAGATATCCTAGGAACAGTGATGTCAGATTTTTGGTTCAAATCCTGCCTCTAATATTTAATGCCTGTTTGACCTTGGTCAAGTCTGTTTAACCATCCTGCGCCTCAGTTTCTCTATCTGTAAAAGTTGGATTTGATGGCCTTTAGGGTTCTTTCCCAAATCTAGAACTATGATTCTATGGCTGTCTTACTTCCTGGTTTGATTTGGTTCATAATATCATAGAAGAATAAAGCAATCATTAAGGAATTATTAACCAATGTTTTTGGTAACCTAAGTCAGAGTCATCTATTAAGCAAGATCCTGCCTCCATATTTGTGTTGTCGCATGCAAGTTGCTTTACCTCCCTGGGCCTCAGTTTTCTCATCTGTGAAATGAGGATGTTGGACTAGGTGGCCTGTAAATTTATAATGTTAGGATCAATTCTCTTATTGATCATCAGGGCATAGTTAAATATGTGGAGAGTGGGGAAGACAAGCCTTCTTAGCATACGTAATCATCTAGATACCACAACACTAAGCCACCGTATAACTAATTAAGTTTTATAATGATCATACCTCCAAATCTTTTGGGTCTGCCTAGGTATTAAGTAATTTATAATTAGTCATAAACTACAATGGGCTTTCTATTTGTCTGTGATTTATCCTCAGTATCAGGCATCTTTAGGAAAGTAAGCCTATTATATTTCCTTTATCAGCAGAAGCCTCATTAATTTGGTCCCCCCCGCCCCCCGCCTCCTCGATATGGCTCAAATTATTAACTTAAGAGTAAGTTTCACAATCTTCAGCAGCACAAGAGGGCATGGTATTCAGGCAAGTGGAAACTCGGGACTCAGCCACCTGCACCAGGAGAGTTATGTCCCTTTCTTGGCAGCATAATTCTCAGCCTCCTGGGGTGCTGAGGATTATGTTGAGCATGTTAATTCAGGATGGAATAAAATGGCTTAAGTCTTCAGGCGATTCCACGGGTGCACAGATAGGGCAGCCTTTGCTGGGTGGAAATCTTGTCAGCCATGAGACATAATGCACAAAGCTGCCACTAAATTATACACCAACTCCAGTTGGTATCTGTGGCAATAGATTTTATGATAGATACGACACAGAAGCGGGGCACACACAATTTATATCTTTCCTGCGTCCCTCGTCTCTCCTTGATAAAAAGTCAGTAGGAAGGCCTATTTGTATTCAGGCTTCCTCCATCTAGGATGTTTAGCATGCTTATGGGCCAAATGAAGATGCTCATGGTTTGTTATCTCCTGGCTTCCAGAAATAAACTGCTGCCCGATAATGTGCCACTGGTGTTCTGAGTTACCACATAATGATGTAATGGCCCGGGGACTACGCTGCAACTACAAAAGTCCAAATGAATTGACACAATTTCCTGCAGAGGAAGCAATTTGAAAATAATATACGGAAATTGGGGCTCTTTTCATCCTTGAGAGTAGATGACAGTCATCAGTGAAGGGGTGCCTGGGAACGATCTAAGTTGGCACATGGAAGAGGAGCCTCATTGAAAGGGATCCTGCCTTTAAGAGGAACTTCTTTTAGATGAGCTGGCTGAGGGTATTGTATAGGCACCCTACTCCTAAAGGCAAAAGGGGTGTGTGTTTCATGGAGTAAATGAAAGAAACAGAGGCCTGCCGAGGTATTGTAACTAAGTCATGGTATCACTTTATGAAGAAACTAAAAAAAAAGTGAAGTTTTACTCTATAGCTGAAAAAGTCTCCTTAAGGGCTCTCTCTCTCTCTCTCTCTCTCTCTCTCTCTCTCTCTCTCTCTCTCTCTCTCGGCCTCTGTCTCTCTCTGCCTCTCTGTCTCTCTCTTTCTCTGTTTCTGTCCCTCTGTCTCTCTCTCCTTCCATTATCTATCTAGGCAGATATTGCACAAAATACTTTAGTCCAGTGGTAGGGAACCTGTGGCTTCCAGGCCACTTGTGGCCCTCTGGGTGCTTAAGTGATGCCCGTTGACTGAATCCAAACTTCACAGAACAAATCCAATTAATAAAAGGATTTGTTCTGTAAAACTTGGACTCAGTCAAAAGGCTACACCCAAGGACCTAGAATGCTCCGTGTGGCCTTGAGGCAGCCCCCTTTAGTCATTGCCCATACCAATGCTGCTGAATGGTGACTGGGAAAGGGGTAGAGAAAGATTACAGAATAGTAGAGCTGGGGAGAACACAGGGTAACTTCGCAATCAGTTCAATTCAATTCAATAAGTATCTATTAGGTTCAAGGAGGACATCCCCAAACCTTCACTAGTGTCAGCCTACCCAAAGCCCGCTTTGCTCACAGTATGTGTTAGCAGTGCTGCCAACAATGGTAGCAAAACAAATAAATATCTTTGATGCATAACATGTACAAGGCACAGCGCTAGACATTAGGGATGTTGTTGTTCCATTGTATCTGACTCTTTGTGATCCCATTTGGGGTTTTCTTGGCATAGATACTGGAGTGGTTTGCCATTTCCTTCTCCAGCTTGTTTTACAGATGGGGAAACAGAGGCAAACAAGGATTAAGTGACTTGCCCAGGGCCACATAAGTAGCAAGTATCTGAGGCCAGATTTGAACTCAGGAAGATGAGTCTTACTGATTTCAGGTCCAGCACTCTGCACTATGGCACCACCTAGCTGCTGACAAAATCAGTGCCTGCCATCACTGAGCTTACACTGTACTGGGGTAACACCACTCATAGTACTACAGCTCTCAAGTATGGTGGGAAAACAGTGACTTTGTTTCCCTACTGTCTCTCTCCTACATAAAAGTATATTAAGTGTACCTATATGTGTTTATACTAATGTTTCACAGCATCTAACTGGTCAACCTAATGAAGTAGAGAGGAAGACAGGAAGAAAACAGGCCACATATACATTCTTTGGCAGAAAGGCCAATTTCAAGGAAAATATCATGGTGACTGCCATTCACCCTGCACCCCAAACTCTTGTGTGGCTGCTTGCTGGAGTTGTCTCTCCCCATTTCTCCCCTCTTAAGAGGTTGGTAGGGCAGGGATTGGAATCTTGGCATATGACTTTTAAAAGGTTGCTGAACTCTGAGATAGGCTATAGTTTCAAATTTGAATATATTTATCACAGGCAATCTATTTAGACCTTGGACATTAAAGGGAATTGTGGATCTTCCCCAACCTAGATGCATTTCACCCCCTCCTACCGTCTCGACTCAGTGTGTACTTTGCCCAGTGCTCAAACAAAATCTATTTCATGCACTGACTTTACCTGACTAGGATTCTCACCCCAGGTGACAAACCTAGTTAGGTAAGGGCAAGAAAGTGATCTGCATTGTAGATGAGGTGTGGCATATTTGAATACCATTCCAAAAAAAAAGGCCTTTAAATCAAATCATTTCGTTATTTCCCACAACTCCAAGGAAGGTCTGAGGATAGAGTGATTTAGAGAGTGATACTAGCTCCTCTTGGGCTGGTGTTGGGTGATAGTCTAAGAGGAGAGTTCATACATGTGTCACATTCTTTGTAAGCAGAGCCATTGCTAGTGCTTGGTCACTGGAAGAAGTTGCTCAAAGTCCTGAGCGTCAGAGGGCTCCCATTTTATTGTGGGAGCCTGAAATCAGTACAATCTTAGAAGACACAGTCAGGGATGGGGTTGGAGGTGGCAGAGAAGGAGATGGTTTAATATAGGGGAAAGAATTTTGGATCTAGAATCAGAGGACTTGGATTAGAACCCTGAGTCTGCCATCAAGACCCTGAATAACTGAATAATTCATATCTCCTCCCTGGACCTCACCTCTAAGATCTCTTCTAGTTCCAAATCTATGGTCCTCTGATGTGCTAAAAAAGTCTGAAATTCATGAATACGCCATTAGCCCTAAAGCTGTATGTTGTCTTCCCTTTCAAGATTATCCTTACTGTTCTTTTTTAACTTTCTTTCTCCTGATCACAGTTGCTGATATTGGTGATGGTGATGGTGATGGTGGTGGTGGTGGTGGTGGTGGTGGTGTGTGTGTGTGTGTGTGTGTGTGTGTGTGTGTGTGCGTGTGTGTGTGTGTGTGCACATGTGTAAGGAGGTGGCTACAAGGATTGGCTTGGCCCCTGCTGCCCCTCTGTTTCTCTAGAGATAGCTGTGAGAATAAGGAAAAGTTCTCAGTAGGTCTCAAGGTCCAAAAGCACATAATGAGTAATTAATAATTTTGTTACATTTTTTGAGATTAGAGCTATCACCCTTGAGCAAAACTGTATAGTAGGCAAAGTTTATACTTGGTTTTAAGAAGGACAGTATGGTGAAGACACTGTGTCCTCAGTTATCCCAAAGAGAGAGGTGGAGGATGCTAGAGAGATAAAAGACAAAATGGAGCATCTTCTCTAAATGTTATTTCTGAAAGCAAATGCAGATTTTCATTTAAAGTGGTCCTAGGATATTGAGGTGAAAGGGACCTAAGAGATCATCAAGTTCAATTCTCTCACTTTGCAAATGAGGAGATAGGTCCAGAGAGTTTAAGTGATGCCCAAGGTCACATAAATGTCTCAAGAGGAGGGATTTGAACCCAGGTCTTCCTGACACCACATGTAGCACACTGTCTACTATGCCAAGCTGCCTCTCAGCTGAAGGGAAAATGCTTTTCTCCATGTACCAGAAATTCCATTAGAAAGTATCCTGCATATCTGTTCTTCCCCTGATCTTTGGTAGAGGTAAGGAGAGTAGGGATATATGAGTATGTAACATTGAATATAAAGTCAGAGTTTTAAAAATGTATTCATCTGTTTTGCTGAAAATTTTCCTTCTTTCTCATTTACTTTAAGAAAAAAATATTTGTTATAAGAGATGACTTTCTGGGAGGCAGACGGGAAAGGATATAGGGGGAAATCTAGGTCAGAGATGTCACACACAGTCCATAATGCTCCCAAATGCTGCCAACCAGATTAAAATGTAATTGAGAAATGTTTAACAAAATAAATAAAAATACAATAAAACATAGATAATACTACCCTTTAAAACTGAGTCAATATGCAGCCTGCAGGGATCTTTATGTGTGGTTTAGTGTTACCCATTTCTATGTGAATTTAACACACTGATCTGGGTGATGTAAAACCAAAATATATCAATAAAATTCAATTTAAAAAAGTCCTAGAAGGGCAACAGCAAACAACAAACATATAAATGAGCCTATGACTAGTATAGAAAGAAATGGCAAGATCTGGTATAATACGAAATAACATAGTGGTGGGGAGGAGCATATTTTCATGTATTTTGTGATAATGATAATGACAGGATCTTGTATTTTTTCCAAGGAGTAGCAAGTATATTGTAGGTACCATATCATCCATCTTTGGCACATCCCCACGAGGAAGGAAGAGAGCAGGCACTAATATGATACAAATGGCAACAGCCTAGCAAGCCATCATTTTGAACTAGAGATAGACACATTGTTCACTGCTCCTTGTAACCAAGTGGCAGCTATGATGAAAGTTTGGGAAGAGACATGACCTCATCCAGAGCTCTGAGTTACATCACCTTGGAGACCTCTAGGCTTGCTAGAGCATGCATTTTTCATAAATGGTATTTTGGACAGCCATCTGTCACTGATTAGCACATGTTGGGACTGTTATTTTGAGAGCCATTTTTGCTCTCCCAGTATTTTTTTTTCCCATACAAAACCCTGTTCTCTCCACACCAGTGATTGCTTCATTTCTCTCTAACCTCTTGATTGTCACCTGTAACTCTTTGCTTCATTACCTTTGAACTCTCTGACTGTCACCAGAAATCACAAGACGCACTGAACTTCTGAGCTGGAAAGAGTTCATCGAGTTTACAGAATTTATATCTGGAAGGGGCGTTGGTGACCATATAACCCAGCCCTCCTCATTGCACGGACGAGAAAAATTTGGCCCAGAGATAGAAAAGGGACTTACCTAAGACCATATAGCTCATTAGTGACAGAGCTTGAGATAGACTTCTACTGTTCTGGCTTTGGAGTGCTTTTTCCTGATCTTCTCTTTTATTGTTGCCAGCTAAAAAAACAAACGACAAAAATGATTTTAAAAACTTCTCAGCTATCCCCCCACACTTAGCAATAAAATGAAATTTAGGCAAAAATCTTCTATTCTCCATCACTCAGATTTTTCCCATGTATTCTTCTGATCTTAAACTAACCAAGAAAGTTTATCTTCCTCTGATTTTTTCTTTATTTTTCCTTCTCCTTTCATTTCCCCTTTTTCTCTCCATTAAAAAAAAATGACTATACTCTCTTCTAATTCTAATTCCACCCCCATTTTAAGTTTATAACAATAAGTCATCATATGACTGGCATTTCATTTCTCCATAGGTAACAACACGCAGTTGTTAACACACAGTTAACTGTTAACAACAACAACAACTCAAAAGTAGCACAACTTTATTGCATCACCATTACCAGCAAACATCTACTAAGCTAAACATTTATGAAGAGGTAAGCCCTGAACTAAGGGCTAGAGATATACCCAGATATAAGTCGTTATGGTACCCAATGCTATGCCTATGGATGAAGTAATTTTACTGATGCGATAGAGGTCTGGCGCAAGTATATGTCCCCATCAGCTTACATTTTCTTGGCTGGTACAACTTCTTCACACAGAAACGTTATAGAGATGGCTCCCATAAGAATTGTGATATATTGGAAGTATATTGGAGAAATGGTAGAGCATGCATGGACATTATTTCTGTACCTGGTTTGGTTGGTCTACCACAAAGATGGTTAGGGAAAGGCTTTTTCTGTTGGCCATTGTCGGTGTCTTCCAAAAGGCCTGAGGCAGCTTTGGCCATCTCTGACTTTATTCTGTTTACATCTGATAGATTTCAGGGACTTCTTCGCTCACAACTTCTAGTGAAAGACTCCATCATAAGGGGAAAGGCCTCAGGTTCTCCTTGGCCTCTGTGGCCATAAAGACCTTGAGAAACAAGTAGGGATTCTTGCCCTTTTCTTTTGTCCTTATCTGTTCTAGGTACAGGGAGTGGAGTCTCTTTCTTGCTAGGGAGAACCAGGCACAGGAGAGTTAGAGTCTAGGTCAAGTTGTATAGCAGCTCAATCTTGATGTCCCTAGGAGCAAGGAGGGATTTTTGAGGGTGACCTTCTGGATCTGTGCTAGTAAAAGCTGAAATGAGGACTCACCTGGCAGCAACAGCACCTTTGGATGTGAGCTTCATGGGACTAACGCTATATAGGAACTGAGCTAACTTTTAAGCCTACTTCCTTAGAGACTGAGGTGGTAAAGGAAAGAATATACTCCAAAGGCACCAGGGGAAATGATTATCGTTGCTTGTTTTTGTTATATCTTTGAAATAAATATCCTTTTTTGAAAGCTAATCAATGATAAATGGAACTGAGGTAAAAGTCACTGGCTCCCTATCAAAAGGAAGTAACATAGCTAGTGGGAACATTAGCTAACTTTAGAGAAAAGAGACATCTACAAAACCCTTAACACATTCATTGCATTGGTGTAGCTTTTCTGTTAAAGGAATTATTTTAAAATAGTACTTATTTATTTATTTTATAGATAAATTTAAATGTAATATAAAACACAAAATATGTTTACTATTTACCCAATTATTATAATATTGCAATTGGCTCGGCTGTTGTCTTTAGTTCTCGAAGAGGACCAAAATGACATCACTATGCTAGGAATCAAGTTTCAATGTGTCTGACTGTGACTGATCAGACCAATGCAAGCTCAGAATGCTCTACTACAGGTGGGGCACAGATAGTCTGTGTGAACATTTGGGGTGGAATTATATTGTAATAATTAATCATTATAAAGGATTATTACGATTATTATTTACAGTTTAGCATCTGGTAAGCAGGGGAGAATTGGGATTAAACCAGTGAGATGAGAACAAGAATAAGGATCTAATGTGGATTTACTATAGGGGTATTATGTCTTCTCAATTTAACCAATTTTAAGAGAGCTAGAGGAGGACGGCTCTACCAGGGGATACAACTTGAACCAACACTGTCTAGGGGAATCAACTCTTGCCTGAAAGCAGCATGGCAGGGGGAAGCCAGGCTCTGGGAAGAAGCAGATGGGGCTAGCCTATAGTGCCAGGGCCTAAGGGATGATGTAAATCTGGAAAAGTACATGGAAAAAGCAACTGTGGAACCAGCTTATGATCCCCTCAAAGAGAAAAGATGGGTCAAGGTCAGGAAGGTGAGTGAAGGGGACAGGAATCTTAAACCCAAAGAGGAAGAGAGCTTGTAAGGCTACTGAAAGATGGTCTTATCATCTGAGAGCCCAAAGTTAGGAAATGCCCCATCTACCCTGGGGATTGGCTCAAGGGGGGGGGTTGGGATGAAAATTTTCAAAGTGTCAGCAGATGCACCTTGGTGTGGGGTGCCATAAGTCAGGTAGAGAGAGAATGGAGGATTAGAGCTTGCCAGTTACAAAGAGATCGTCCAAAACTGATATGAAAGATAAGTGGCAATCAGGTTGTGCCCATCACTGATGAAACAGAACAGAGGACCTGGCAACCATGGGATTTGGGAGTGGAGATGGAACTCGTATTCCTGGTCCCAGACAATAAATCTGCAAGACAGGAAGCAAGGCAGGTCAAGATGAGGGTTCTAGAGCAGTTGCAAAGCACCTGAAGCAATTTGTCCTGCTTAATTAGTTGGGACCCTTGTCACTTAGTTTCCTAATGGGCTACCATTCTAGGTAATGCTGTCACAAATGAGGGAAGAAGCTGCATTAGGATTGGTGGCGGATAAAATGAGAGACATCTCTAGATACCTGGCTGGTGAATCTGGGATGAGAAAGTCCCAAGTCTGAAGTCCATCACAAGAGAATGAATTGCTGGGACTGAAGAAAAATCTTGGTAACCTAAGGTCTTAGGTTTTTATTCCTAGGCCTGGGGGTTTGTAATGTTAATGGGATAATAAGATCTTCCCGGCCCATTAATAGACCTCATATGGAGCCCTTTGGGGGAGGGACTTGCTTAAGGAGGAGCTTGCTTAGGGGGAGGCTTTCTTGTAGGAAGGCTTTCACACCTTTTGATGCTAAAGCTAATTAGGCACTAAGTCACGGCTGTGATGCCTTCTGGCTCTGAGCCTATTAGCCAAAAGTATCTATATATTCTGGGCTGGTATTTTGCTTTGGGGGTTCGCTTATGAGAAAGACCTTGTGATTCCCTGGTGGAGACTCTGAGTAGCTGTATGTTTAGACCCCTGACCGCTCAGATGTAAAGACTTTCTCAATGTGGTGTATGTAAAGTGTATAGCAATATCGCTTTGATTCAGGCGGTCAGAGCCCTGTCTGTTGGTCTAATTTCTCTGCTTGTATTTTCTTTGTATTTTCTCTGTTTACATTTTCTCTGATATTCAGGGTGGCTGACCTTTCAAACTAGTGAATGTAATTAAAAAAGAATGTTGACCCATTTAAAGTTGTTTTGCTTTAAATGCAGATCTAAGAACCTGTGCTAGCAGGCCATCCTGGGTATGCCAGGGTGCTCACTGCTACAGGGTTGGGGAAGGAAGATTATGGTACTGAACCAAAGCTGAACCAAAAATACAACAGGGTTGGAAGAAGCAACTGAGGCCAAGAAGAAGTGGTAGAGAAAAGGAGGGAGGAAGAAGGGATGGAAATAAATATTTATTAAGTACTTACTATGTGCCAGGTGCTGTACTAAGCAGTTTGCAAATATTATCTAATCCTCACAGTAACTCTTAGAGGTAGGTGGTATTATCATCATCCCCCTTTTACAGTCAACTACAGGTTAAGTGACTAGCCCAGGGTCACCTAGAGACTAAGTATCTGAGAGGCAGGATTTGAACTCAGGTCTTCCTGCCTTTGGTCCAGCACTCTAGGCACTACTCTGTTTTCTTAGGAAGAAGGATCCAGGAAGGCTACATAATAATCCAGCGGAAAGAGAAGTCAGAAGACCTGGGTATGTATCCTGCTTCTGCCACTTACTATCTTTATGACTAGAAACATTGTTCATCCTCCCTGGGCCTCAGCTAGTCTATAAAAGGAGGGACTTAGACTATATGGCCTATGAGGTCCCTTCCAGGTCTAGTTTTGGGATCATGAGAAAAACAAGACCTAGTTTTTTTATAGTAGCATGAAAGACTAGGATTATTGTGGGAAAATAATTTAAAAATTTTGTAAAATCATTGTAAGCTTAAAATTTCCTGCTTTATTATTACTCTATTTTCTATTAATAATCATAATATACAATAACGATAATAATAGAGATGAATATTGGCATAGTGGTTAGAGGGGTGGTCTTGGACCTTGGACCTAAGAAGCTAGATGGCATAGAGTTCTGGTTCAAGTCTGGCCTTCAACGTGTACCAGGTATGCTGTGCTGGGCAAGCCACTTAACCTCTTTTTGCCTCAGTTTCTTCAATTATAACATGAGGATAGTGACACCATCCACCCCATAGGATTGTGGGGTATTTATAAAGCACTTGTACAATGCCTAGCGCAGAGTAGGTGCTATGTAGATGCACATTCCTTCCCTTCTTCCCTCCCTCTTGGAACTGGTTTCAAGTCTTCCTTCTAACACATACTGGCTCTGAGACCATGGACAAGCCACCTAACTTCTCAGTGTCCCAGACAACCCTCTGAAATGACATGTTACAGATAACGTGGGATGGAGTTTCCACATCCACACAGATAAAATTTGAATAACAACCCAGAACAAAACAAAATAAAAATCCACCTTTGTACAGTATGTTAAGGTTGCTTGCAAAACACATTATATCTCATTATTTCCTAAGATTCTTACCTCAGCCCTATGAGGGCTTGTTATTCCCATTTGACAGATAAAGAAACTGAGGAATAGGTTAAATATCTTGCCCAAAGTTATATGACTGTTTTCTTAGATAGGATTTGCATTTGTCTTTCTGATTGTTAAATCTATCATTTCACCTACTACACCATGTTGTACACAGGTCTTTACGGGGTGTAGTAATAATGACATATCATATTTCTATGGTGCTTTAAGGCTTAAATATATAGATCACTTTCAGGTTGGCAGAGTGCTTTCCATATTTTATTATCTCACTCAATGTTCCCAACAACCCTGTGAAATAGATAGTACAATGACTATCTACATTTTATGAGGTACAGAGAGATTAAACAGCCTGCTTGAGGTCACACGGTAATTGGCAGCGCTGGGACTCAAACCTTAGTGTTTCTACTCCAAATACCTTTTCCTTTTCTTTAAACCAAAAAGGAAAAGAACAAAAAGAAATACAAAAGAAAAACAAAGGAAAAAAAAACTAAAGATGTGTTATTTTTCAGGGTTCAGGGTAAGGGATAAAGGTAAAAGGTTGTGTTCCATTTCACACCTTAAACTGAATGATGAGAATCCCAGGCATGGAGGAGAAGTAATCCCTGGGTAAAAACAAAACAAAACAAGATGAAATGAAAAACAAACAAACAAAAAATCAGCAGGCAGCACCAGGGAACCAACAAACTCTTGTCTCATGAGACAGTGAATTGTCCTGGGAGCTGGGGCTTCATAGGCACAGAAGTTATTCTCAAGGAACTTACATTCCCATTAGGGAGACAGAAAAAAAAAATATGTGAAAAGATTTTTGTTGATGATGGCCCATGGAAAAAGGCCATGCAGACAATAAATGTTATAGTAGTTCAGAGAAGAGAGTGATCATTTCATGCCAAGTGGGTAGTGATCACCATGGAGCCAAGGGAGGACAGAATTTCAAGGAGTGGATAGTCAACAGAATGGGGGTAGCACAATAGATAGGACTACTCTTTCTGAGTTCAAATCTGGCCTCAGACACTTAGATGTGTGACCCTGGGCAAGTCACTTAACCCTGCTTGCCTCAACAACAACAAAAAAAGTAATGAGGGTGGCAGAAGCCAGACTGCAGAGAGACAAGGAAAAAATGGGTTGAGGAAACAGAAGCAAGGAGTAAAGAATTGTCTTTAAGAGGTTTGGTGGTAGAATGAAGAGGTTAGATGTAGCAGCTGCTTGAATGAGGTCAAGTAAAAAATGGACTTTGGGGGGCCTTTCTTAAATTTTCTTGATATGACATAAATACTGGTGGTCTTTTCCTTGACTGTGCCATTTTCCCATCCTGAACATACATTTATTTGATGGCATTCTTTATACTGCTTCTTCTGGGCAATTTTTGTTTTTTGTTTGTATTGTGTTATAGGCTGCTCATGTTTCTCTACATTGTCCTTTGGGGGCATATCAATTTCAATTCTTTAAAGACCTATAGTCACTATATCCATCTATCTGTCTATATGTACACACATATAACATATATGTGTATAACATATATTATATTATAGAGAGCAGAGAGTGAGTGATTAGAGGGAGGAGAGAGAGAGAGGGAGAGAGAAAGAGAGAGAGAGAGCACAAAGAGAGAGAGAAGAGATTGAGAGTGAGGAAGGAGAGAAAGAGAGTGAGGACACAGAGAAAAAGGGAGACAGAGACAGAAAGAAACAGAGCACACACACATATACAGAGAGAGAGACACACAGAGAGAGAGATGGTGGGTGACAGACAGCAAAAAAGACTTTCCAGCAAATGGTAAGTAAAATGACAGGCATGAGTCCTACAAGCAGGAGCATTTTAGAAGGGGATTTTTGCTTTTTCTTGTTTTTGTCACGTCTAACTCTTTCGTGATCCCATGGGCCATTCTGTATGTGGAGTTTTTCTTGACAAAGATATTGGAGTGGTTTGCCATTTCCTTCTCCAGTACATTAAGGCAAACAGAGGTTTGATGACTTGCCCAGGGCCTCAACCAGGCCTTCCTGACTCCAGGCCCAGTGCTCTATCCACTGAGCCACCCAGCTGCCTCCCGATTTTTATATGCTCCCACAAAACCCCAGCTGCCCCAGCTATGTAAGTAACCAGACAGGAAGCAGCATGGTACTGTGGAGAGAGAGCTGGCCTTGGAGTGAAAATGCCCTAGTTTGAATTCTGACTCTCCTCTGTGTATGGAACTTTGTGGAAATCACTTGACCTTTCCAAGCCTTAATTTCCTCAACTGTAAAACAAGAGTGTTGGACTACATCACCTCTAACTTTTACCTCTAACTCTAAATGGTGAATCCACATAAGAAAAACCAGCTCTGTTCCGGCAAAGGCATATAACCTTCCTGCTAGAATTCTCTTTCTCCCAACGTTTCTGAAGGTAAAAAAAGAGTTTTATTCTTAGTGAATTATACTTGCAAATGAGGTGCAAACTCTATTGCCCTAGGAACCACACACTCCCTGGGTGTAGCTGGAAGACTAGAGCTCTGAGTACAACACTTAGACTTGAAAGTGGTGTTTCTCTAGGAGGCCATGATCTAAACTGAGGCTTTATCCCCCCAAGCTGCTTCATTACTGCACATCCCTGCATAAGCCTTCATTTTGTGTTGGCTCAGAAAAGTTTTAAAACTTTTAATTGTTTCTTTTTTCTTTCTCCCTTCCTTTTTTTTTAAACGTTTAAGAAAGATGCTTTATTCTGAAGTCGTCACCTATGAGCTTCAGCCCTCAGAAGTTCCGGAAGTTCCCAGAGTCAGACAGCCTGCCTAAAGAATAAATTGGCACTTAGTAATTATTTCACACGAATGAGTCTTACAGTTCATCAATACTTATCAATTTAATGATGCCCCTTTTCTGACAAACTTCTTTTAAGAAAGTAAAGTACAGCTCTATTCACAGCATGTCTGAGATGCAGCCCAAAGCATATATGTTTGTGATTCATATCAATGTACCATCTCTCCATATTGAGGACATCTCTTTCATGTTCCCCACTTGCATTCAGTGGGGTGGCCATGAGGAAGGAGCTCTGAGAGGTTAGCATTCTGAGCCTCCCTCTGTGTGCTGAGAAAGTACAACAAACTGATGAAACAGTAAATTAGACTTTTGTTAAATCAACCCAGTTTGATGGTAATGGTTAAATTCGAAACCAGATCATCAATAGCATTAAGCCTCAAATGGACAAAGCGCCATTTCATTTTGGAAGATCCTTTGGTAATTGCATTTGGATTACTTAGACAACCTCACTACTTACATAGCAGAGCAGTGCTCAGGCACCAGGTGGTACAGCATAATGATAAGCCAACATTACCTTGAGGGACTTGGGGGAAATTTAACTTATGAAATTAATTTAAAAAAAAAAGAAGAGAGGAATATTGGTTCCCAAGCTCAGTACCTGGGGAATCCTTGTCCTTATAATCCCAATCAGAGCCACACCGTTCAGGGGAGGCAGTGAGGCACAGAGATTAGAATGTGCAAGAGTTGGAGTCAGGAAGGCCTTGGTTCAAATCCCACCCTTCACGCTCTTCATCTGTGTGATGGTGGGCAAGTTATTTAACTTTTCTGACTCTCAGTTTCCTAATCTATAAAATGGACATCATAATATTGGCAATACTTACTTGATAGAGTTGTTATGAGGCTCAGATGAGATAATATATGTAGACTGCTCTATGAATGCCAGAAATTATTATGATGATAAAGGGCAGCTAATTGGTACAGTGGATAGAATGCTGGGCCTGGTGTCAGAAAGATCTGAGTGCAAAAGCCACCTCAGACACTTAGTAGCTGTGTGACCCCAGGTAAGTCACTGAACTCTGCCTTAGTTTCCTCATCTGTAAAAGGAACTGGAGAAGGAAATGGTAAAACATTCAATATATTTGCCAAGAAAACCCAAGTAACGTCATGAAGAGTTAGACATGACTGAAGTGACTGAACAGCAAAATTATTATGAAAGGGAATGTAGCCCAATTGGGAGTAAATTGTTGAGAAAAAGCTAGAAGTTCATAACCTCCAGGTTCATTTTGCTGATCAATCAATCAACAAACATTTGTTAAGCCCTGATTTTGTGCCAGGTGCTGTGTCAGGTACCAAGGATACAAAAATTTCAGAGAGTTTAACTCCTTTATACTAAGCTTCTGGTTTATAAAAAGTAATTTTTCTTCCATGTACCTTGGAACTTTCTACATTAAATTTTTGGCCTAGAATAAAGATTGAAGGATTACTGTAAGATGGAAAGTTATTTTATTAGAATGTAATTCCATTGTTTTTGGATTTTGTACCAAAGTCTAGCACATGGGGTCAAAGTGACCTAGAAGATGTAGTTTCATTAAAAAGTCATCTTGAGCATGACTCTTGCCTCCTGGTGACTAAAGAAGCCTGGGCAGATTGTCCTAGAAGTCTTATTCAGTAATATTCTAGATGTACGCCCCAGCTTTGCCCTAACTCCATAGCATAGCACGTTGTTGAAGGGAGCTGCAGAAACCCCTAATTTATTTTGGATGGTAGCAAGTTTCTTCTGGAGGCCAAGACTCTCCCAATTCCCTCTTCTCACCCTCTGGATTAATGAATATTCCTTGTTCACATTGGAGACAGGCAGATTGAAGAGGCCTTCCACTATCCTGGTCTCTAGTTAAATGCTCAAGTGCTAGCAAATTCCTGTTGTGCCCTCTGGGGAGGGCTCTGTTGAGGCAGGCAGAAGCTGAAGCTCTCCAGGGTGACTGGAGGTCCCTGGAATAACTACTTTATGGAACTAAAGAGTGCTAGGGGTGTGATCATTTTATTATCCCTTATCTGAAGTCAAGGTCCAGTGATCAAAGAACTGGAAATTACAGGGATACCCATCACTTGGGGAATGGCTGGTCAACGTGTGGTGTATGCTTGTGATGGACCACTGTGCTATAAGATATGGTGAGTTCAATGATCTTAGAAAAACATGGAAAGACTTGCATGAAATAATGAAGGACAAAGTGAATAGAACATTGTAACAGCAATGTTGTTTTAAGAGTGACTTTGACAGCCCAAGTAATTTTGACTGTTACAAATACAAAAAATAAAAATAAAGGACATATGAAGAAAGAAGCTGTCTGCATCCAGAGAAAGAACTGATAAATATAAGAATGTATAGAATAATTTATATATCTATATCTATATTTATATCTATCTATATACCTATTTGTGTCTAATGGTACCCATCTCTAGGGTGGGATGGGAAGGAGGGGAAAAAAGGGAAAAACAATTCAATTGGTAACATATATTTAAAAGGAATAGCAAGTTGTACACAATTGATTTGTAGTTTCATGTGCAATCATCCTTATTATACTGTTTTTTTATTTAATTTATTTAATATATTTAGTTTTCATCATTGATTTTCACAAGAGTTTGAATTACAAATTTTCTCCCTGTTTCTACCCTCCGCCTCACTCCAAGATGGCATATATTCTGGTTTCCCCACTCCCCAGTCAGTCCTCCTTTCT
>CM053624.1:135507547-135524212 GCA_028646595.1 Phalanger gymnotis
CTCCTGGATCTATTTTCCAGGTCAGTGGTTTTTCCAATGAGATATTTCACATTATCGTCTACTTTTTCATTCCTTTGGTTCGTTTATAATATCTTGATTTTATAGTATCTTGATTTTTCACAAAGTCACTAGCTTCCACTTGCTCCAATCTAATTTTTAAGGTAGTATTTTCTTCAATGGTCTTTTGGACCTCCTTTTCCATTTGGCTAATTCTGCCTTTCAAGGCATTCTTCTCCTCATTGGCTTTTTGGAGCTCTTTTGCCATTTGAGTTAGTCTATTTTTAAGGTATTGTTTTCTTCAGTATTTTTTTGGGTCTCCTTTAGCAAGTCAATAACTTGTTCTTCATGATTTTCTCACATCCTTCTCATTTCTCTTCCCAATTTTTCCTCTACTTCTCTAACTTGCTTTTCCAAATTCTTTTTGAGCTCTTCCATGGCCTGAAACCAGTTCATGTTTTTCTTGGAGGCTTTTCATGTACAGTCTTTGACTTTGTTGACTTCTTCTGGCTGTACGTTTTGGTCTTCTTTGTCACCAAAGAAAGATTCCAAAGTCTGAGTCTGAATATGAGTCTGTTTTGGCTGCCTGGCCATGTTCCCAGCCAACTCACCTGACCCTTGAGTTTTTCATCAGAGTATGACTGTTTGTAGAGTATAGATTACTTTGTCCCGAGCTTGAGGGGCTGTGCTGTTGTTTTCAGAGTTATTTCTACACAGCCAGCTCTGCCACACCAGCGCTCCTCCTTCCCCAAGAACCACCAACCCCAACTGGACTCAGATCTTAAGCAGGCTCTGCACTCCTGCTCTGATCTGCCACTTATTTCCTCCCACCAGGTGGGCCTGGGGCAGGAAGAAACTGCAGCTGTAGTTCTGTAGCTGCATCTCCCCTGCTGCCCCTGGGGTGGTGGCCCAACCACAAACTCCTTTCGGGTGGAGCTCATGCAAGTCCCTGCTTTCCAGCTGCCATCTTGGCTCCAACCCCCTATTATACTGTGTTATGGAAATGCTTGTTTTATTCCATAAATTAAAATAAAGTAAGTTTAAAAAAGAAAAAAGGAAAAGAAAAAAGGAAACAATTCCTTCTCTCTACAATTCCTTTTCTCCATGTCTATGTCATATAGACAATGTAAGGATATCACACTGCCTGAAATGATTTATTACTCATTGGCCATACCTTCACAGTATGTAGGTAGGCTTCTGAGGAACTGTCTGTAAAGCTAATATATCTCAAATTAATTGCATCTTAATAACACCAAGGGCAGCTATTTTAAAGGATAATGGGCGATATTTATGTAGCATCTTAAGCTTTAAAAAGTACTTTCCAAATATTTAATTTGTTCCTTAACAATTTTTTAAGACAGATAAAGGTATTGTTATTCAAATTTTACTTTATTTTAGGAGGCTACAGTTGTTTAATGAGTGTGCATTCAGTTCAACAAAAGACTGTTAAATGTGCAAAGAGCTGGAGTATTATCTGCATTTTATAGGTAGTGAAACTGAATCTCAGAAAGGCTAAGTGACATTCCCACAGTCACATAGCAAGTGAGTATCTTAGGGGGGGGATTCAAAACTTAATCTGTGGGCCACAGCCAGCATTTTCCCCATTATGCTATGATGCCTCTTATCTTTGGAATCTTTTTGTAGAGCAAAGAATCTGTCTTTAAATTCAACATTTATCATCCTAGTTAACTTTTTGCATAAAGCTCAATTTCCATATTCTTAAAGCATTATATTTTTTCAACTAACTTACCAAAAGTACTATCCAAACATGCTTTAATATGCCTTCTCTAGTCCCTGATAAGAAGGAAGGAGAATGAATGAATATGAATGAGTAAAAAAGCATTTATTATATGTTTAATATGTACCAGAACTGTTTAAACACCCACTATGTGCCAGACAATGTACTAAGCTCTTTATAAATATTAACTCATCTGATTTTCACAATAATGGTGGGAGGTATATGCTATTATTGTTCTTATATTACAGTTGAAAAAAACTAAAGCAGTTTTTCTCTCTCTCATTTAAGTTAGAAAAGGCAGGACTTCTGGTCTGGTGTTATAGGCTGTCCTATCATATTGGAAAATGCACCAGCCAGTGCTGCGACCTTCCTAAGGTCTTGGGTACAGAGGCTGGTGCACAGGCTGTATAATGATGACAATGGACAATGAATAAGGTTAGGTACAGCTAGATCCTTAACAACTAAAGCAGAAGTTTAGTGACTTGAAGTCACTAAAAGAAGTTTTAGTGACATACAACAAGTAAGTGTCTGAGGCTGAACTTGAACTCAGTTCTTCCTAACCCCAGACCCAGTATTCTATCCACCGTACCACCGAGCTGCCTCCATCTGCCTGATAGGATTGATCAACACTATCTGAGTTCTACTTCAGTTGAACAGCTCTAAGCAGGCCTATTTATGGTAGGTGCTCTTTTAGAAAATGTAATGGGGAATCTTCAGGAGCACCAGTACTGACCAATGGCTGTTGGGGGAATAACCAGACATTCTAGTCCTTCCCTGGCCTCCTGAAAATGTCACACATTTTTTGTGTCAGGACTACTGGAGCAATACTGATGTTACTACATTAAGAGAGGCATAGAAGTTGATTTGTAGGGGAAAGAAGGCAGTAATTGCTGCCAGTCACCATATTAAAACTCTCTCTCTCTCTCTCTCTCTCTCTCTCTCTCTGTCTGTCTGTCTGTTTCTCTCTGTAGGAGAATATAAAAGTTAGAAGAGGTACTACTTCTGGACTGGTATTACAGGCTGTCTTATCATATTGGAATTTCAGATTCTTTAGTTTAGAAGGATGAAAAGCAAGACAGCTGGGTGAGACCTATTCATGACATGGCAGCATGACATCAAAGGTTTAGTGTCCCAGGTTGACTTTCCATATATGTTTGCTTTTATGTTCCCTTGTGTTGCACTTATCTCTGAGTAAAATCTGCACCAAGCTTTGCTTCAAGCTTCCTAAGGCCTTGAGTACAGAGGCTGGTGCACAGTCTAGACAATGATGACTCTGAAATAAAATTAGGCACAGCTAGATCTTTAACAATACATTCTGAGACTTTATTTTCCCAGGGTGCCTATGTTTGAAGTAATGTGATCCTTATAATAAGAGGTATTGGGAGTGATGGGAAATGAGGCAGCTAGTTGGCACAATGCTACACCTGGAGTCTGGAAGGCCTGCATTCAAATCTGGTCTCAGACATTTATCAGCCATGTGGCCTTGGGCAGGTCACTTAACCTCATCTTCCTCATTTGTAAAAATGAGTATTATCGTAACAGCACCATTACCAACTGTAGGGAGATGCTTTCTTTCTTTCCTTTTTTTTTAGCCACAGCAACTCTGATAAACTATCCACTAAATTACACAGGGATTGCAATCTTCTTCAATGGAAGGAAGACCCACCTCCAACAAAATAAAAGACCTTTGATGTATTGAAGTAAAATATACTTAGATATATCCACTAAGGTATTAGGATCAAATTTATCTGAGTAATAAAAGTAAAATATTTATGGACTTGATTCTCCCTTTGAGTAATCACTTATGAAATATACACTCTGTGCCAGGCATTGTGCTAGCTTCTGGAAACACAAGAATGAAAGTGAAACCATTCTTGCCCTCAATGAGCTTAAATTCTAATGAAAGAGATAGTAGATAATCTATCTATCTATCTATCTATCTATCTATCTATCTATCTATCTATCTACATCAATATAATATTATCTATACTAACATTATCTATACAGAGTTGTTGTGAGGATAAATGGACTAATATTTGTAAAGCACTATATAAATGTTAGCTATCATTATCATTATTATTCCTATCTTTCCAACAGCATAAAACAACCTAAATCTTCATTGGAATGAATAGTACAAGTATATAACAATCGATTCTCCCTACACAGATTAAGGCCATAAGTATATTTATGCTACCGCAGCTGATATGTCCATGTGGTGTCATAAAAAAATGGCCCAGTACGGGCACATGTGTGAACAAATACAAGTTCAGAATGCTAATGACTTAAGAATAAAGATTGACCCTCAGATTCAGCAGCATGATCTTTCACGCTCACTATTTTGTTTCTGATGGTCGCAAGAAAGAAAAGGCATGATAATCCTGTTTGACATCAACCACAAAGGGTTTGACATGTACCTATAGACACCTTAGTTTTCCTTAGTAAGAAGGAAAACCATTTGTGAATTTATCTATGCCTTTTGGAGAACCATTTGTATTTTTAGACTGACTCATCTATCGGGGTAACAAGTTCCATCAGTCTAGTTGACAAAGCATCATATGTATCACCTGAAAGCTGTAATGGAGATGATAACATGGGAGGAAGGCATAAGAAAAATAATTAACACCCACCATTGTCTGATATTATGAAAGTGAGGGATTACCTATGTGGCAAGTCAAGTGGTTATCCATATACATTGATCAGTACAAACCTCTCTGATATTACTAAAATTTAGATGTACTAAATATAACTGTACCAAACCTTGGGATGAATCCAGTATCAAGGTCAGATTTGGAGACAGAGTTGCTTGACACTCTCTCACTATTAGGGTTTTTTAATTATTATAATATCTTGGGGGCAGGGCCATTTGTGATTTGTATTAATTAAGGCATGCTGTTCATTCAAGATAGCATGACTGACACTAAAAATTATTTTCTGTAAGAAACACAGAAGCAGCCCTCCGTAAGCAAGTGAATGATGTGAATTGCACCAAAGTATTTTCTTGCCCCCCAATCAATGCATCAACAAGCCAGTAAGTGTCAGTAGGAAGAATCCTAGACTTGGGAGTCAAGAGACTTGTAATGCTGGCTGTGCTGCTAAGTAAGCGTATAACCTTGGACGAGTATTTTGGCCTCTTTTGGCATCAGTTTCTACTGGTAAAATAAAAAGGTTTGAGATTATAGGCTCATGGATTTAGAAGCTAGAATGGACCTCCTGAGTCATCTAATCCAATTCCCTCATTTTGCAGATAAGGAAACAGACCCACAGAGAGCAAATAAGTTGTCCAAGGTCACACAGGTAGTAGCTATCATAGATGGAATTTGAACCCAGCTCATATGGCTCCAGAGACAGGACTACCACACCATTGCTGCCTCTGCATGATTCATTCCAACTCTGACATTCATAGACTCCACGATTCTATGAGTTGTTTGGGTTAATACATTTACAACAAATTCCATTTGGGAAAAATGACGGCCTCTATTGGGTTATAAACTCCTAGAACGAATAACAATGAGTTATACGCTTAATATGTGCCAGGTAATATGTTATGTGCTGGGGATACAAATATAAAAAGACAGCCCCTGCCCTCAAGAAACTTATATTTTAGTAAGAAAAGATAGTGCATATAAGAGAGTGGTAGCCGGGGAAGAGTTTTTTAAACAGGTAATACAGAGAAAATGATGATTGGAGTCCTAGAACAAATCATTGACATGTTCTTTTGAGGAATGGTAGTATTGATTTGATTTCTGTTCACAGAGTTAGAATTGGAAAGTAGGGGTTGAGGAAAGTATTAAAATTGTTGCATGACATACAGATGCGTGGTGGGTGTGGTGGATCTGAAACCAGACAAAATCAGGTGCACACTCGTCAATCAAAACACAAGGTTATCAGGGTGGGAAATTGAGTCTGGGTTAGCAGTTGGGATTGGAGAGAAGATGCCACAGCACAGAGATGACCAGGAAGTGATGTGGTTGGGCTGAGATTGGGCAGAGGAGGTGAATATTCCCTACTCAGAGCCCAGGAGGGGATAATAGGTTCTGTGTGTGTCAGAGGTGGAGAAGGGGCATGACATTGTGGGTTTGAGACCTGGCAAGATAAGCGAAAGGAGGGATGGCATCTTAGTTGTATTTTTATTCCTCATAGCACCTGGTAATGTGCCTCATACATAATAGCCACAGAGTGAACGCTCATTAAACTGAACTTTATAACAAATTGGATTATTTAGGAGACAGTCATGTAGCAGAAGGGATGGGATAATTGACAGATGAGTTTTGAGGTAGGTGAACATTAAATATGGCATGCATGAGGCTAGGGAGAAGTTAGAACTGCTAGAGAAGCTGGGGTTGAGTGAATTGCCGTACTGGTGGTCGCCGGGTAGTGCCAGGGTATTGGTAACCCATGCAAAAAGAAAGGCTAAAGTGATGAGAGTAGATGAGGACAGAGAGAGAGAGAGAGAGAGAGAGAGAGAGAGAGAGAGAGAGAGAGAGAGAGAGATGGAGCAGGTCTCTAAATAAGGTTTACCAGCTTTACAGTTTTGCACAGGGTGGGCCTGAATGTAGTTACACTTAAAATTTGTAAGGTAGTTAATAAAACAACAGGACACATCGTTGGAAGGGCCATTACACAGGCATCCTTGAAACATCTTGGGGAAATGGGAATCATTATACACTACATCAGTTCACAACGTAGTACTTGTGGGTACCTGACATAACAAGTCAGGTTTATAATTTTATTGAATAGATGCCTCCACTAAAGTCCTCCTCTTTTCCCTCATTTTGTTGTGGTGATGTTGGTTCAGCACAAGTGGAAATCAGTTTCTTGTAATTTCTACCAAGTTGTCGAAGCTTCAAGTATGGCCTAGTGGATGGACTGTGTGCCTTCTACACAAAGCCCACTAAGTTTGGAGAGGGCCATTACCAACTTGGCGGTAGAGGGATGCTTTTTTTTTGCCACAGCAACTCTGATAAACTATCCACTAAATTATACAGGAATTGCAATCTTCTTCAATGGGAAGAAGACTCACCCCCAACAAAATAAAAGACCATTGATATATTGAAGTAGAATATACTTGGATATATCCAATAAGGTATTAAGATCAAATTTATCTGAGTCATAAAAGTAAAATATTTATGGAATTGATTCTCCCTTTGGGCAATCATTTATTAAATATATACTCTATGCCAGGCATTGTGCTGGCTTCGGGAAACACAAGAATAAAAGTGAAATCATTCTTGCTCTCAAGGAGCTTACATTCTAATGAAGGAGATAGTGTATAATACTCTCTCTCTCTCTCTCTCACTTTCTCTCTCTCTCCCTATCTATCTATATCAATATAATATTATCTATACTATAGATCCATAGGTATATACAACACACACACACACAGTGGTATATATAAATAGAAAAAACAGATACGGAGTTCCTTGGAGAGGAGGCAGGGGGTAGAAAACAGAAAAGGCCTCATTCAAAAGATGGCAGTTGGGTCTTGAAGGACAGCAGGTTAAAAAGAAGTAGAGGTAGGAAGGGAGAACATTCCAGGAATAGAAGGCAGTCATGTAGAAGGGGATACTCAAGATGATTTGTGATCTCAAAACACTTTGGTTCAATGTTTACTGAGCATCTGTTATGTGTAAGACACAGTGAATCCCATTAAATGAATAGTGTGCCCTCTCCTCACATCCCCTTCTTCCATGAAAACCTCCTCAGCACACATGGATTTCTCCCCTGCCTGACTGCCCCTGGATAACTGTGCCATACACATAGATACTGGATTATATTACATTCAGCTTTAACAATGCACAGTCTTGTACTGTTCTCCACTCGTCTCATGTGTAGATGTCTTGCCTCCATAAATAGATTTTAAGGTTTCTGAGGGTAGGGACTGTATCATATACTAGCATTTCTCATTGCTAGAATTCAGGCCAAACTGATTTAATCCCAGTCAACAAGAGACAATGTGGAAAATAGGCTGTTTCATATCAAGAAAAATCAAACTTCAAAACCTGTCTCTGGTTAGTTGTGTAACCACAGAGAAAGCATATAAGCTTCCTGAGCTTTACTTATCTAGAACCCTTGGGGATCATAGTATTGGCACTACCTGTTTCTTATGGCGGCAGTGGTGAAGTGGTTAGAGCTCTGGGCTTGAAGTCAAGAAGCCTTGGGTTCCAATCTAGCCTCAAATACTTACTAGTTGTGTGTTCCTGGGCAAGTAACTTAATCTCCATTTGCCTCAGTTTCCTCAACTGTAAAATAGGGCTATTAGTAGTGCATAACTCCCCCAGTTGTTTTGAGGATCAGACAGAATTTTAATATTTGTAAATCAGTTAGCCCAGTGCCTGACACATAGTTGTTACTTAATCAATTCCTGATTCCTTCCTTCCACAAGATTGTGAGGAAAATGTTTTGTGTTCTTTTAAAGCATTAGAAAAACAGGAGGTATTGTATCCAGTTCAGCAAATATTCATTAAGGATCTGTTGTGTTCCAGGGAATTCCCCAGGCATTGTGGGGCTATAAAAAGGTGAAAAATGACCCAGGCTTTGTCCTCAAGGAATTTACAATCTAATAGTGGATGGAGACATGATTTATATGAAAAGCTGTGGGCATAGTGGTCAGAAGAAACCCTGGGTTCAAATACTGCCTTTGACATATATTAACTATGTAATCATGGGCAAGTTATTTAATTTCTCATTATTCCCAGCCAACCCTCTAAGACTAAGCTACAGACAATCTATATCAATGGAGAGAGTTTAGATATTCTAGAAATTCTCTGCTCTGGAAAAACTGTAAGTATTCTCCTCGTTTCACCTCACCAACAACAATAACGAAACTCCACTTATGCAGTAGGCATATGGTAACTGTTCAATAAATGCATATTTATCTGAAATGAATTGATTATTCACTTTAGACTAGTTTGCTCCTATTAAGAGCAATCCAAACCAAAATTTGGTTCTCTTTGACGAAGGCACATATTCTACAAATGAAGCAACAAACCTCATGCATACATTGCTGTAGTTCATCTAAGTTCATCTAAGTCTCGAATGGGTAGAGTCTAGGGGTTATTTTGATTAATTGTTTTTTTCATAACTGCAGAGATCTATCAGCTCCCGACTATGCCTTCCCTTAGGCATGCCGTGGCACTTTGTAATACTGGAGTTATATCCTGGTTCTCAGGATGAATTCTATAGCTGAGGAAGCATTTCAGAAGATCCTGGGAGAGATTTTTTTCTCTTCCTGAAGAGGTATTGAGCTAGGGAAAGGAATAACTGCTAAGACTGGGTTATTCAGAATGAGAATCTCACCCAGAGTGTGTAGCTGTTGACAGGTTTGTCAGAAGAGAAAAGTGGTATGAAGCCCTTACCAGAAAGACAGCATTTGCTACCCTCCCCACTCCAGGACTGTTTGATTCTTCAGACAAAGGGGTTTGCTTCTTCCATTGAGGAAGGATTCCACAGACAATCTTCCAGCTCTCTAAATGTGCCCTTATTTTTAAATTAGAGTTAAGCCCCTCACAAAAAAAGAAAGAAGTGAGCAAGAAAACACACATACACAGACACAGACACAGACACACACACATGTGCACATACACACCCTCTAAGGAGAAACTACACCTATGGATATGAGGCTGGGTCTTTAAAAAGATCAGTGTGCTCCATGGGAAACTGTCATCCCGCACAGGTTGGCTGCTTTTTGGAACTCCATGCAAATTCCAAATCCCCATCTGCAACCTGATTTGGTTTCGAATCACAATCCATTCCAAAGCTTGTTGTTATGCCAAAATGATTCAAAAACCCTAAAGGAGTGCAAAGAGTGCCTTTTAAGTAGTTTGGAAAAAAAAAACCAAACCAAAATGTTAATACAGTGTTCATCTGAAACACTCCTTCAATCCTCAGGCCTGGACGTTTGCCTTTATTAGGGGTTTGTGAGAATCCTGTCAAAAGTCTTTCACAGCCTAAGGTTTTCAACCGGGGACATTCTGAATTGGTCCTCAAGGCAGGTACCTTTGTTACTTTGTTAGCTTTCTTATCTTGCTATGAAGTGCAGAAGCTTTTAAGAGAGTCTCAGGGATGTTCTGAGGTGCTCTGATTGTCTGTCAGCGTGGTGGCAGGGGTACCTAGTTGTCTTTAAAAAAACAGCATTGAAATATCTTTACTTTTCATTTAATTGGTGTCATTGGTTTAATTGCAGATATGGGGCCTGTCACTTGCCTTCTGTAGCCCAGAGGTGCTTGGAGGAAACGACGACATCTGCCTTCAGAGGATGTAGCAGCCTCTTCAGGGATGCTCTTACTCCCAAGGCTCAAAGTGGCTTCACAGCCTGAAATCCTTCTAATAAGCTTAAGACAGGCTTGAATTTATTTAAATGTCTAATTCTAAATGTACGTATGCCTGGTAGTAATGTTTACCATCTGTCTGACACTGCCGGTTGAGGTAATTGTCAAGCTACAGTATGACATATGCTGCACATATTTGGACCTTAAATATAACAGCCTTGGCATGAAACAATTGGAAAGTGAGATTTAATCTTTGGTATCATTCAAGTTGGAGTTGAACAAACAGACAGTTTTGGGCTATTACTGTTTTCTCCCGTTATGACAAATACTCCTCTGTGCTCATGCCTGAGAACGATGTTGTTTTGGGACTTGCTTTTTTTGGGGGGGTGATTTGAGGGGACTTTTACTATTCTATTTCTGGGACATAGGAAACTGAGCAGGAATAGTGGCTCAGGAACAGGAGGATCCAGGGCCAGGATCCAGGCTCCAACGACAATCACCTAGTTCAGAGACGGCCATGTTTAATGACCTGGAGTCCTAGTGCCTTACTCCATCCAATAATGGGACCCTATGGGGTATGAAGGAAAGGAAAAGCTATGATTTCTCTTTTTATTTCATCTACCCAAGTCTCCATTCTTCTTTACTTCTCATTTGCTACCCCTCTCTCAGAGGGGTGTGGGGAAATCTCATTTATGGATCCAGAAAGCCTCAGTGATATATGTCTCAAGAGCCCCAGTATGGCCATAGAAGGATGAGCACAATGCCTTTTTCATGTTATTTTGGTGGACTGAGACAGGCTCTAAGTGACAAATATTTCAGGCAATGCTCTCTTTTCCCTTAAATACAAGCAGTACTGTAGAATTAGATACAGCTGTGTAGATGCCTAAAGCTTGACTTGAAAGGCCTACTTTATACTTGGATTAGAGGATGAGTGTGTCTATTGTAGCCGCAGTAGCTGTCTGGCTCTAAAGGGATGTAAATATGGCAACAGGAATAATGTAGCCCTGGCACTAATGTAGCTAAGAATGCTGTAAATGCCTCTCCTAAATCTGTATGTCATGTCATTATACATGGCCCTTCATACAATAATAACCTCCAGCATAATGTCAACCAAGACACACTCTTGCTAACCCTATTGCTATTCTTAGGCTCTGTTGCTTTTCATTGACAAAAGCAGGCACCTGGGGAATTCTTGAAGAGAGGTATGAGTGTTGAGTATGATCCTTTTGGGGGACAAAGTTTAGGGGGTTTGGGAGGTTAAGATGACAAAGTATCAGGTCAACCCAAGTTAGGTCAGGAAAGGATTTTCCCCTGCATTGAGACAAAAAAAAAGAACCCAAATCTTCTAAAGCCATAGCAACTTGATGCCATAATTTGGGATTCTGCCAAGATCTCTACTTAAGCCTGAAGCTTAACATGCCCTCTGTTTTCCAATTAGTAACAAGACTATATTTAGCAAAGGTCTTTTTGGTGCCACCAAAGTAACAAAATGGTTTGTAAATCTAACATGCATATACTTCATTGGACGTGTTTCAGAGAGGAGCCTGAACAATCCCGGAGGCATGCCATTCGGGACTCCAAGTAGTCTGGACGGTATGGTGTGGTTAAAAAGGACAATAGATTTGGAGTCGCTGGGCACTGGTATGAACACCAACTCTCTTACTTAACTCTCTGTGTGACTTTGGGCAAGCCAGGTACATTTTCTGGATCTCAGGCTCCCTGTCTTTAAAAGAGGAAAACTAAAGCAGGTGATCCTCCCAGATTCTTTTTAACCTAGGGTCTGTGAATTTATTTTTTAAAAAGTGATATTTTATTTTTCCCCCAATTACAGACCTAGAAGTAGTATTATTGGGTCAAAAGATATTAAATATTGTAAAAAATATTTAACATTCTTTTATTTTAAGTTGTGAATTCCAGATTCTATCCCTTTCTCCCTTCCCTCCCCACCTCCCCAAGATAGTAAGCAATCTAATATAGATTATAGATATGCAATCATGTAAAACATTTTCACAATAGTGGTTTTCTGGGAAAAAACTTGAACAAAAAGAAAGAAAGCAAGAAAGAGAAAAATAGTATGCTTTGGTCTGTACTCAGATGCCATTAGTTTTTTCTTTGGAGGGAGACAGTATTTTTCATCATGAGGCCTTTAGGATTGTCTTAGATCATTGTATTGACGAGAACAGCTGAGTCATTCTTAGTTGTTCTTGGTACCGTTTTGCTATTATCGGGTACAGTGTTCTGCTTCTGCTTACTTCACTTTGCATCAGGTCATGTAAATCTTTCCAGGTTTTCCTGAAAGCATCCTTTTTATCGTTCCATGTGGCACGATAATATTCCATTATATTTATATACCATAACTTGTTTAGCCATTCCCCAATTGATGGGCATCCATCCCCTCGGAGTCCAATTCTTTGCCACCGCAGAAAGGGCTGCTATAAATATTTTTGTGCAAATAAGTCCTTCTCCCCCACTCCCCCTCCCCTTTTAAAAATTTCTTTGGGATACAGACTTAGTAGTAGTATTGTTGGGTCAAAAGATATGCACAGTTTTACAGCCTTTTGGGCATAGTTGTGAACTTATTTTTAAAAAAATATTTTGATGACTGAATTTCAGTAGACTTGGTTTCCTTTATAATCCCATGTATTTTATGTCTTCTAAAATATTATTCTGAATAAAGGTCCATAGGCTTTACCAGACTGCTTAAGAGATTCATTACGACATAAAACAATATTTGTAAAGCATAGTGCCTGGCATATAGTAGGCACTTAATACATATTTGTGCCCTCCCTTCCCCTTTGTTCCTTTCCTTTCCCCCATGACACTTTTACAAAAAGGCTAAGAACCCTTGTTCTAAATCTATGAACCTACTTATGAAACCTCAAGCAAGGCACTTATCCAACCCTCTTTGGGTCTTGATCTCCTCAGGTATAAAACAAAGTTGTTGGACTGGAGAGTGAGGTAATTGTCAAGCTATAATATGACATATGCTATACATATTTGCACCTTAAAATATGACATCCTTGGCATTAAAACTCCAGGGTCCCTTCCATTTCAAAATTAGATGATTTTTCTACAGATGACTGGATAAAAATGAGGATGATAAATTTGTAAAAAGTGGTGAATCTCCCTATCAGGGGCTGTGGGGACACAGAAATGCTGCGAGGAACTTTTATCCTTTTTACTTACCCTATTACTGCCAGGCAGGCCTGGACATAGGCAAAACTGAAAAATATTTGGTTTGGGAGACTCTTCCTCTTGTCTTTCAGTTGCTTCAAGCTTCTCTTAGCACCCCCTTGACTTATTATTTTGGCTTTTCTCTTTAGCAGCGTACCATGCCTCAGCTGTAACTCTAGACCTCCTTCAAACCAGCAAAGCATATTTATCCACTCTTCTTTGTCCTCAGGCCCTGGACAAATAAATGAAACTCATCTGGCAAACTAAGTGTGGAATTTGGAGTAGGGTGGCTTAATTTGTGGTTCCCCCCACAAAAGAAATACTTTTGTATTTTAACAGAGACTTGTCATGTCAGGTCAAAGGATTATCAGTAAATCAATCAACAAACATTTATTGAGTGCCTACTGAATGCCAGTTACTGTGCTTAGAAGTGGGGATGTGAAGAAAAAATGAAATTGTCCCTATGCTCAGGGAGCTTATATTTTTTGGGGAGAAAAATGTACCCATTTAAATATGTAAAAAATAAACAGTTCCATTTTTAGATAGAGGGAAGGCACTAACAGTTGGGGGAGTCAAGAAGGACCTATAAGAGTAGGAGTTTTAGACTGATGTTAGAAGCTGTTTATAGGCATGTAAGGGGAGAAAATGGTATTAAACTTTTATTGGGCTTTGCTTTAAACATAAAGATAGCATTTGCCTTTCCCCTGACTTGATAAATAAAATGTAAAATTTGTTCCTTTGAGGTACAAACCTATTGGGCAGGGACCAGGGAAGAGGATTTGCCTTACATAGTAATGTGGAGGTAGGGGGAGTCCTTGACAGGTGTAGGGGTGACTTTCAGCAGTATCCTTCCCATCACATTCAATACTATTTCCCTGTAAGTGAGTCTGGCCTCCTTAGTGGACACCCAGCCTTCTCCTCACCCTCACTCCACTAGAACAGGGATGGGGTGAAAGCCCTTCTTCTCTTCTATTCCTTCCTTCCTTCCTTCCTTCCTTCCTTCCTTCCTTCCTTCCTTCCTTCCTTCCTTCCTTCCTTCCTTCCTTCCTTCCTTCCTTCCCTCCTTTTTGTTTTCTTTCATTCTTTCATAATAACTTACATTTGATAGCGCTTTGAAGAGTATAAAAGTGTTTTTTCTCTCACTATCATAATAAGATAGATATTGCTAGTATACCCATTTGATAGATGAGATACCAAGAGGTAACCTGATGACCCACCTAAGGTTACAGAGCTGATGCTATCATCAGAGCTAGCACTGTCCCCTAGGCCTTTGACTTTCAACCTCACTCTCTTTACAATGGAGAATAGCTAGAGCTAGAGTTTTGGAGTGTACTCCTACGACGGTTCTGGTTCCACTTGGAGTCACAACACATTAAATCTTGAAGAGAGAGCAAGGATCGTCTGGTCCAACTTCCCTCCCTCTCTCCCTCTCTTCATTTCTCAGAGGAAGAAACTGAGAGCCAGAAAAGTAAGATGATTTGCCCAGTGTCACACAGCTCGTTAGAAACCTTTGATTCTATCTCTGCCACTATTTTCTATCAATTACAAAGCCATCTTTTCTATCCTCCTCCTTTGGGGTATGTTCCCCAAGGTCCGAATCAAACAGTCATCCATCCATTAATCGGCAAGTATTTATTAAGTACCTACTATGTGCCTGATACTCTGCCATACACTGTGAATACAAGTTCAAAGGGCAAGGCTCTGCAGTGATCGCTACTCATGAGTCAGAGGGACTGGATTCAGGTCCAGGCTCTGTTACTCACTGTCTGGCCTTGGGCAAATAAGCCTTTTAAACTTCCAGGGTTTCATCTAACAAATAGGCTTGGTGATTTCTAAGACATCCTCTAGCTTATCGTCTCCTGACCCTGTCTCCACATCTCTGCCCCCACAACCTTCCCCGCTCCCCCTTCCCCTCCAAAAAGAACCCTAAAGATGCCCCCGACATCTCAGCCAGCCACACTCACTGCTGGTCCACACTCCACCTCCATTACTGTTTGTCAGCTTCCCCATCCTAGACAGCAGGAGTGAGCCAAACTCTGCACCGAGGCATTAAAAATAATGGAGCAGCACATGTTTCTGACTCCCTCACTGTAGGTAGGGACAGAACAAACACCCTGTTGGTCCTTCACTCTTTCTTTCCCTTTGCAGAGGACAAAAGGAAGGAGGAGGGATGATGGCTTGTTGAGCTGGATTCAAGGCTATTCAGGCAGGGTGGGGCTGTGTGTGGGGCTGGGAGGGGGATGCATCCATTCCACTATCTGTTGTTGCGCTCTGGCCAGCTGGCAAGGATGGCCATTTCTTGGAAGGGACCTGGGGTGGGAGTAGGGGGGAGAGGGAAGGAGGGCCACTGTGGGTCTGGTGACCAGGTGATGACAAAGTGAGAAATGGAGAAATGAAAGGGCCCATTTTAAACTCTTTCTATATCTTCCTCCTTGAATGAAAGGGTAAACTTCCTTGATGACGCTGGATGACTCATTATCTCAGATCTTTTAAATGAATAGTCATTGGACTATAACGGGCTCTGCAGAGCATTCTGTGTTCTGAGGCCAAATTCAAAAGCATTTGCTATGGAAACCAAGCCTTAAGGTGCCTACCAGGCTCACCAGAGAAATGCCAGCTTCTTTACCAGAAGATGACTGAGGCTGTCCTTTCTAGGGACAAAAGCACTCCTGTCAGATGGCTAAGAAAAATGGCCTATTTGCCATTAAAAAAAAAGTTGAAGTGGTTGCACGTACAAGGGCTGGAGGCTCTGGGCCCCTTGCTTCTTTACATCTCTAAGCATTTAAATTATCTTCAATAGTGCCTGGGCAGTTTTTGAGTGTGGAAATAGAAAGGAAACCAGATAAACTTTCCAGGCCTCAAGCAGCCATGTGTGAACACATGCATGTGCATGGTAGTGGGGCTTCTTCCTTTACAACGATGTCAGATTCATCTTCCTCCAAAATAAATCTGATCTCTCCTTGCTCAAGACCCTTCAATGGCTCCCTGTCTTTTCTACTCTATTTAGGGGGAAGGGGAAAGAGTAAACATTTATTAAGTGTCTATGCGCCAGGCGCTGTGCTAAGTGTGTTACAAATATCTCATTGATAGTTATAAACTCCTTAGTCTAGTAGTATTCAGAGCCCTCCGTCATTTGGTCATAATCTTCCTTTTCAGTCCTATTTTCATACTCCATTCCTTCATGTAATTTTCACTCTAATCAAACTGGACTGGTTGCCATACCTTATCCAGGTTCTATGTTTCCCTGCCTTTCTGACTTTATTCATATACATTTCCTATGCTTGACATTCCTTCCCTCCATCCACCTTATGTGCCTTTTAGAACCCAGCACAAATGTCTATGAAGTTTTTCTGGATTCCTCCAGTTGCAAATCTACCCTTCCCACTCTGCCCATTCAAATAGTACTTCTCACAAATTATTTTGCTTCCTAGTTATTTGTGTATGCATCATATCAGTCTGTACAGTGTGTATCCCACAAGGTTGGGAACC
>CM053624.1:135524712-135549318 GCA_028646595.1 Phalanger gymnotis
TTTAATGTTAGCTTTAAGGAGAGATGTGCAACAGCTTACAAAGAATGCTGAATTTGAAGCCGGGGATTGTTTGAATCCTGCCCTCGCCCCTTTCTCCCTGCGTGATGTAGTGCAGGTTACGTAATTTGGGGGGTTCCCAGCTTCTTCATCAGAAAAATGAAGGGAATAGACCAGATGAATATCTAAGTCCATGATGAAAATACATAACTTCTATTATCTTTAGAATTAGGTTTATCCGTATTCAGACTTTACCGCCACACACATATACAATTTTGTCTTTACCCAGAAATTTCTTTACTAGTATGATGGAAAATGTTTAATGGCTGGTTCTCCTGAAAACAATACAAGCAGGACACACTTTTAAGTTTAAACTTCATCTCTCCATCTAGATTTTCTTAAGTCTAGACCAGGGGTCAACCAACTATGGGCCACATCCTGTCCATTGCCTGCTTTTGTACAGCCTTCATTCTCTGGCCACACAAAAGAGATATGAGCTGGATTTAGCCCATGGGGTCATTAGTTTGCCAACTCCTGGTCTAGAAAGTCAACAGAACAATAAATGAACCCCTGATTTGTAGCATTTGCACAATTTCTAAGGTATGAATGCTCATGCTGATAATTTAACAATCAATACTATGGATCTAGTATAAGCTGGCTCTAGCACAACCCTTGCTAGTGTGACTACACTGCTTGAAATAATTGCAAATTTTACTTGGTGCCTTGTAGAAATCATATAAAGATAGTTGAGCTAGGGACTCTGGATAAACTTTTGAGGAGTTGCAGGCAGACTTTTGATTTGATTTTAGTCAGATTCACCAATGAGAAACTGACTTTAGAGCATCTTGATGAGTCAACAAAGGAGAAGGTTACACTGTCACTCTGGTAGCATAAAATTACTCCAATATCATCCTTATTGTGTTTATATATTACATCTCTAATCCATATGTAAGGGATGTAATCACAGATGATGAGGTGTTAAGAAGGTGTAAACATCCCATGATTTCTTTACAAAGTGTGAGTGAATGCACATTTCTGATATTTAAGAAACAACTTGAGATTTATTTGGACTGTATATCTGGCCAAGCCCTGAGGGCCTTTAAAAGTCTGTGTTGCTAACTGTTTAACCAGTTCAATCAAGGAGTGGAGGAAGAACCCAGCTCCTGAGAGGGAATCAGTCTCGAGGAGGAGCAGAGGAGGGATTTTTCCCTCTTCTTCTCCAGTCCCACTGGTCACGTAATTTTGAAAGGGAGCCACTCTGCCACTAGAAGATACTGCATTCAGTAGGGAGCAGAGATACACACTCCAGGGAGACCTAGATAAAGAGAGGCAGTGACTTGAGACCAGAAGCAATTTCCAGGAGAGGAACTTCTGGCAGCAGAAAAAAGATCTGGCTTTGGATTTAAGAGAGGAGGTAGACCTGGCCTTACACGTGTCACTGCACCCTGTAAGGAATAGATCCTGTGAGTCCTGCTAGTAACCCACTCAGCACAGCCTGGGAGGGTGGGGTGGGGTGGTTATCAGGATTTCATTAGGAGGGAAAGTTCACTGGAGCTCTGTATCACTGCAGTTGAGAATTGCCTTGGCCCTATCTATTCCATACATATATGATTGACTACCCTTATGCTCTAAATTTAAGCTCATTTTTCCCATGGACATGATGTGTAATTGTGGAGAAAAGTACAACTTATGGAAAGAATGCGTGGTATCTCATTGTGTTTGCCAGGTCTCTACTAATGGGAAACACACTCGTAGGGGCTTGTGAGCTATGGCCAAAAGAATGGGTATCCACAGGGTACTCCTTCAATCTCAACCATCTATGGACCTAACCTGCAAACTGTTTAAGTGCTAAGTTGGTAGAGTAGCCCAGAGTGGCCGTATATATAATTATGTGAAAGATAGATGGTAGAACAGTGGAGAGGCAAGATGGAAGCTGTCAGAAACTGATGTCTTAGTCTGGCTAATTTCAGAGCACAGTTAGGAAGAGGTAGGAATTTTATTTTTATAGAGGGCCTTTTCACAGGTAAGGGCCGAAAATATTTGTATTTTTGGCACTGGCAGAAAGTTCCCAATACCAGATCAAACACATGTAAATAAGCAGAGGCCAGATGATGCCAGAAAAGGAAAGATCACCATATAAAGCCTTGCTTGTGAGCTCCTCACAAAGTTATGAAATGTGATAGTAAGTTTACCGTTGTAGCTGTTTGCGATGATGATGATGATAACTAGTATTTATATGGCATTTTAAAGTTTGCAAAGTGTTTCACATTTTAAAACCATAATTTTATCTTCACAACAATCCTATGAGATACATGCAAGTATTATCTCTATTTTACACATAAGGAAAACTGAGGCTGAGAGAGGTAAAATGACTTGTGAAGGTCACACAACTACCAAGGGTCTGTAGCAGTATTTGAACTTAAGTCTTCCAGACTTCTGAGTTGATTACTCTATCTACTATTCCTCCTAACTTCCTTGAGTGCCAGAGACTTGAAGATCTCAGTTTCAGTAAGTATAGAGGGCAAGGGGAATGTTTCAATGACCTGAAGAGATTATCATATGTTTGTGTTCCTTCTCATGCTAAATGACAACTATATGTGTACAAAAGTCAGACTGTTTTTTCCCATTATGGGAGAAAGGAAAGGATTGGAAGAATGCTTCTTTTCATTGTTACATAGAGCTAACCATTGTGGTGAAGAACAATGAAGACGATGGCAGTAGGAGCTCTCCAGATAAATGGCAAATCACTAGATTTACTAAGAGACTAATCTCCTAGCCAACCTTGGACCTCTACCCTTAGAAGCCTCTTTGGGCTTTATTATGATGCTTGTTTTGACTCAGATTCTATTTCAGCTATCACTTAACCTCCAGTAAAGTAGAGTTTTTCTACTCTGGCTTATCCAGGAAAAGGAAATCTTCTCTGAAGAGTGGGAAACCCAACATGGCAGTACACATCTATAATTCCAGCTACTGGTGGAGGCTGGAGCTGGTGGGTGACCTGAGTTCAGGAGATCTGAGCTAAAGTTGGGCTAAAGCCAATGGGATGTCTGCACTAAGTCTAGCACTAATGTGGTGAACCCCTAGGAGCAGAGAACCAGTGGGCTGTGTAGGAAAGCTGGAGCTGGCCTAGGTGAGGAACACAGACCAGGTCAGAGTTTCTGGAGCGATCAACAGTGGAGCTGGACTTATGAGAAGCACTTGGATTTAGGGAAAGATAGGGAGATTCAGTTCAAAAAAATAACTAATTAAAAAAAGAAAGAAGAGCAAAAGTGCTTTAAAAGGAAAACTATGAGTAAAAAACCCTGAAATACAAGGAATGTTATTGTTCAGTCATTTCAGTCATACATGACTCTTTGTTGTGACCCAATTGGGGATTTTCTTGGCGAAGATACTAGACTGGTTTGCCATTACCTTCTCCATCTCATTTTACAGATGAAAAAGCCAAGGTGAATAGGGTTAAGTGACTTGCCTAGGGTCACACAGCTAGTAAATGTCTGAAGCTGGATTTGAACTCAGGTCTTTCTGACTCCAGGCCTGCATGGTGCTCTATCCACTGTGCCACTTAACTGCTGAAGCATAAGGAAATTCAACTCTATATCAGGAGGCTGATGTAGGGAGTTAGAAGGTGATCCAGTGCTTAGCACAGAGCCTTGAACATACTAGGCAATTAATAAATGTTTATTGGTTGATCAATTGATATAGAGAAATCAAAGAAGGACCATTGAACTGTTGGAACCATACAGGGTGTCCCAAAAACCATAAGGCAGTTTTGAGTTATAAGACTTAAAACTGCACTAGGATTTTTGGGACATCTCATACTTTAGATTTAAGCTTTTTCACCAGGTAAAGGTGACCTTCTGTATCCTATAACAAGGGGCGGAGTGTGTTGGTAAGCAAAATGGGCTCCTTAGCACTTAGTTCAACCAAGTGCCCTTGAAGAGTTTGGCTTTTGTTCCTTTTGAGTAATTCAGTGTATTTCATTGAGCCTTACTAGGTGCTAAGCCCCAGGCCCAAACCCCTATTAGGTGTAAAACCTTAGTGGGTGTGGATTGGCAACTAAGGTGGGGCCCAAGGTAGGGTAACTCTAGGGAGGGCCTAGTTTACATGTCTGGGACAGCAGAGGCTTTTAGACCACATGGGTTTAAGTGGCCTCTTTGTGACGATTTTAGATCACGTGGGTGAGTCGCATATGTGGCTCACCCCTGACACTGACAAAGATATAAAAACCAGGAGTTGGCCTCCTCTTCCTTAGAGCTCTTTGCCGCAGCAGTGGTGGTGTGTGGCTCTAGGTCAGCCCTTGTTCTGAGCTCCCGGGATGAACCTAGATGTTGGTAACTATGAATCTGTATTGGGTCTCTCTGTTGATGTTTGAAATTTGTTTGTACTTTGCTCTGAAGTTCATGGTTCTGGCTTTTTCCCCTGAACTAAGTGAATGATATTTGTATGCTGAATTAAAGTAAGCTTGCCAACCCCTTCACCTTGCTTTCCTTAGTTAAGCAGATCAAAAGAACCTGTGCTTTTGCAGCATGTTGGCAGCATTCTTGTTGTTGGGTTTTCACCCCCCACAACAGCTGCTAGCTGGATTGTTGAAACACCTTCATGAGACAGAGGTATATCCTAGGAAGAGGAAGCAGTTGTCTGTGTTCCACAGAATGATAATGATTTACAGGTGCCACCAGAAAAGGAGCTCTAGGCCTGGCCACAGGAGGAAAAGATGAGTTATAGGAATTAGAGTTTCCTTTATGAAGGATATCAGGTCTATGTTGAATGGACGCAAGCAATTCTACACTAGAAACCTAGAATCCATCTCTAAGGAATATCAGTCTAAGACATGAAATTGAAGATCCTAGGGACACCAGTGGTGTTTCCATTACTCCTGCATGCCAGTTGAAGGTAGGGTCTTAAGAAATAAGGAGAGTATATTGCAAGAGACAAGCTGTTTAAGAACACTGTGTGAGAAAAAGGGGTTTAGGTGTGCAGAGTAGGACTTCAGATATAGTAATGGCAGCCATTTAATCAGAGATGGAATGAATCTAAATGGGGCCAGGAAAAAATATATTACCTGTAGACTTAAAATGATCAAATGTACCTTAAAAATAAAATAGAAGAGCTAGAAAGAAAATTCTTACATGCATCTACTAAGCCCTGCACCCCCTACAATAATAGACATGACATAATAATGACTCATATTTATTTGGCACTCCAAGGTTACAAGGCCATTTCCTCACAGGAGTGAGGAAAGAAAACTATCATTGTCTTCATTTTTACAGATGAGGAAATTAGGACACAGAGAGGATGAATAATCATAATAGCTCATATAGCTAAGATATGATTTGAACCCAGGTTTCTGTTGACTACAGCTCCAGTTCTTCCTATTATATGACTATTCCTATTAGAGTGGCCAAACCTCCCCCCAAACTCCAATAACCTCGGATATCCATATACAAATCTATGAAGTATAGATAATAAGCAGAACAAGGTAGTTTAGGCTCTAATGAAAGGAGATGATTTCAGCTTAATGGTTATATGACTAAGACATGATAGAATGTAACTCCTGATGGGAATATGGTAGTAGAAAAGTATATCTTATTTGAAATAAACAGATTAAATTAAAAGATTGGTGGAGTCGCATTAAAAACACACAAAACTGAAGGAGAAAACATGGTAGAAAGGTAGGTGTTGAACAGGATGGACTACTGTGTTTGGAGTCAGGAAGATCTGATTTCATATCCTGCCTTAGATATTTACTAGCTGTGGACCCCTGGGCAAAACATTTAACCTCTTTTATTTTTTAAATAATATTTTATTTTATTCCAATTATATGTATAAACAAATTTTAATATTCTTTTTTAAAAATAGAGTTCCAAATTCTCTCCCTCCTCCTCTCTCCTTGCCCTGGGACAGTAAGCAGTTTGATATAGGTTATGCATGTACAATCAACATATTTCCATATTAGTCATGCTGTGAAAGAAAACACAGACTAAACATACACACACAAGAAAAAAACAAAGTGAAAAATAGTATGTTTCAGTCTGCATTCAAATTACATCAATTCTTTCTCTGGAGGTAGCATTTTTCATCATGAGTCCTTTGGGATTGTTTTGGATCATGGTATTGCTGAAAACAGCTAAGTTAGTCACAGTTGATCATTGTACGATATTGCTATTTCTGTGTACAGTGTTCTCCTGGTTCTGCTCACTTCACTTTGCATCACTTCATATAAGTCTGTCTAGGTTTTCTTGAAAGAATTCTGTTTGTCATTTCTTATAGTACAATTTCATAGTACAATCATACACAACTTGTTCAGACATTCCACAACCGATGAGCATCTCTTCAATTTCCAATTCTTTGCCACCACAAAAAGAGCTGCTATAAATATTTTTGTACAAATGAGTCCTTTTCCTTTTTTTTAATTCTTTGAGATACAGACCTAATCATGGTATCACTGGGTCAGAGGGCACGTACAGATTTAGAGCCATTACAGGATAATTAACCTCTTTTAGCCTCAGTTTCCTCATTTGTAAAATGAGGGGGTCGGTCTCTATGGATTCTAAGGTCCCTTTGACCTCTAAATCTGTAATACTTTAAGAAGGATGGTTAAATAGAAGTAAAAGCATGTAGAGAAGATGATTTGGACCTCCTGCTCAGAAGGAAGTAGGTGATGAGTTCAGAAAATAGAACATAAAACTTGCATGGAAGCATTATAGTAATACTGGTGGTCATAAAACCTTAGAGGTCATTGAGTCCAATGTCTGTATTTTATACTGCAGGGAAGGAGATTTAGGTCCAGAGAGCTTATGGGACTGTCCGCCAACATACAAGAAACAAATGGCAAAACTATTATTTGAACCTGGGTCCTTTGATTTTAGTCCTAGTCCACTTTCTCCTATACCGTGCTGTTTTCCAAAGCTGAAAACACTGGAAAGCTCTTTGCTGAAAGGAGCAAAGATAATCATTTCTTTATATGCCTCAACGATAATTTCATTCTTCCAAAATTAGAGAAAATGACAAATATAGCCGGTATTTTGGACCTGATTTTAACCAATGATGTTACTAAAAGAGAATGACAGGGACTAAGGAGGAAATGATCACACCATCTTAAAGTTTCTGAAAATAAATAAAGGAAAACTGGACATAGTTTGACATGGAGCCTAGATTTGGGAAGAGTAAACTTCAAAGGGTTCCAAGAAATGATGGTTGGGAGTCCATGCCCCCAAAGTCTACAGAAGGAATTAGCTTATAAGATAAGATGTTCTCAAGAACAAAATTCTGATTATATAAGCATAAATAATGCCAGTGAGGAGGAAAAAAATGGGCTTATGTCTAAAAAGACTAATGTGAATACACAGAGAATTCAATGACCATTTAGATTTTAAAAAGACATTTCCAGAAGATGGAACCAAGGGCAGATAACTCAAGATGAATACAAAAGAGTGGCATGGTCATGTATGAGTAATTTCAAGAATGTTAAAGCTCCAAACAAGCTGAGGCTAAAGACAAGATAAAGGACTTAAAAAAAAAGATGTTGGTCAGGGGCCCAAAAGAAGGTCAAAGAAAAGGTGGAAATGTTTTTTAGAGTAGATGGCATAATGATAAAGACAAATGGAGAGAAGAAACAACTACTTGCCTATTTTGCTTCAGTATTCTCTCCCAAGGAGAATTTTTTTCTCAGACTAGAAAGAACAAAAATGATTAATAGGGAATTGAAACTGAAGAGAAGTAAGGACAGAGTAAGAGAACACCTAACTCCTCTCAGCAAATTCATGTCACTAAACCTGAAAGAACTATTACTGAGCCACTGGGAGTGATTTTTGAAAAAAAATTGTAGAATAACCAAAAAATCGTGGCAGTATTTGACAGGCAAATATCCCCATTTTCTAAAAGGATATAAAGTGACTCCTATCAACTCTAGACTGGGGATCCTGAATTCTTGGCAAAATTCTATAAGAGATTATTAAAGGGACGATTTGTGAGCATGAAAAGTCAGGATGGGTTCGTCAAAGATAAGTCACTCCCATTTCCTTTTTTGATAGGCTTACACTAGCCTGGTCCATCCGGAGAATGTTGCAGACATAGCATTTTAACAAGACACTTGAATTTCTCATGGTATCTTTGTGGACAAGAGGGAGAGACATTGGTTTAATAATAGTGAAGTTAGGTGTATTTGGGACTGTTGAAATGACTAGACCCTCAAGAGAAGTTCTTGATAGATCAATGCCAAACTGGAGAAAAAAATGTCCAATGGCTCCCTATCATCTCCAGGATCAAATATACAATCCTCTATTTGGCCTTCAAAGCTCTTTATAACATGTGCCCCCCCTCAATATTCTTACCCCTTATACCTTTCTTTGCACCCACAATGTACTCTGTGATCCAGGGACACTGGCCTCCTTTGCTGTACCTCGAAAAAACATTCCATCTCCTGACTCTAGGCATATTCACTGGCTCTCCCTCATGACTGGAATGCCCTCCTTTCTCATCTTCAGCTCTTAGCTTCCCTGGCTTCCCTCAAGTCCTAGCTAAAACGCTACTTTCTACAGAAGGCCTATCCCATTCCCCCTTAATTCTAGCGCCTCACCTCTGTTGTTTATTTCCAATTTATCCTGTTTACAGCTTGTTCATACCTAGTTGTTGGCTTGTTGTCTCCCTCATTAGACTGTGAGGTCCATGACAGCAGGGACTGTCTTTTGCCTTTCTTTGCATCCCCAGAGCTTAGAACAGTTCCTGCTACGTAGTAGGCACTTAACGAATGTTTATTGACTGACTGACTAGTGAAGTACCAAAGGGATTTGTCCTTGGCTTTCTACTTAACATTTTTGTCATTAACTAGAATGAATGCACAGATGAATTGTTCATCAAATTTTCAGATAACACTAAACTAGGAGGGACAATAAACACAATGGATGATAGAAAAAAGGACACAAAATTATTTCAACTATCTAAGATGATAGGATAAATAAAAAAGGAAAAATGAATGGGGATAAATGTAAAGTTAATCCACAAAAGTCCTAATGCCTCATTGTGGTAGGGAGATAACCCCAGCATTCTCAAATGCAAGGTCAGTGGAATGCAGGCCCCGGAAGGCACTTCCACACTGCAAAGACTTTGAGTATGTCTCCAGGAACAGAGTGTACTAGTTTCAAAGTACCAGCCTACTAATCACAGAAATGTACATCAGTAGGAGACTGACGTATATACTTATTCTTCCACCTATACAGGAATTGGGTACATCTTTGATGAGTGTATTTATAGGGAACAAGCAGGCTTTTTGAAATTGTATTCAATGGACCACATTTTGACCATCTCACAGCTTACGGAAAGATGAGAATATAAGATCTCATTCTACTAATTGTTCATCATGAAAAAGCAATTGACTCAGTAGGACAAAACATTGCCTTATAGTCTTTTTGGTGACAAAAGGTCTCCCATACAAATATCAAGATTATTCAAGATTCTTTGGAAGATCTAACAAAAGAAATAAACCCGTTCAATGATCCTCTGATAATAAATATCAGGCGAAGCATAAAATAGGGAATTATTTACATGCAAAAAAATCTGCAACTATAATGGAGGCAATCCAGAGTAGAGATTAGGTTGAGAAGGGATTGACAGTGAATGGAGACACCCTTCAGATGCACCTGTTTGAAGATGCCATTGTGGCCATTGCATCAAGCCCCAAGTTACTGCAGAGACTCCTGGAAGAGATCTGTAATTATACAAAAGAGTTTAACTTGTCCATCTACACAGGAAAGATAAAATTGATCAGATTTCAGCATGAATCAGAATGGAAACTCTATAGAGCTTTTCTAACACTATGTGTATCTGAGACAGAAAGTATAGATGGATCATGAGCTGGGCTCAGAGTTGAAAAGGCAGAGAAGAGATTAGATTATTTTTTGGGAAATTGCAAAGTTCTTTTACTGACTCCAAGCTTTTTGAAAATAGCCAAGTCCCATCTTTGCAACATAAACATTTTACCAGTGGTGCTATATAGCAGTCAGACCTAGAACACCATTGCCTCTGGAGAGCTAGAGATGAACATTATACAGAGGACAGTGAAGAGGTACGCGGCGAGTATGAGGAGGCTGCAACATAGAACCAATGAGGAACTCCAAAGAAGAATGAGAGCTAATATATGTCTTCAAGGAATTCTATAACAGGAAGAGAAGATTGCTGGTCACATGCAGAGAGTGATGAAAAATGGATGGCCAAAGTGTTCTACTGGTGCCCGAGCAATGTTAGGAGCAAGCAAAGAAGGTCTCTAGAATATTGGGAGAATATTGTGTAGAACTAGTAGGATGGCATGGATAAGAGTTGTATCAGATGAGAAAACATGAATGAGTTCTGATCTGTATCACTGAAGGAAACTTTAGAATCAATGTGACCATAGATCCATATGAATATTTGAGTAAATGCGCAGCTCAAAAATTCAACAATTGAAGCAAAAGCATAGAAAAGTAAAGACATGGCTTGACAACAGTTCATGTGTCTCTGATCTAGGCATGCATAGAGTTCATGGAACTCTGATCGTAGGCATGCATAGAGTATGGGCCAGAGTGCTAGCATCTCCTGGGGGGGGAGGGGTATCATTCCCATTGGCTCTTTCCCTTAGGGCATACTCTAGCCACGCTCATACCCATGGCTGTTACTGGACTTCAGGCTCAATGCAAGTCAGCAACATGACAAAATCATTACATAGAAAAGATGCTCTCACCTTCTTAATCTGTTCCTTGTGTTCAGAAACAGGAAGTAATAGTGTATTTTTGTTTACTTTCTGTGGGTCTCCTCCTTAGTTCTGGGTATTGCATTTTAGGAAGGTTATTGACAAACCAGAGCTCATCCAGAAGATGAAGGCCGGGGTGCTGAAGCATTTCAAAATTTGCCGATCAAGGACCACTGTCCATTCTTTGATTTTGTGACACTACTTTGCGCAAAAATTAGCAGCATCTCTGTGCGGTGGAAATGATCTCAAATCCAATGGATATCAGTATCATTATGAATACTAGCACTTGACCTTCCAGAGCCTAGAAAAAAAATCCAGGTGGGCCTCAGGGAAGTGAGTAATGGGTCCCAAAGGAGTTCCATATCATCTACCTATCACTCTCATTCTTTTATTGAGTTCATTGTAGGTGTTACTTAAAAACTGTTGATGGATATTCATGGATTATTGAGGAATTTTATATCTACCATAGCTAGATATCTATGCCTTTGGCCTGATGGTTTGAAGAGTCGTAGTTGAGGATATCTAGAGAGGAGCAAGACAATGTTGTCTCTCATTAGATCAAATCTATAGTAGTTTCATCATACATTTCACATATTTTTAAAAGGAATGAATACATACATACATACAGATACATATACACATACACAGATACATATACATACATATTTGTATGTATACATACATAAATACATGTATACACACACATACACCAGCCCCACTCCCCACTTTACATCACGGCATGATCTTTGGAACTAGTTTTCAAAGAAAAATACATGAACTGCCTTCATCATATTCCAACAGTCTAGACCATGGAGTCTTTCAATTACTACATATTCATTAACGTTTTTATCCTCTGAGTATTTTTTATAACCAACTTGCTTTAGGGTAGAGGTGGAAAGATGGTCTCTTTCTTCCTTTATAGGCCCCATGCTAGGAAAGCAATCCCTAGGAGGCAAGGCAAAGTAGCAAAGGTAGAAGTTCTGTTCAGCAAATATCCAGTAATCCCATACAGACTACATTTTGTAGTGCACATTTAAATCACAGAATTTATTTATATTCTCTCTCTCCTTCCCGTGGTCAATGACACGGGTCAGAAGCATTTAATCAAACCCTTGTAGAGAGATGGGTCCCATCACCATGCAGTGTGACTATCTAATTTGTCTTCTGTCAAAAAATGTATTTTGGGAACAGAGCCGGATATGATAAGTGTGTGATGTCTTTTTATGGTCACTGCTGAAATACATGCACTGCACAGGCTGGCTTGGCTCATTATTTTATCTGTCTCTGGGTAAATATTGAAATTGTTGTTAGTGTGGGTAATAAATATTATGGAGCCATGGGGAGATGTTTTCTTTATCCTACATAAAGTCCAGCTGAAGGGGACATGACTTTTTTGACTTAAGTGCCAGCATAAGCCATGGTATACAAGGTGTGGCAATGATGCTGGATGCTTGAATGCCTGATTTCTGTTGAACACATAATGATATGACTAGGGTGGCTTAATAATAGGAAAAAATAAAAACTCCTTCAGCAACAGATTGCACTAAAGTGTCCCCTAGTTAGAATTTCATGCTTGCTTGATAGTAATATTTCACTTTAAGTTGTATGTACTAATAGTAGTAGCTAACATTTACATAGCACTTTAAAGTTTGCAAAGCACTGTATTTACATTATGTCATTTGATTCTCAAAAGCCCTGGGAGGTTAAGTGACTTGTCCAAGGTCACATAGCTAATAAGTGTCTAATGATGGCTTTGGACTGAGGTCTTCTTGACTCCAGGTCCAACATTCTATCTACTATTCCACATTTTTTTCTTCCTTCCTAGTAACTTTGCTAAATTGTCTTATAATTCTACAGAATAGAAAATGATTACAAAGGATCTCTAAGTTTCTAAGTCCTATGTAACTAATTAACTCTGCTAATGATTTCTGGGTTCCCATCATTTACCTTCTGTCCATGCCTCAGCCTGATGACTTCACGTAGACAGGGACAAGATTGACACCAAGAGTTAATTAAAAATTACAGCTGTGGACCTGGTTACAGAATTAGTCCTTGTGTTTCATGATAATAATCTCAAAAAAAATCGACACTTCTTATATCACAAGAAGATAGAGCAAAGCCATTCTCTCAGAAGACTTAGGAAAAGTCTTTTTGCATGGCCACACTCTACCTTATTTGAAAGCTCTGGCCAGCCCCCATAAAGAGTACTTCAGTCTACATTCCACTGTATTCTGAGTGACCTTGGGAAGAACAGAGGAACACAGAAAAGAAAGTACCAGAGAAAGATGAGCCTAGAAGAGAACCTAAAGGATAATCACAGAGAAGGAACCTAAAAATATGACTTCTGTAATGGGAAACAAGTCTTTATTTAGGACTTGCACTTTGTATTTCTCTATGAAGGACACTAACACACTCATTAACATCTGGTTAAGAAGGTTGAGGGAGTCTCTTGGCCCTGAGGACTTATAGACTCATCCAGATCTTATTGAGGATGATGGATGATTTGATTGGTTCAAAGTATAATAGATTAGAGCTAGCCTTTTGTGCTGGGGTTATAAAAAAGATACAGAAAAAAATGAGGAGATTTGAAAAGTTCGAAAGAGAAATCCACAGAAGAGTTAAGAGCAGAGGTCCTGGGGTTTTACCTGAATATCCCTATACACAACCACACATCTTTGCACACACCCATCCACAGGGCACTAATGATAGTCTTGGAGAGGTGGGGCAGAAGCAGGACTCCATTGCAAATGCTATCATCCATGTGATCCAAGAGGTGGAAGCAAGAGGGCACAGTGATGGGTCCTTTTAATCATACGACCCCTGGAGAAGATGCAGCCAGATTCCTGGAAAGAGTAGGAGAATCTCCTGGACAATGTCAAGTTTCTAGAGAGTTTCTGGACCCAACTTCTTAGAGAGATGATGGAAAAGTTTGTGGGTCATTTTGAATTCCTAGAAATTTAAGGGACCCAGACTTCTACAGTAAGAGGCAGGAGTCCCTAGGCAACAGCAGATTCTTGAGGAAAAGAGGATCAAGTAAGTGGTCCTGGAATTAGAGGAACATCAAGGGACTGAGCCACAAGTTGGAGAACAAAACATGGACTTAACACTTCCATAAATCATTTAGATGGTACAGGTCTAATGGAGATAGTGGTTGCCATTCTAGCAACCCTACATTCATTCTCCTGCTTCTAGTAATCCTACCCCTTATAGTAATACTATGGGACTGGTGGCTATAATCCATAGAGAAAGGGAGTAGAGGGAGGACTCATCAGAATGTGAAGTGTTGATTCTCTAGCAACCCGAAGGTTGTTTCCTTTCCATATCCTTAGGGTAATACTGAAAGGCTATAAGACTATGTAGGATCTGGGATAAAGAAGGAACTCACCAGAAAGAACATTCTATGGAGCGTCACAAAATGGCTCAGTGTGTTGCTCTTATCTTTTTGGAAATGCTAGACACAGAGTTCCCAAGACTGCTTTTCTCTATTATAACAATTTTAGACTATTTCAGTCATCAAAAATAAGTTATAAAGAAATATCATATAGATTTTACAGATTTGGAAACTGAGACACAGTTGTTTAATTGGTATGGTAGAAAGAATGCTGCAGGGAGTGCAGGGTTTGAATCTTGTTAACTATGTGATATTGGAAGATTTACTGAATCTCACTGAGGCTCAGTTTCTTCATCTGTAAAATCAGGACAATGTCAGTAGTTTCTATTCCTAAGATTATTGTGAGAATCAAATGAGATAGTGCATGTAAAGCAGTTTGCAGGAATTAAAGGTGATAGATAAATGTCAGCTATTATTAACAGAGTTTCACAATCTTTTCTGGAAGGCAATAATAGAACCTGATAAAGACTCCAGGATTGATGACTTTTATTAGCCAGTCTTACAAGCTTTGTGCAAAGATGCCATGTAAATATGATTATTTACTTTACGTGCATATAGGCACACCTACCTACCCACAGGTGAATCTCACTCAGTTGACTTCCAAGTGAGTACAATAGTTCCAATCCATTTGTTCTTCTATCTGCTTTATTGGAAACCTTCTCAAAGTTAAATCTGGATAGTGGGATATTTAAAAACTGAATGTATAATTTGTCAGTGCAAAGGAAGTTTAAATGGAATTAATCCCTCTCTCCCAGTAATACGAAGTTTTTGCCATATTGGAAATAACTGTGAAATGAATTTATGAATATTCCATACATTATAGCTTTAATTATTTTTAGCATACAAATGCAAGCGATAAAATCCCAATTATAGGGCAGAGAAACATAGTATTAATAAATGGGCAGGCAAATCCTGGTGACTTCATATATGGGCAATTTATAATTTCATTGTCCATTTAATTTGTTGAATAGATGCAATATTTATAGAAACAGAATAGTAGTGAACTCCAAAAGTGCAAAAGAATTCTAGAGGTCAATATGCTTCTAACCAATCAGATCTTCAGTTGCATTAGAGGCAGCTCTTGTTTACTTGATTCTCCCTTCTGATTGGCCAGAGGAGCCTCTGGCCAAGAAGAGCTTTCCCTAGCAACTAGGTAGATGGATTATTCAAAGGGAGATGGAAGCTAAGGTGCAAATGGAGAATTTGGGCATGTGATTAGAAAGCTCAGGATCTAAACCCTGGAGGCTGTGTGTGTGGGGAACCAACAAAAACCACTAGGCATAAGCCCATGCTCATGTAAGGGAGTGGTGGGTGGAAAGAAAACAGTGAGTCAGGGTAAAGGTGGGATTAATGAAGTATTCATACTTAAAGTGCTTCAGTCATAAAGACATATTTTTTTATTCCATCTAATATCTGTACACCCATAGCTGTTTGAGCAAACTGGACTAAAAATATAGTTAATTTGCTAAGGTGTGTGTGTGTGTGTGTGTGTGTGTGTGTGTGTGGGTTATTTGCCTGGCTATAGGTCCTGAAATGGCGAGCCAACATAGGCAAACTCTCTCTTTGCTTTAAACAGTTAGTTCTTTCTAAAAAAACATACCCAAAGCAATTTATACAGCCAGCTTAAGCCCTTCCTGAATAACACCACATAACTTGAAATTGTGTTAACTGGAAGCATTTAGTGCAGAACCTGCCTCTCCCTCCAACTTCCCTATTTCTGCTGATGATACCACTAGTCTTTCAGTCACTCAGGTTTGGCACCTCAGAGGTATCTCTAATTTTTCCCTCTTCCTATCCCCCACAACTAATCAGCTGCCAAGTCTGGTTGATTTTCTCTCAGCAGTATTTCTCACAGGTACCCTAATTTTTCACCATTGGGAGTGATATTGACACCACTCCCAGCACCGGCCCTCATCATTTTTACCTGGGCTGCCTCTTATTGGTCCTATATCTACCCTCTATCATTTACCCTTCATACAGCTGCCAAAATAACTTCCCAAACAAACAAGGCATAAGGCCATAGATTTAGAGCTAGAAGGGACCCAAGGTAATCTAGTACAGTTCCTCCATTTCATAGATAGGGGAACAAACAAGCCCTGATAGTCAATATGACTTGTTCAAAGTCACATAGGTGGTAAGTAGGTGACAGAGTAGGGATTCAAACCCAGGTGTCCTGACTCTAAATTCCATATTCTTTTCAGTGAATCAGGTTATTTCCATCAGCAGCTCCTCAGTGACCATAGAATAAGGTCTAGATTCTTAGCCTGACATTTATGGCCCTCTACAATTTGACTCTAATTTATCTTTCTAACTTTATTTTGCAGTATTCACTTTCTTGGGCTCTATCTTGTAGCCAGACTAGACCACTATGTATTCTCTGATCTCATCCTCTGCTGCCTTCACATATTTGTGTAGCTCAACCCCTAAGCTCAGAATTCACTTCCTCTACATCCCTTTTGAAACCATTCTCTTCCTTCAAGGTCCAGCTCACAGGATATTTCCTCTATGTCTTCCTTCCATGATTCCTCCATCCTCAAATTTTCTTAAAGCTATAGAATTTCTCCTTTATCCTTATTACATTCAACCCAGTAACATACTTATTTTTGTGTATATATATACATACCCCTATATATACACACATATATCTCATATCATATCACGCAAATCACAGTATAAGCTCCTTGAGGGCATGGAGTGCTCTGCATATTTTTCAGTATAAGTAGAAGGAAAGGCATGTTGCATCTCTATGGCACTTTATAAAGATCTGTGGTATTGAATTGATGACTATAGAAAACGGGAGGAGAGGGACCTGAGACTAAAATGTGATAATTATATTTCATAAAAAGGAGATCTTTATGACTAAATGATATAATAAAATTAAGAGCCTTGTAAAAACTTTTACTCACAAATTACAGCTTGGTAAATTAAAAATTAATAAAGATTTAATCCTTCTGTACCTAGAAATTATGTAACAGCTTATTCATCTAATGTAGTGTGGTGTCACAAGAACGGGATAGAGATTGGGAATCTAGAAAACTGCATTTGAATCTGGCATCCACCACTAACTATTTGTCTGCAAACAGGCTGTTTGTGATGTGTCAGTTATCAGTACTCTGTGGACACGGACTGACACTGACACCCATTAATATCTCTCCCAGCCCCACTGCATAATGGAAACACAAGTGAAGGGGTCCTCAGGGTGACCTTGCAGGTTCCTGTTGCCCAGTGCCTTTTGGCCTCTACTGGTCTCTGCTCAAACTCTCCCCTCAATGACTAACTAGTCTCTCAAAGAATACATTCTCTGTACTCACTCAATGTACACTACCAAGTAACAGTCAGTGTCTGTATCTGCCAAATTGCTCATCATATACCAGGGGCCTTTCTCTTCCCTTCTAGTACTAGATATTCTAGTGGAAATGCTAATTCAATCAATGATCCACCATATCAGTTCATCCTCTATTGGAGAGAATGGTGGAGGGTACCCTTCCTTCATATTGGAAATAGCAGCACCTGTGCTCACCTCCTGGCTTTACAGCATCCCAATTTCTCATCTAGCAAAACAGATCTTAAGTACCTGCACTTTGAAAATTGGAGCAAATGAAAAGAGCTCCATTGCTTTAGATACCTTTATCCTTGAGGAGCAGCATGATGTTAATGGAAGAGCCCTGGATTTTGAATCAGAAGACATAGGTTCAAGTCCCAGCTCTGGTACTGAATACCTATGTTATCTTAGGCAAATCACTTTGACTTTCTAGTCCTCAGTGATCTCATCTGTAAAATGAGGGGGTTAAACCAGATTACCCCTAAGGTCCCTTTCAGTTTCAACTCTATGATTCTATGACCTGGAAAATGATTAGACTGGGCTAGGAGACTTCAAAGGCCCTTTCCAGATCTGTATCTATGAACCTGTTGTTTTTCATCCTTTGCTTTTGAAGAGGACCTATGCTCTTTCCCTGGAAAACCTGGAGTGGAAAGACAAAGTGGCCTAGGTGCACAGGAGACAAAGGAATCACACATGACTCTGCACCCCCTTTCACTCCCCTTTACACTATTCCTGATTCCATGCCTGGTGCTCTATCCACTATACCACCTAGCTGCCCAATCTCTCTTATACCATCCTACTAATTTGAGTTAACTGGGCTCCTATTTCAAAATGTTACTGGCCATGTGAAGTATAAATATATTAGTCATTCCCAGTGTAGTGTATGTAATCCATTAATGAAGTGGTCTTTCCTGATCCCTCTTAATGCTTGAGTCTTTCCTCTGCCGATTATGTCTAATTTAACACACACACACACACACACACACACATGCATATATATACATACATCTTGTTTGTAAATTGTTGTTTGTATGTTGTGTCCCCCATTAGACTGTGAGCTCCTTGAGTACAGAGACTCCCCTCCCACATTTCTTTGAAACCCAAGTACTTAGCACAGTGGCTGGCACATAGTAGGTATTTAACAAATACTTATTGACTTAATGTGTGACCTACTGTCACCTAAGATAGTAAGTAGGAAAGCAAGTCTGCATGAGTATGTAAGAGGAGAAGAAAGAGATAAAATATTTTGAAAATAAGGTTAGAAAAGTCCTGAGTGGAGTACTACAATGCAGGCATGGGATATACAGAGGACTGCTTAATTACATTGGCTGCCTAGGGTAAGGAGAAGGGAAAAGGGTGTTCTAGAAAGGAGATAAGGAGGTATCAAAGAGTCTACCTTGCAAATTTTGAGCCCTGGATGCTACATCATCCAGTATTCTGGTAAAATACTCTTAATGCTATTTTTGACATGGTACCATGCATTGCCAATTCATGATGTACTGGGTTAAATATGAACTGGGAATCCTACTGAGTTAACAAATAGACTGAATTGCATAGAAGCATTTATCATCAGTATATAGCAAACCCATTTAACTTGGAGATCAACGTCATTGAACTAGATACTCCTCATGCATAAATCATACACCCTTGGGATCTCGAAGAGTTGCTAGAGACCATGAAGGTAACAAATTCATACAAGGAAGAGCTTTATGCCCTGGGGAAAATCTAATAGTTAATGGAAGCCAATTAACTTCCATATCAGAAACATACCTAGTTATACCACCTCTCCCCGCTACGTCCATGACTTCTTGTCCATTGCTTTCTTTATTCTCTTCCTTTATGCTTTTGTTATAAGAACTTCCTACTCCTCTATACCTTCTAGGACCATAGTATACTTACCTGTACTCTCCAGGGACTTCTCCCAGCATCACTTCTGCTTCCACACATGGTATCCTGGTTCAACGCCCTACTTGATATGTCTCCTTATCTATTCCCATACAGTGAGAACACTATCGATGTGAGGCAACCTGGGGCAAAACAGTCCCCTGGGCTTAGGATGAGAGGACCTGTTTTAAAATCCTAGATTTGCCCGCTATTACTGTGTGATCCCGAGGAAATCATACAAACTCACTGCGCCTCAGTTTCCTCACCTCTGCAATGGCTGCCCCGCCTACCTTATGAGTGGATTAGGTCTAGAGAATGCAAAGGGGAAAAAAAACCCATGACTGTTCCCTTGAATATCTTCCCTACACTATTCTACCAATTAAAGATTTATTTAAATTAATTGAGTGCTCATTTTAAAATTCCAATAGTCCCAAGAGAGATAAACCTATTAGTCATCCATAATTTAGTGTGCATTGTTTTAATAAAATAATTGGGATGAGTACTCTTAATAACTTAACTGAGACAGTAGGCATGGTTGTTTGTGTGGGCCTGGTGGGGAGAAAAGAGGCAGAAATAGTAAGATTTTAGAGAATAGCCTACTTTAGGAGGGAACAGGCCTGAGCGGAGTCCTATAATTAGGGCTTTGGAAGCCAGAGAACTACAAGAGGGCAGTGGGGCTGAGGCAGGGGGAAGAAGGAAGAAAAGATATATGGAAAAGGATATCTGAGAACATCAGTGACAAGCTTTGTTTACTTCACAAATTTTGCTTTGGATTTTTGGTGGCTACAGTCTCCCGTGCTGTTTCCTAATGTTGGAAGTATTACTATAGAAGTAGAAAGAACTGGACCATTTTTTTTGGCAGGGGGGAGATTTGCATGATAACTTTATTATATATTTAAAAGGAATAGTTGTATATAGTAGTTTGCAGTTTCATGCACAGTTATCTTTTTATTATACTATGTTATGTAAATACTTTTTTATTCCATAAATTAAAAATAAAATAAATAAAAATTTTTTAAAATACAAGAAAAAATAAAAAAAAAATTGGAGTCAGAGGAGTGGATCAGAATCCTAGTACTCCTATTTATGGCCTTGGCAGGGCATTTCAGCCTTAAAGCCTCCATCTTCTCATTGTAAAATAAGGAGAAATTAGAAGGTTCCTAACCTCTCATTCAGCTTGAAATCCTATCATCCTCAATAAAGTGATTTAATCCATACAACCACTTTGCAAAATGTAAAATGCTAGGAAATTGTGAAGATTATTATTTCTAAGGTGATGAATCATTTTCTCTACATTAAATTTTTGAAAAAAAGAAACTAAGACCAAAGGAGAATTGCTTTAGCCAATTCTATAAAGCGAGCCAGGGACAGAGCCAAGATTGCAACTCTGAACTCCATCCATCATTTGGAGATAAACAACAGGGGAATTGGGCCTAATCAGCTAAATCATGAAAATATACCATAGTTCTTAGTTGTGTCCAGTTACAGAAGGGGATTGAATCTGAAAGTATAATAAATTAGCCTCTGTGTTCCATTAGGATATATTAGCATTGGTAATCAGAACTTTAAAAGGGAAGTTTAATGGAAAAATAGAGGTGATTCCCAAGTGTTTTCATTACAGTCCATTTTCCTGCTGAACCTTGTTGCTGTCTCCCTGGAGACTCTCCTTTAGGAGACCAAGTGAAAAATGTGTCTATAAAAGAAATATTGATTACTTTAACAATCTCATTAAATTTGATTAACCTTTGAAGGAGCATTAGGCATATCTTTAGAATGCATAAAGTAGAATAATACTTTTATGCTCAATGAAGGGCACCTTGTAAATACATCAGAAATGTAGGAGAACTCTGTAAATTATGAAGTAAAAAAAGCTGTAATTCAAAGTTTCAGCATGTGATATGTACCCCATTCCCACTGTATCTTACATCTTATCCTTTTCGATATACCTGACATGATGTAGCTATGACATAGGAAGTTTTGCTTAATATTAAGAATAAAATTGATAGATTTTATTAGCCTCAAAAAGGACTGGAATCTAGCATATAAGGACAGACAGAGGTTTTCTGGGGGAAAGGTACCAGAATTCTCTTTTATTTTTTCCCCATGATCTTTCCAGGTGCTTTTTATTCTGTCTCAACTCTGATGATGACCTTAATCTAAGAATCCCACTTTTTCTTCTCAATGTACAAACTCCGCAGCCAACTCCCTTTGTTTTTGCTTTTGGCAATTCACATTTTAAGCCCCTATCATCTTTCATCTCCAAATTTCAGCAGTTAGCAAGTTCACTAAGTTTGGGTCTTTTGGAAGTGAGACATGGGTAACCTTTGAATCACAGCCTTTGGCTGCCTTGAGAATAGTGGAATTAAACATTACCTGGTATTTTTTTTCCTCACTAACTCTGCTGGCACTGGATTCCCTTTGCTTTCTCTTTTAGGATTGCCCTGTTGGTGTCATTTTTCTCTGCTCAATCATGTCTGGTCTTGGTTCTTGGCCCTGATTCCTTTCCATGTTATTTTCTTTACTGGCGTGATTCCACACTCCTTCTGTTCATCTCTACAGACAACAGAGAGCTTGAATAGGGTCGACTTTGTCTCTCTCTGACTTGTTTTCAGCTTTGTTCCAGCTATCCTTTCTCTCTGTGCAACTGTCCCATGAAAGAGAAGAAGAAAAAGATGTAAAAGAACGAAAAAAAGAATAGAAGAAAGAGGGGGAAGAAAGGAGAAAAGAGAAAGAATAAAAAGAGGAAAAAGGAAAAAGCAAAAGAAAAGGAAGAAGAGGAGAGCAGAAAGTTAAAAGAAAGAGGAAAGAGCAGAATGAGAAAGGAGGAGGGGAGGAAAAGAAAAGGGAGAAGGAAAAAGAAAAAGAAGGAGGGGAAAGGAAGATGAGAAAAGAAAGAGAAAATAGAGGAGGAGAAAAGGAAGAGAAGGAGAAGAAGAAAGAAAAAAAGGAGGTGAAAAAGGAAAAATGGAGGCAATGGAGCCTTAGCCTTTTATTTTTCTTGTCAATTCATTCAAAAACACTAGCCTGCCATACCTATGCACTCTGGCAGATAAAAAGCCATAGTGATAGAGACTTTAGATAAGGGTTTCAGCATAAACAGTAATGGGCCTCAGAGGAGAAACGACTAAAATTTCCTACTGAATCGGGCACTGTATTCTCCCCACTAGCCACATTAGGTATGTGAGGTACTTAGTGAGTCAGTTAGTGAGGTGCTTAGGGAAACAGCTAACTAACTCTCAGTCCAAGATCCACACTTAGGGAGGCCCGTTGGCTTTTCAAGCATCAGGGTACCATTCATTGTTCTCCCTGCCATAATGGAGTTTGCTCTAAACTTAGTTCCAGGGCAGGCTTAGTCACTGGGGATAACAGAACCCTTCAGTAGTTACTGGATTAGTTCGAATTTTTGTACATTTATAATTCACAGTAAGGAAAAGGATAGGATTTCCCAGGATAGCCTGCTCATAGCAAGAATGCTTTTCCATTTGTGAAAAATTCCTTTCCTCCTACACTGGTTCTATGGACAGATTTAAGTTGTGCAGATTTTAATCTAGCATAGTTTTTATAATGAAGGCAGTGAGGAATCAGAATCTTCATCCCTAATGTCATTGACCTTTTCAAAATTCAGTTTTTTTGCTAACTACCCACTGTATTTTCCCCCTCACAAGAAGCTAGGGCTATCATTGATGTAGAAAACTACAGCAAGAAACCAGTTTGATTTGATTCAAACCAATTTAATGGATTAAACTTTTATTAAACATCTACTATATACGAACATGATTCTAAGTGGTGGGGATGAAAAAAAAAACAAAACCCAAAGCCAAAATTGTGCTCTTCCCCACAGATGATCAGACTATCACTAAGACATCTGACAATCCACTATATTCAGGATGAAATGCAAATTTGAATGTTTACAATCAGAATGATGAGATGGCATCCCATGTGTAGAAGGGACCATCAATTATGATATAAATACAGAAGCTAATTTCATTTTAGGGGGAAAAGAGAAATATAAATAACCAATCCAGGCTTTTTGAATTATAATGGATCCTTCAGTAGCTGTAAAGAAAGTTAGAGTCACTATTTGCTAGTCACACAGATAGGGGGAAAATCCCATAAGTTGTACATTAAAATATTATGATAGTGACGCACAAAGATAATCTGAAAACTTTGGAAGGCTGGTTCTTAGCCACCAAGAGTTGATAGGTTTGCTATTTGTGACTTTAATGCCTCTTGGGATTTTTTGAGACCATTTAAAAGTCCTTTTGTGACTCTTCGTCTGCTGATTTCCTGATAGCAGAGATCTCGATAGTATACATTTTCACTTTCTGCATGACTGAAGGACTTCACGTACCATATCCAATTTTAAGGTAGTGTGTGAGATTATATCACTAGAATGTAGGAAGCTATAGCTGTTCAAATAGAGTCATTGCTGTTTAGGTAATTTTTATTTTTTGCTGTTTGACAGCCATTTGTGATTTGAATTAAGCATGATGCTGAGATCACTGTTGGGGTCTCCTATAATAACCGGTAAAGCATGTAGCCAGAGTTAAGCCTATGGACTTGAACCCACGGGCACAGCTTCTCAGTGCTTTCTCCCCACAGCAGCATCATCTGCCTCTTAGAATGGAACCGACTGGAGAATCATTGCTACATAATGTTAGAGTGGGAAGAAAACTTATAAAATATCTATCTCATCTAACCCCCTCATTTCCACAAATGGGGAACCTAAGACCCCAGGACGTTCATTCACTTGCCCAAGATCACATAGCTAGTAACCTTGGTATTCTGAATTTCCACTGTGTCAATCTTTATTACAGAAAATGAAATATTATCCCAATAGAATTTCTTGGTCCTCAGTATACCTAGATGGTCTTTATTATCAGCACTGATCTTATATCAGAGAAGACAGCCAGATTGGAGTCAGAGCATTTCCATTAAAATACAGGTATATTCTAATTTTTTTAAAATTTTTTTATTATTTAATGTATTTAGTTTTCAGCGTTGATTTTCACAGGAGTTTGAATTACAAATTTTCTCCCCATTTCTACCCTCCTCCCCACTCCAAGATGGTGTATATTCTGGTTGTCCTATTCCGCAGTCAGCCCTCCCTTCTGTCACCCCACTCCCCTCCCATCCCCCTTTCCCTTTCTTTCTTGTAGGGCAAGATAAATTTCTATGCCCCATTGCCTGTGTATCTTATTTTCTAGTTGCATGCAAAAACTTTTTTGTTTTTGTTTTTGAACATCTATTTTTTAAAACTTTGAGTTCCAAATTCTCTCCCTCCTTCCC
>CM053624.1:135549818-135586753 GCA_028646595.1 Phalanger gymnotis
TGGGCTCTCTGATTTCCTCTGGCAAGGCAATCTGCATGTTTCCTTGATATGGGGGCCCATAAAATCCGTGCAGCACACGGACAGACAATGTGAGCGGGAACATTGACTGCAGCTGTTATTTTCAAGTCTGATGTTATTTGTGCCTCAGACTCCCATACAAGGGTCTTCTTTTTAATGCCTTGGCTCGAAATGAGCAATCTCACCCTCTGACTACAGCACAACAGGAAACTCCTAGTTTCCCAGTGGCCTTTAGCACTGCAATATCATTTGACACAGAGTTTCTAAGGTCCAAAGAGCTTCTCTTCTGTCCATCATCATTCTTTCAGTTGCCCTGCTTCAGCTCTGCATGAAGCAGCTGTTTGGCTCCCTAGTTGTCAAGCAGCCTTTACTCAGATCCAGTTCCATGGAAAGGTCTTACAACAAACACTACTTTGATACTGGTTGAATTGCAGCATCTTGGTCCCTCAGGATGGGGAGCCTTTCTTAACATGTACATAAGGTAGGGGCTGGTATGTGAACAGCTGGGTAGGGTACATGGTGACTCATATGTTTGTGAGATTTCCAAAGTATAGGTTGGATTTTTTTTTGCTTTGTTGTTTTTTTTTGTCATGCAGGGCCTCATCAGATAACTGTGCAGCCCAATTGAAAAAACTCAATGACAGCTTTGTTGATACTGGCCATCTCTAGACTTATGTAGGGTTCCCCATAGTTACATAGTCTTGATGCTTTTCATACTAACTATAAGAGTATAGGCACATAGAGCAGACAACTTGGTACTTGTTCCCAGTAAATACTAGCCATAAAAATAAACCATCTAGGTCCCTAACTAGTAATAATATTTTGTTTTTATTTCTGTCTTCCAAGGTACAGGTCCTCTTTCCCAACATGAGCCATGTCTACATGCCCAGGGCAGACTTGAACACAAGGAGAAGATTTAGTTGGTTAACTTCACCCACGACATATCTAATGTGGCAGAGATCCAGAAATATGGGTCCCATTCACAAAGCCATTGTCATTAGTCACAGTGAATCACATTCTGACCATATATTTTAGTCACATCTAATTTGGCCATGGTGATATAGACGTGGCATTTGTGTCATCCAAGAACTTGCTGAGTCTAATTCTTTTGCTGGGTAAAAAGGACATAAATTCAGTAGTTTCAGAGGGTGAAGCTTTCATAAATATTCACACATCACCACTCTGCCCCAACTTATGACATATTTGTCCTACATAATCTGATATAGCTAACCTTATGTGCCTTTTGCACAACATGAGAATTGACCTCAATAAGCAACTTACCACTCCATCATCCAGATTCAGGGCAGGATATAGGGTAGTTAATATTTATATAGCACTTAAAGGTTTGCAAAATGTTATCTTGGCAACAACCTTAAGAGGGAGGTTGTGCAAGTATGATGATGGTGGTGATGATGATAATGATAGTAATTACCATCCCCCCCCACCATCATCACCATCATCATCACCACCAACACCACCACCACCATCATCATCATCATCCTGTTAGAGCTTGGTGTTCTCTTGAAGATACTTTTGGTGACCGTTCAGAAGATGGCTCCCCTCTATCTATTTATTCAATTGAAAAGAGCAATCATTTTTATCCACCTGAGCAATAGTCCTTAAGACATTAGATATAATAGAATAATTGTAGTATTAGGCTGTACAGTGGATAGACTCGTCTCGGAGTCAGGAAGACCCGAATTCAATTTCTGCCTCAGATATTTATTATCTGTGTCACTGTGGGCAAGTCCCATATCCTGTCTCCTCCTCGATTCCCTCTTCTATAAATTAAGGAAGGGAGCTGGGCTCACTGGACTCTGAAGACCCTTCCAGCTCTGAATCTATGGTCTAATGACCTATCACAAGACCATTCCTATCTGAACTACTATTGGATAAGATGAATAGAATGAGACAAAATTCAAAACAAGTATTTATTAAGTGCCTACTAGCTGGCTCAGTGGACAGAATGCCAGAATCAGGAAGACTCATCTTCCTGAGTTCAAATCTGATATTAGAGACTAGTTGTGTGACCCTGAGCAAGTCACTTAACCCTGTTTGCCTTGGCTTCCTCATCTGTCAAATAAGCTGGGAAAGGAAATGGAAAAACATTCTAGTATCTTTGCCAAGAAAACTCCCAAAAGTGGTCAGGAAGAGTCAGACGCCACTGAAAACAAGTAAACAATAAACATGCCCGGCACTGTGCCAGGTGCTGGGGATACAAAGAGAAGGAAAAAAGTAATCTAATGGGGGAGACAACATGCAAACAATGTACAAACAAGATATATAAAGGATAAATTAGAGGTAATCAACAGAGGGAAGGCACTACTAGCATTAAGGAAGCTGCAAAACAAAATGATGACTACAAGTTATTCATGGAACACTTCAGGTTTTACAAGCCCTTCCTTTTTCAAACAGCTTCGCTTTACCTTACCAGCTTCATTTCTAGATACTGTCATACCTTGCCCCCACCCCTTGTGCAATTCAATAGCTTTAGCCAAGTCAATTTGCTTCTCATCCCCAACACATGCCTTGTTTAATGTTGCCCCACTGTCTTTGTGCATTCTGATCTTCACAAGGAATGTTCCCCAATACGCTTTCCTTACCTCCTCCAGGAAGCCTTTAATGATTCATTTCACCTGGCTATTCACTTCTTTAACTCTTCTGACCCCAACCTTCCCTGCTTATTCAATCAATTTGCATTATATTGATTTCTACCTTATACTCTGTAAAAGTGTTCTTCATCTCCAGCATGGCCTTCTGTTCTTTTTGCATTTCTCCACGACAACGAGTGTAATGTTCTATGCACAGTGGGAGCTCAGAAAGGTCTCAATAGCTTGCCTGACCAGAGAAGCATGGGCATTTCTATTCAGGCGAGTGCCTGCATATTTACCCAAGGAGCTTAATGGACCTGAGAGCCAGCAGGGGTGTGGGTTTCTGAGACAGGTGTCTGGAAAAGGAAATGCTTGCAAGTAGAATCGAGCCTCCATATCCTCCAGCTCTTGGAAGGGCTTGAGATAAGGCACAATGGGAAAATGTCCCATTGCAAATAACTGAAGCAGGTGTCTGAAAAAGCCTTAAGAGCTTAAAATGTTTCTTACTTTCTCCACTCTGCCCTAACTCTTTTCAAATCTACTAAAGGCACTTAACCTCCTCAAGCACTAAGTGCTAGGCTACATTGATGCTACAAACAGAGACCACTCTGAAGTATAAGATGATAAAGTATAGGCTGAACTTATTTCTAAAACCGGGAGCTGGGAAGTATTATGTGATAGGAGTTTGCCTCAAGAAATGGTATATTTGTCCTGGACTAGCCTCTTTTTCTGCTCATCTTGCTAAATGCAGAGCTGTAACTAGGAATTCTGCAGCCCGGTCCAAAAAGAACTGGGGTGTGCCTGTAATCCCTGGGACACAATAGCCTCAAGGTGAAAAGCCAGGACCCCACCTTGTACATGGAGGTAGAGGGAAAGGCAGAGGCTTCTCAGCTTACTTGCTGTGAGTCTGAGGTATGTGCGAAATGTATGGCACAGGTTCCTAGGATATTTTGCCCCTATGCAGATATAATCATACAGTGAGAAGTTATGGCCTAACCTCCCGCGAATCTGTCCTTCACCACTACAGCATGGCCAGCCCCTGAGAAGCAGGCATGGCAGGAGCATGGGGGAATACAGGCCAGAGGATGGGGATACCACAGTGATGGGAACCTGGGTTTCATGGGTTGATGGCCTAGGGCCTCTACCCACACCCAGTTTTCTCTTTATTTCTTCCTTATCTTATGTCTTACTGCTAATAGCTGTATTTGCTTTTTGTTGCACGCAGGGTCTAGGAGTAGTCTACTGTCAATCAAGAAATCAGCAGTACAGGCCACATTTTTCATCTACAAATAGGTTTTGTTTTCAAGGCTAATTTATAAATCTGCTGTTTAGAAATCAAAACACATTTCCTCATAGACACGATATTATAAAAGGTGGGTAGGGTTAAGTTCCCAAGTCAGCTCATGGAAGCCTATAGAGCTCCGATTGTACCTAGACTATGTTTCTATTTCACTGACACCTGAACACTCTTTATAACACTGTGTTTATGGGAAAATTTATTCTTAGTTCACACTCAGGACACCAGACTCACATTTCCCTTGCCTTGGCAATACTGGTTCTCTTAAGAGCAGCAGAGGGAGGCAAGGAGGTTGGTCAGTTTCATGCTGGGAAACAGCCTGCTATACCTTTATATCTACATAAAATATGTCAAACTGATGAGTTGAGTGTGTGGAATGTCCTATCAGGAAGAGCAATAAGGTGGATTATTTAGGAGAAGCTGTGGAAAATCCTTCCTACCCCTTTTATCCTTCTTATTGCCTGGCTCACAGTAAAGTCTTAAATGTTTCATCTCTCTCTCTTCCCTCCCTCCTCTCCTCCCCTCCCCTCCCCTCCCCTTCCCTCCATTCCCCTCTCCTACTCTCCTCTCTTCTCCCCTCCCCTGCCCTCCTCTCCTCTCCTCTTCCCTTCTCTCTTTTCTCTTCTCCTCTCTTTTAGCAGAGAAGGAGAATCCACTACTTCCTAAGGTAGTCCATTTTATTTTTTAAATTTCTCTAATTTGTAGGAAGTCTTTCCTTACAGCAAGGCTCAATCTGATGCTTTACAACTTCTACCCCTTTCCCTATGGTTATTTTTTTTCTATGACCAAGTAGAATGGATCTACCAGATGGTATCTCTTCAAACACTTGGGAGTAGCTATCCTATCTCCCCTATGTCTTCCTTTTCCAAGTTAAATACTGCTTTTTCCTTTCACAGACACTGACAGGGTATGATCACTATGACCTGCAGCATCCTCATCATCCTTCAGTCTGTAATTGTCCATTCTAAAATGGATTGCCTTCTTTAACCTTTCCTTCCTTTAAATGTCCTGCCCCTCCCAGGCTCCTGAACGTCCATCCTTTAAAACAAACAAACAAACAAACAAATACTGCAGGTGTAGCACTTATGTAACAATACAGCTATTGCCTTTTTATTCTTAGACTACTGCTTCTTTCAGGAAAGGTTGATAGTAACCATCAGATTCTAGCTAGGACAGATACCAGGCCATATTCCTTCATGATACTTCCTACTACTAAGGACTATAGAGGACAGTTAACTAGGTTCCTTAATTATCTGATATTTACACTTCAAGAAAACTAATTGTTTAGCTAATCTTACTCTATTTTAAATCTATGACATAAGTAAATATTAGTAAAAGATAGTATGATTGCCTTAATGACCACTAATAAGTTAAAGTGTGTTTGTATTTCCAAATCTCATTTTTCACCCAAGAGCCAAATTCAAGTCAATGTGTTTCTGGCCTTTACTTCCTCTCTTCTCACTGATTTTAAACCTTATGCAATCTGGATTCTGATCTCGTCATTCCACTAAAACTTCTCCCTCCAAAGTCACTGATAAAGTCTTAATTGCCAAGTCCAATAACCTTTTCTCAATTCTTATCTTTCTTCATCTCTCTGCAATCTTTGACATCACAGATCATTCTCTTCTCCTGGACGCTCTCTCCTTTCTAGGACTTTGTGACATGGCCCTCTCCTGGTTCTTTTCCTATGGGTCCTACCACTCCCTAGTGTCCTTTGCCTGGTCTTCATCCAGTTCACATCCACCAACCTTGCATTCCCCAAGACTCTGTCCTGAGCCCTCTTCACTTCTCCCTCTCTACCATCTCATCAACTTTCTTGTGTTCAGTGACTGTCTCTATGCAGATGTTTCCCAGATCTACAGAACCATCCCTAATTTCTCTCTTGAGTTCTAGGCTCCCTTTACCAGTTGCCATTTGGGTATCTTGAAATGTATATGCCATTGACATCTCCAACTCAATGTGTACAAAATAGAACTCATCATCTTTCCTCCCTCTTTCTAACTTCTATTAAGGGCATCACCCTTCTTTCAGGCACCTAGATTAACAACTATGTTATCATCCTCAACTTTTAACTTAGACTCACTCTGCATATTCATATCCAATCTGTTATCAACTCTTGTTATTTCTACCTTTTCCATGTGTCATACACACACACACACACACACACACACACATTCCCTTCTCTCTACTCACACAGCTACCACTCAGGTTAAGGCTCTCACTTCTGGACTATTGCAATCTCTTTGGCTCAAGTTATTCTCCATTATAATCCATCTTTTGCTCACTTATTTCATTTTATTTTTGAGGGGGGAAGGAGGGGCAATTGGGGTTAAGTGACTTGCCCAAGGTCACACAGCTAGTAAGTGTGTCAAGTGTGTGAGAGCAGATTAGAACTCAAGTCCTCCTAATTTCAGGGCCGGTGCTCTACTCACTGTGCCCCCTAGCTTCCCCTCCTTTGCTCACTTATTAAAGTGAATTTCCTAAAGTGCAAATCTGACCATGTCACCCTACTACTCAATAAATTCCAATGGCTCCCTGTTACCTCCACAATGGGATATAAAAGCTTCTGTTCGGTATTTAAAACCCTTCATACCTTTCCAGTCTTATAATTGACCCTCCTCTTCATATATTTTCCTGACCATAGGTGGCCTCTACAGTTATGCTCTCAGTGTATGTTCCTCCACATGTATTATTTGCATGCCCTTCTCTTCCCCACTGGTGATATGATAACCACTGAGAGAAGATATTCTTATATGTATAACATTTGGAGGGAGTATTTTTTGTCATTTTGTTTGCTGCCCTCATTAATTAAATTTATTTTACTTAGAAACAATGTGTTCTCTAATTTGTCTAAAAAAGGAAATATATGTGTCCAGTGAGAATTTTTGAGAATTACCCTGAACTTGGGTTAGCTTTCTAGGGGTCTATGTGTGAAACTACAAAAGGCAACTAAAATCTAAACTATAAAAATTGCATGATGTTGCCATAATCTATAAATTATCAAATATTTCTGACTTATCATTTTTGTTCTGAAAATGAAAATCCATTAAAGAATACAATTGTAAACTTCTTGATTAAGTCATATATCTATTGAAAGCAAGGTTTCTGTCTTATTCTATCTATCTATCTATCTATCTATCTATCTATCTATCTATCTATCTATCTATCTATCTATCTATCTATCTCCATCTATCTATCTATCTATCTATCTATCTATCTATCTATCTATCTATCTATCTATCTATCTAATCTACTCAGCTGTCTGTGTCCCTGGAACCTAGCTTTTAAATTATCTGTTTAATAAATATTTGTTGAACAAAATTGGATGCCCATTTCCTAGGACAGTGACTTGCATATACAAGGTATATAATATATTTGAATATTAAAGGTCAAAATTTCATTTTACAAGAACTTTAATATGGCTTATTATAGCTATAAGGTGAACAAGTCATCAATCTGCGTACGCAACTTGACTGTAGGCTTGGAGAATTTTTCCACCATCTGAAGGCATACGTCATACCTATTTGATAAAATACCTGGTACTAAAAATGGCGGTTCCACTGTTTTCTTGTCATCTTCTCAACAACAAAGATTGATGACGTTCTTAATAGGATTGATTGTGCAGAAAATGGTCAGTCAAAGGGCCAAAAAAGTCAGTCAATGAGCTGGCCATTTTTCATTGGAATGCTTTAGATACTGCCATAATCATTCATTAAGAATGAAATAGAACCTGGGCTTATTTATAACAGTAACAACAATCCTTTGTCCAATGATAGCTTATATGAATATAATAGTTTATAGTTACAAAGCACTTTCTTTACATAATTCATTGATTTGGAGTTACAAAGGACCTTAGAAGTCATCTCACTAAATCATCTTATTTTATAGATGAGGATGCCGAAGCTCAGTTACATCACAGCTAGGTGATAATATAATACAATATGATATAATAATAATAAACATTTATATAGCATCTCCAATTTCAGGAGCTGTGCCATGCACTTTACAAAAATTATCTCATTTGAGCCTCACAACAACCCTAGGAGGTAGAGGCTGTTATTATCCCCGTTTTAGAGAGGAAGAAACTGAGGCAAATCAAATAGGGGTTAAGTGACTTGCCCAGGGTCACACAAGGTGCTCCACTTGACAAGGAGATCTGAGTTTGAATTCTGCCTCAAATACTCACTAGCTATATGATTCTGGGCAAGTTTCTTAAACCGTCTCAGCCTTACTTTTCTCATCTTTAAAATGAAATCATAATAATGCCTACCATGCAGTGTTACTGTGAAGATAAAGAGATATGTGAAAAACAAAGATATATTAGATATAAAATGCTTTGCAAACTTTTAGGCACTATGTAAACATTAGCTACTGCTGCTACTACTACTACTATTACTCCTCCTCTTCCTCCTCTTCTTTCTTCTCCTCTTCCTCCAACTCCCATTATTATTGTTATAGTGGTTGCTTTTGTTGTTGTCATTCAGTCGGTTACCTAACCAGAGCTGGCATTCAAACATAGCTCCTCTCAGGTCAAATCCAGGATCTTTCCCATTATATTGTGTCCATTTGGTCCTCCCAATAGACTTGTATGATGGGTAGGGTAGGACAAATACCACTCTCTTCATTGCATTGATGAGAAAACTGAAGCCTCATGGAGACTAATGACTCTAAGGTCACTCAGTTAATAAATGGAAGAGCTCAATGTCCAAAACGACTTCTCTGGCTTCAAATCCAGGGCCCTTTCAATTACACAGTCTCCTGACAAAGATACACAATGGATCTACCATTCAACAATTTAAACCAATAGATATTTATCGAGTTACTATATTCATGGTATGGTTTCAGATCCTGGAGATGGAAAGACACAAACAAAACAGTCCCTGTCCTCAGGGGCTTGCCATCAGTAAAATATATGATTTGTTCTCTACTCTCTTCTTTCCCTCATCTTTAATGTGGTCATATAGAACCCATTACAAGATCTTAACCATCTTCAAATGGTCTTCATTTGAAAGGCAGCTGACTGGCATTATTAGGTGGATTCTGTGGCCATGAAAGGCAATGTATAACCTGTATAAAGTTAAATAGTCCATCTGAGAGAACCCCACATTAGCAGCATATGCTAACCACTTCGTAAGCTGCCCACATTAGAAGGTTGTTTAGAGCAGCTTTGCTTAGTGGCTGATGAGCTGGTCCTCTGGTCACAAAGAGCCGGATCCCAATATTGTCTCAGATGGACTCTGGCTGTGTGATCCTAGGCAAGTCAGTTAACTTTTCAGTTCCCTTCAACAATTCTCTAAGCATTTAAATTTCAAAGCAGGTGCTGACCTATAGCTGCAGCAGAAGTTGTTTATACCAATAAAATTATAGATGATTATCTATCTAATTTATCATCTATCTCTCAGCTATTTAAGCATCTGTCATCATCACCATCATCATCATCTCTCTCTCTCTCATCTAACTTTTGTATTTTCAAGGTCATATGCCATTGTGAAAAAAAAATAGAGAAAATTTTGAATTTTAAGGTTTAGTGCAAAGAGTTCATTTTCCTGAAACCTTTTGAAAAAAATATAACTAATTCATTTCAAGCTACGACAGAAGAATAAGTAAAACTATCTTGGAGATATGGTGTGGCATGATGCCATTGTATTGCTGGGCTTGGAACCACGAAGGTATGAATTAATTTTTTGCCTCTGACACTAGCAAGTCACCTAAACTCAGTGGGCTTCAGTTCCCTCTTCTGTAAAATGGGATGATAATACCTTCAGAAGCTACCTACCAGGATTTCTTCTTCCTGAGGCCCAAATGAGATAGCATATACAAATGTACATATATACAGTGTCCCAAAAGTCTTAGTGTGGTTTAAAACTATTCAAGATTAAAACTCCATGAGACTTTTAGGACATCCTGTCTATAAAGGTTATAAGTGCTGTTAATGTCTTTTCCATTACTAAACTGTTTTCTGATTTATACACAGATCACCCTCGTCCCATTCCCCTTTCACATTTCTCTCCCTTAAGCATGAAATGTTGGCAAATTTGATTCTGCCACCACTTTTACCCTCATTCCTCACTTGTTTTTTGGAACAACTAAAGGTCTGTCTGGACCAGCAGAAAGAACACTGATCTGCAGGCAGAAGACCAGGGTTCAATCTGTGTTTAGCAACTCTGGGCCTCAGTTTCTTCATCTGAAAAATGAAGGAGGCGGGCTGGATGGTATCTGAATTCTCTTCCAGCTTTAAAAGAAAAATGAAATTGAAATGCTATTTTCTTTAAGTCATGATATAAAGGAAACCCTGACTCTAACAGGTCCGGGAAAGTAGAAAAGAGGAACCTAAAAAAAGTGTAGGAAGATCCCAGGAGAATAGCATCAAATAGATTTGTGAGACAACTATACTACCAACAAGGGACCAAATCCAACCGTATGTTTGTGATATTAGCAATATTTTGTTCCATGTGTTCTTTGCTCTACAGTGTGAGGAGACTTCTTTGTATGTCCTATGGTGCCTGGTACAGCTCCTGTACATAAGAGCTGCTTTGTAAATGTTTGTCGATTTGGTAAAAGATCAATATATCCCTTCACTTTCTGCTCTAATGGGAGAAGAGGATGGGGTACGCTGGAGTCAGCTCATACCGGCTTTGGAGAGCCAACTGTTAAATTTTCAGCATGTACATTTTTTTCTGCAAACCTGGTTGTTAAAAATTTGCCAGCATTGCCTCAATGGAAGATAGGCTGGAATGCTAGCACGGTATTGTAGAAAGTGTGCTGGACCTATATTTGGAGGCTCTGAGTTTGAATTCTACTTTCCCTACTCAGTGACAGTGTGGCCATCTGTTATTCACTCGACCTGTCTCAAACTCGATATCTTCATATGCAAAATGGTAATATGTGCCTCAAGAGGCAGATGGCAGAATGGGTAGAGGCCTGGCCTTGGAGTCTGGCAGACCCAGGACTTGAAAGTCCTCCCTCTAGTACGGCCTGGTTGTGTGATTTTGGTAGTTAAGGAAGCAAAGAGGTGGAGATGATGAGGGAGTGAGTTCCAGTCATGGGGAACAGCCAAGGAAAGTGCCCAGAGTTGGAGACAGTGTCTTGTGTAAGGAAGATTAACAGATCAGTTTCATATAATAAGGGAATCATAGATCTGATCTGCTGCCTTCCCCCCACCCCACCATTTGCTCCAATACAAATAAGCATCAGTAGAAAGTAGGCTCCCTGAGGGCAAGGATTGTTTCCATCTTTGGCTTAATTTCTTGAGGCTACTTAGCATGGTACCTGGAACACAGTAGGAACTTAATAAATGTTTAAATAAATAAATGTAAGTACTTAAATAATTGAATAGAATTGATTCACATATTATGGCTGCTCAACAAATATTTGCTTAATTGAAATGAATTGATTGTCCTCTAGTCCATATTGTTCCCAAAGTGGGTGATACTGCTTTCAGGGGGCTCTGGAATGATTCCAGAGATGTGGTAGTAGCCTCAGGTGCAATTGGGGAGCGTCCTAATAAAAATGAAGGGGCAGTAGGAGCATAAGAAGAGAAGAAAATTTTGAAAAATCATTTGTACATGTTTCATCTGTTGTCTAACATAGTTAAAGTCATAGTGACTACATTATTTTCCAAATAAACACAAAAAATGCAATTTATAACCCATGAGTGGTCAAATCCACCCACAGGTCTTAACAAGCAAGTGTTGGCAGGTGAGTGTGTAGCTCATTGTCAGGAAGTCCAGCGTGCATTGGCAGGAATATATGCATATAAGGACTTGTTTACCATATGAGACCATACTGTTACATGATGCAATATTACATCATGAAAATTTAAATGCAGGAAAAACCCCACAAATTTACAATAAATTATTAAATTTAAGATGCATCATTTTAAAAAATATTTTTTGAAATGAGGCAAATTTTTCAAAAACTGTCAAAGGGTTAAAGAAAGTAGATTTCTAGGGAGTGCTGAGTAATTTTTTTTGAAAAGGAAGTGGTAGGCCAAATAAATTTGGGAACCTCTGTGTAGACTAAGGCAGCCTTGACTAAAAGAAACCAAAGCACATGGTCTACTCTAGAAAAACAACTCCACATATGTTGATGTAGTTGATCTGAATGAGTGGGACAGAAGCTTTGAGTTGGCCCTACCTCAGGGCAGTGAATTTTTATTTTTATAACCACAAAAAATCTACAAGATTCCAAGCCACCCCCTGCCCCAACCACACCACGAGTGGTTATAGTTCTAAAGTTCTAGTTTAACCTAAGTGTTAATTATAGAGATGAAAAAGTATTTTGGAATATACTGAAAGAGACTGTTCTTTCTGCAAAAGTCTTGAGCTATAGAAAGGAATAAATGGTAAGATTGAGTTACTCAGAATGAGAATCTGATCCTGAGAATGCAGCTGTTTACAGGCTTATGAGGGGGAGGAAAATCATATCTGACTTTTACCAGGCTTTGTTTTAAACAGAAAGACAGTACTTCCCACCTCACCCCACAGCTGTTTTATCTTTTGCTAAAACAGGTTTTCATGGTCTTCAATTGAGTAAGGAATTCAGTGCTCCCAGGCAACTTTCTCAGACTATAAATTACGGATGAATTACTGATCTGCACCATGGAGGGATGGAGGGAGGGTCCACACTGATAGTTTGGTTCACATATGAAAGCACAGGTTCCCCCAATCCCTACCTCAGAAAAAAAAAGAACCTATCCTTTCAGGGGTATTGTAAGGCGCAAATAAAATTTTACATAAACACATATGTATGTATGTATGTATGTACATATGTATATATTATACACACATGCATGTATGTGTGTGTATTACTTTGTAAATCTAAAAGTGCTATTAAAGTGTGAGCTAGTATTACAATTATTTTAATCCAAAATCATTTAAGGATCTGGTTTTGTTGCATTGTGATTTTGAATAGTGGTTCATCCTGATGTAGAAATTCATTAGTGAAAATATGAAGGGGCAGCTAGGTGGCGCAGTGAGTAGAGCATGGCTCTGGAGTCAGGAGGACCTGAGTTCAAATTCACCCTCAGACACTTGACACACGCACTAGCTGTGTGATGTTGGGCAAGTCACTTAACCCCAATTGCCCTGCCAAAAAGCAAAAAAAAAAAAAAAATGAAGCCACACTGTGAAGATATGATTCAGAAAGAGAAATACTTTCTCCCATTTGACCCATGCTTAATTCTTCCTTTTAATCTACCTGCTGCAGGAAAGAGAGGCTCATCTCTGAGGTTAATGCAAAGCACCATCCTAAGTAGGGCCACTTCCACGCAGCTGCTTCCTGGAAAGCTTTGGGTTTCACACGGCTTGCTTCCCCATGAGTCTTCAGGTTGCTTATAAGAACTGAGTAAAGAGTGCAGTGTGACACATCGACAAAGCAAATAATGAAAAAGGGGACTGGCTGTCAACAGACTTCAAAGTAAGAGTTACCTTGATACGCCTCAATGTCGGTATATTTTTTCTTTGAATAAGTCAGAGTTGATTATACATTTACTAGGTAGCTTGTCTAAAACAGGCACTCATTAAAGTCACACTACATGTACACAGGAACATTTCCTTCAAGGTACACAGGTCCCTTTTCAAATTTAAAATATTATTCATTTCAATCAACTTTTAAAAAAGCACACAGTGCCTATTGTAAAAAAAAAAATCAAAACTTAAATTTAAGACCTGATGCCATTTATCCTTAGGTAAGACTGCAGAGGGGAGGTTTGCTAAGCTTTGAAATGCAAATCTTTACACTTTGAGTCTATAGTTATTTCCTGAGGGGGAAAAAAAGAAACACAAAAGTAGTAAAAAAATAAAATTCCACAAATAATAACCCTTTTACACCACATGGCCTAACTCCTCATCTATCTCTTTTGAAATCAGAAAGTCATTGGGCAGCAAGGGTCTGACCCCAGTGGAGCCAGCAAGAGCCAGTCTAGTCCCAGCCTTTTCCTATTGCTCAGCTGCCAGCCTGTCGTTTGTAGTCCATCACCCATCTTCCTGCCTCAGTTAACTAAGGAAGCCCATAAGCGAGCTGACAAGCTGACAGGAACTAAACCTTATTTCTTGGCCTCCTGTTCCACTTCTCAAGCCAAAGGGAATGGAGCCCACCTTCCAGAGGACCTGCCAGCTGGGAATTGAGCCTCCTGAGCCTCGCCTCTCCTGTTTCCCTCGCCAGACGGCTTGTAGACTGCCTTGCCAGGCTTCCGGCTCCACTGGCCAGCTGGGAATGGGAAGGCCTTCCCAGAGCCCTGCTGTCTGCTTGCCAGAAGGGCTGCTTTCTTTACTTGATAGTCAGGGCTGGGGAGATTACAAATCCAGTGACGAGTGATGGCTAATAGAGGTTTGAAGAGAAGGCAAAAACAAAAACAAAAACAAAAACATCCCAGGTTAGAAAAGAGACGACTATCACTTTGTAGAAACTTAGTCCCTTGTTCGTTGATAGTTGGAGCAAACTCTTCCAGGCAGTATTTTGTATAGACTGGGAAGCCATTTTGCTGCAATAGGTCCAAAGCCACACATCTCATTAGAGTTTTCTTGTGGAAAGTTTTCTTTTTTCAGAGTATTAACCGCCATTCACTGACACATGGATGATTTAAGCAGGTATTTTCCAAAGTGCTAGAAATGCTGGTACCAGACCCTATCCCATTTAGAGTCTGGTTAAGGATTTGGTGGGAAGGGAGCTAGGTACGGGAATCATTCATATTATTCTTACTTGGGTGGTTTTAGGCCCAGACCATAAATACACAGCCATTCCCAGGTGGATGTAAGGTTTATTTGGTTCAGACTCCTACCTTTAAAACAGATCTGTTTCACAAGTTAGCTTATCTGGAAGAAGTGGTCAAGAGCAGACCATCTGCTGTGAAGCAATTTGTACTCCAGTGAGAATCTAGGCTTTACAACTGTGATACCACGAAGGTCACTTTCACAGTGACCCAAATAGAATTCCTTTGCCCAGAGGTCTATTGAACACACATAGATACACACACACACACACACACACACCATGGTTTGAACTAAGAAACTAAAGATCAATCAATAACATTTAACAAGCACCTACTATGTGCCAGGTATCATGCCAGGTGTTGTGGCTTCAAAGACAGAAGTGAAACAGGACCTGTCCTAAAGCTTACATCTTTTCAAGGGAGATTATACACCCACTTGCTATAATATTACTCTTAGATCTTGTCATTTGAGGAAAAGAAACTATAGGAAATATGAGACATGTTAATTAATCACAAAGTTAATTTTTTTAAAGATAAAGGGATGATAGATGAGTCCACATAAACTGTGGTGACTGATCTTGCTTTTGAGTTTTTAATTTTAGAGGAGAAGGGAAGAAAAGATCAATAAATATTTGTTGAATTGAACTGAATTCTACTCCCGCAGCTGGACAATAATAGTTCTTGTGTGGTTAGGGACAATCGCTGCAGAGATTAAAGTCTATAGCATCTAAGTCACTAATGCTCACTGCTAAATAGAAAGCCTAGCAACATCAGGGAAATTCAAACTCAAGCAACAACAATGGGTTGTGGCTGGTTGAGCTACAAGCTTCAAGGTAATTGCTGAATGAGTTGAAATTTTAAGCAATGTACCTAAACTTGATTTTGGACCTCGCCATCAGAAAAAAGTGGAACATCATAAACGTGCTTAGAGTTTCCTTTCTGTTTTCAATCTTGCTCCTTATTGCATTATATGTATCCTTAGCCATGTTGTCATAAAAATACAAACTTGAATTAACATATAGATTTATATTCAATAATATAATATATTCAATAATATATAATATTCAATAATATATACAATATATAGTATGCATATGTGTACTATGTATATACATATGTATGTATATATGTATATGTATGAATTAATATCTTAAGCCTAGGATTAAACTTAGTATAACTTGTCTTTTTGTTATACAACTCATATTACTGTCTAGAAATCACAAACCTCAATGCAGACAGAGATGCCCTAGTGATATTATAGTCCTTGGAGAAATTAATCTTATTAGTTAAAATGTATACCGAGTGACAGTTATTGCTTTGCCCGGTATATTGTTCTTGAGACAAATTCACATTCCACTATTAGAAGTCCAAAGCTCCTAGGGAAGAATCCAGATTATCAATGTCAGGTCCAGGGATCTTGGGCTTATCTCTTTAAACCAAATTCAAAATCAATTCTAGGAACCAAGTCAATGCCTATGAATGCCATGATAGCCGCCCTGCCTTCACATTGCTGACCATAACACAAAGAACAGGAATCAAAGACTGAGAGGCTGAGAGACAGTAACGTAAGGGTGAACCGGTGATTCGAACTGACTCAAGTAATCCCAGAGCTTTGAGTCTGCCATTGTTGCTGATGTTGCTTTCTGCATAAAACCAAGATGTTAAGAAATCAGAGCAACTTAGGGCAAACATATATGGAAAGATTGCTTTCTGAGCGATCAGACGATATTTTAATGTCTCACATACAGTTCAAGCTTTCAACGATGTCTTAAAGTCTCCTTCAGAGATTGGTGAAGAAGCTTAAGGTCAAGCTGATGATGCTAGAACTTACAATGCTTTTAAATCTAGTTTAAAATGCCTGTCAACCCTCTCACTAAAGAACTCGAACATATCAATTACTGCTATTTACACTAGCCAAATGCTGTTGCCATGGGAAAAGTCCAATGACAGGGATGATCGTCAGCAATGACATTTTCAAAAATGAAGGACAACATGGCCATCAATATGACAAACATACAGCATATTATGATTTGTGTTAAAATCATCAGAAAGTGCAATGGAAGGTAAGTTGAAATTGCCAGCATCAGCCACTTTATCGATTGTATTACCGACAGGAGAGACAGCACGTTCAGGTCCAAGGATTGGCAATGTATGGCACAAGCCAGAGACGGATTTGTCCCAGAATTCTTTCAAGTATGAATACGGGATCTGGGGGTCTTGGGACATACAAGTCATGCAGGGATGGCAATAAGGACTGAACCTACGATTTCACTGCTCAAATCATGTTTGAATACATTAATAGTTTTTTTTTATTAAAATAAGGTTCTTTTCCTACTTTTAGTTATCAAAATATTCATCTGTCACACAGTAATTTCTTATTTCCTTTGACAACCAATATAAATATTTCCTTTACGTGAATTTTTTTCTTTTTTTTATATAACTAAACTGATTCATGTATAAAGGACTTTAATGGTATAGCAGTAATATACTTTACATAAGGCACTCCCAGGTGAGGGAATCCCCTATGCCAATGTAGTATGACACTTTCTCTACAACTTTATAATCATTAATAGTTACCTAGTGCACGGAGATGTTGAGTGACTTGCCCGGTATCACACAGCCTGTATGTCTCAGAAGCATGACTTGAAGCCAGTTCTACCTTACTCTTACCAGAGGCAGATAGATGGCTGAGTGGTTAGAACTCTGGGTAGATTTGAGTTCAAATTTGTCCTCAGACGCTCACTAGCTAGGTGACCCTGGACAAGTCAGTTAACCTCTATTTGTTTTAATCCATCAGAGAAGGAAATGGCAAACCACTGCAGTATCTTTGCCAAGAAAACCCCATAAGGGATAATTAAAGAATCAAACATGAATGAACAACTCTCTTACTCTAACACTGGTATTCTCTCCCTTCTAGCACATTGCCTTGACATATAACTACGGATGAAAAAAAGTGTTTTATTAGCTTGTAATTTCAGTTGTTGACAGTGGTTTTCTATCCGCTACAACAACAAGGTGCTGTGCTCTGTGAGCAAAACAGAATTACAGTAGCTCAAAAGAAACATGAGATGCACAAATTTAGATACTTCTCTGCTCCACATGTTCATGTGGAATATTTGAGCTCAGCCTGTGGCAGAGTCCTCTGAGTTCTTATTGGTGTGATTTTAGTCCTCTTTAAGAACGCAGGACAGCCAACCTACCAATTTAAATTATCGACAGTGGTTTTCTTTCTACTACACTAGAGGTCTCTTAAGTCCTTCCAGCTTTCAAATTTTATGATTATCAATTAGCAAGCATTCATTAAGTACCTACTATGTGCCAGATACTGGAGATACAAATACAAGAAATGAAAAAACTCTACTTGTAAGAAGCTTATATTCTAATGGAGGAGACACCAAGTACATGTATAAAGAAGAAGTATGAAATGAATAAATACAAAGAAGTTACCATATTTCACCACATAATCATTACCACTACACAACCATGGCACCCTGTTTTTTTAGTCCAAAAATTGGTTTATAACCTTTCATCATATAATTGTTGCATGGTATAATTCTGTTCCTCACACTGCTTACAAGGTAAACAGAGCAACAATGTATTCTCCAGTAGCATGTGGATATGCAGTTATCTCTCTGCATTTCGAGTCCCGTGAGCCTAGAATTCTCAGTGCATGTGCATTGGTATTCAATTTTAACATATATTCACAAATATTCTGTACATTCTAATCTTGTACTAAAGACAGTTTAATAAGAAATGATTTTTAAGTAATACCAGCATAATTTTCTAAAAGAGCTTCATATAATGATAACATCCCACTTTTTTTACAAACAAAATTTTTTGGCACAAAATCTGAGACAATTAGGCGGTGAAATATGGTAAATACTAAGTAGTATGGGAGGGAGAGTACTAGCACTCGGTGGGTAGATAAGGAAACACATTGTAGAAAGTGGTGCTTAAGCTGCATCTTGAGAGAATAGCAAGATTCTATGAGGCAGAGGTGAAGAGGAAGTGAGCGTATTCCAGGCATGGAGAATGGTCAGTATAAATGCACATATTTGGGAGGTGAAGTGTGTGTGAGATCCCATCTAGTTGGAGCACAGAATGCACAGAAGGAGCACAGAAGGGGGTAGAGTAATATACAATGAGGCTGGAAAAATAAGCTCAGACCAGATTGTGAAGTGCTTTAAAAGCTAGATGGAGGAGTTTCTATTTTATCTTAGAGGTGATAGTGAGTTGCTGGTTTTTGTTGTCATTTGTCCTTCCTTCTCTACATCAGGAAGATGATGTTATGATTTGCAAGTGAATTAGATTTAAGTGAGGGAGGGTGTTACAACAATGCTGCTAGCAGCTTCTGGGGATGTGAAAGGTCAATAAAGCCAGCACACAGGAGGGCTGCTAGCACAGATTCTTTGATTTGCTTTTCTAAAGAAAGCAACTTAAAAGGGTTTACAATCTCAATTTAATCAAACATACATATATCATTCACTTAGTTCAGGAGAAAAAGTCAGCACCCTGAACTTCAGAGAAAACACAAACAGAAATTACAAGCAGAAATTATATAAACAGAGCAAATAACACAAATCAGCAGTCAGGGCTTCTAACTGTCTTTCCATAGTTACCAGAGAGAGAAACACCAACATCTGAATTTTCAAAGCCGGAGGGCTCCTTAACAGCTACCCAGAGTCTCATCTGGCCAAATCACACAAACACTCTTCCAATGAGTGAGCCCCAAAGCAAAATGCTAACCTCAGAGTATATATACGCTTCTTCAGGGTCAGCCCACAGAGGGCGTTACAACCATGTTACTCAAACTCATATGACTTAGGCTTTCTTGTGACTTAAGCAGGTCATCAAAGACTCTTGATTCAACAAAAGGCAAGGCTCAATTAAAGGCACTTGATTGCCTTAGTGCTGAGAAGCACTCCAAAAGAAAAAAAAAACAGCAAAAAGTCCCACCCTGCTTGTCATTACAGAGGGCTGGGCAAGGTCATCAGACTCACTCTCTCCTCTGGAGCCATTTGGGTCCAGTGGCAAGATATAGATCAGGATGACTGGAGATGGCTCCCACTAGTTTATAGGGTAGGAGAGTAGTATGGTCAGCTTTATGCTATAATTTAGGTATCTATGAGCTGAATGGACAAGAATGAGGAGAGACCTAAAGTAGGAAGACCAATTAAGGAGCTGTTGCAATCATTTATGCTAGAGGTGGTGGCTGTGAGTAGAAAGAAGGGGTCAGACATGATTATGAGAGGCATTCATGTTGTTAATTGAAGCTCATTTGGGAACAGCAGCATGAACAATGCTTTGACAGTCTCAAAGGGAAAGTAACATCAGGGAGTCACTGAGTAGATTGGCCTGGTAACAGAAAGTCCATTACTAAAAGAACGCTCTCATTTGACTTAGCTTAGCCTGTGGGTTTCATTGATAATTCTGGAGTGACCTTGTTCAGAGTGTGTTTGTATCCTTATTTAGGTAGAGTGATCCATTTCTGTGACTGAAAGAAAGCAGTCCTTCTTAACTTGAAGTTCATTCCCCATTGGCCTTCCAGCCACATCTCCTTGTCATTGGGCATTTTGTTTCTATTTAGGTGTCCTTTCGAATGCCATTTTTTCTAACCAAGACAATTAATGAACTCCAAACTCAACCATGAACATTAAGTGCCACAAAGGTAGCATTAAGACCATTTTTCAGCTTTATCCAACCCCAAAGGTGAATGAAATAGTCTCCTTTACAAGGGATAAAATTACCCGTACTTGCGCCTAACCTCGGTAATGAAAAAGAGAAGACATTTATTCTATTTATTGTAATCAAAGTAATCACATGGCTCACAGAAATGGAAAAAAAACAAAACAAAATAAAACAAAGCCGACCTCCCATCAAACAACAACGCACCACGAGAAATGTGTTCTTCAATCTGTCAAGGGCCCTGAAGAACTCACAGGTTTTAGGAATAGTTCATTAAGGCCATTGATTTAATCTCAGAAGCCCAAGAAACAAGAAATACGTTGATGGCCATGGAAACTACAGCCTCCATGTGAATCAATGCCTGCTGTGTCTGTAAAAAAGAGTTTGTTTTCATTCCACACACCAATAGATTACACACCTGAGAAGTGATAGAGGCATAGATGCAGGAGGTAGTCCCTAGGTGTACAGTACTGTGGGAAATATGTTAATTCCCTTGGGCCACAAAGGGAAATCAAATAAAATCAACACATATTTATCGAGCATCTATCATTTTACTCCATCTACAACAATCCCTAGCAAGGCATCATGCTAGGTGCAATTTCAGGATACAAAGATGTTAAAGATAATGCTTCCATCCTGAAGGACCGAATGGGCTGGCTGGTAAGATAAGATATCACATCAAAGAGGGGAAAATCTGTGCAAAAATATTTGTAGCAATTCTTTATGTAGCATCAAAAAATTGGAAATTGAAGGAATGCCCATCAATTGAAGAATGGCTGAACAAGTTGGGATATACATGATTATAATGGCATATTACTGCTCTGAGAAATGATGAACAGGCTAATTTCAGAAAAACCTGGAAAGACTTACATGAACTAATGCAAAGGGGTGTGAGCAAAACCAGGAGGACATTATGTGTAGTAACAGCAATACTGTACTATGATCAACTGTGAATGATTTAGCTATTCTCAGCAGTACAATGATCCAAGATAATTCCAAAAGACTCATGATGAAAAACACTATCCACTTCCAGAAGAAGAACTGATGGAGTCTGAATGCGTAAGATTTTTCACTTCCTGAATTTTTTGTGGCTTTTTTCCTTTTGGGTCTGTCTTTTTTCACAATATAACTAATATGGAAATATATTTTACAGCGCTGAACATTTACAACCTGTATCAAAATGCTTACCGTCTCAGGGAGGAGGGAGGTGAGGAAGGAAGAGAGAAAATTTGGAGCTCAAAAATTTTTAAAAAATGAATGCTAAAATTGACTTTATATGTAACTGGGGAAAAATGAAGTTTTATTTAAAAAAAGGGAGAAGACATCACAGAATCACATAATTTCAGAGCTGAAAGGGCACTTCAAATCTGTCTCATCTGACATCTTAACAAGAACCCTCTCTACAATAGCTCATAAGTGGTCATCCAGTGTCTTTGCTTTAAAACTATGAGGGAGAACCCATCATCTCCTGAAGCAGCCCAACCTACTTTGGGTTAGCTCTAATTGTTAGGAAGGTTTTCCCTGACATCCAATCTAAGTTTGCTTCTCTCTCAGTTCCCACCCTTATTCCTAGTTCTGCCTTCAGGACCAGCTGGAGAAGTCTAAATCATCTTTCCCATGATGACCCTTGAAATACTTGAATGTATCCATTATGTTCCAGTTAAGTCTCCCTCCAGTTCTCCATGCTAAATGTGCCCTCATTTGCTTAAAGTGATCCTTAAATGGCATGAACTCAAGGACCTTTGTCATCCTGCTTGCTTCCTTTTATCTGTTCTCCAGATTACTAGTGCCCTACCTAAATTGTGCTCAAAACCAAAAACAATTCTAAAACATGGTCGGGCTAGGTTAGAATAAAGTGAGACTGCCACCTCCTTATTCCTCAATGTCATGCCTCTCAGAGTAACCTAATATTGCAGCAGATTTCTTCCCTGCTATAGGACACTGTTGATTATGGTTGAACTCCTTTGTCCCCCCAAACCCTTATAGGTTGTATTTGTTCTTCTACATGAACTGCTATTTAGTATCTTCCACCTTTGAACGTGACTTTTGAACCTAAGTGTGAGAGCTTACACTTACCCCTATTGAATTTTTCCTTAGATTATGCGCAGTGTTATCATCTGTCAAGATCCCTTTGCATCCTGATTCAATTGTCCACTGTGTTGTCCATCCTGTCCAGTTTTGTGTTAAGCAGGCCCTATATGACTTAATCAAGGTCATTGAAAAAAATAGTAAACAGCCCAGAGCCAAGCACAGATCTTTGGGGAATTTGATTGAAGACTAATCTGTAGGCTGATATCAAATCATTAGTGGGCCTCTTTGGGTACAGTCATTCAACCATCTGCCTGTATTAATATCTAACTCACATCTTTCATCTCTTCCAAAAGATTAGAATGAGAGACTTTATCGAATCTTTTTCAGAAAATTAGGTAAATTATATCCGTGATATTTCCCTGATCTATCTGTAGAAAGCATCTCAATGAGAGAAAAAAGGGTCATCTGCCCTCAAATGTTCTCGATGAAGCTATGCTGGCTCCTTTAACATTACCATTTTAACAAATTTGCCAATACCTCCTCCCCCTTTAAAAATATATTTTGCCAGGGATTGAAGTCAAGCTTAATGGTCTCTTACGTATATATGTTGGTCTCTTTCCTTTCTTTTTATATTAGGACGTTTCTTCAATCTTTTGATATCTCTCTAATTCTCTACAATTTTTCAAGATCACTGACAGTACTTCAGCATTCATAGCTGGCAGTTCTTTCATTAACCTAGGATATAGTTCCTCTGGTTCACACTGACTTGAACTCATCTAGGGAATTCATTGTTCACTTATTATCTTTTTACTTGAGTTTCAACATTTTTGTGTTGTCCTGTCCCGTCAAAAGACCATTCTCCATAAGAGAGAATGCACATATTGCATGACCTTAGACAAGTCATTTAATTTCTCAGGGACTCAGTTTCTTCATTTTGGGGCATGGAAATGATAGTTCTTATGTCACTTTCAGCTCTAGATTCTGTGATACTATATAAACACCATGAGGATACTGTACTAGATAATTCCTGAAGTCTAACTCTGTAATCCTCTACCTCAGTTAAGTTAAAACAACAAAATATTTAAATTATAATACAAAGCAATAGTAAAATAGATATCACAAGATAGTGTGTGAGTCATTGCCAAATAAATTGTTCAGAAAATAATTGCCACAGGGATCCTTCAATCAATCAATTATCAAGCAAGTATTAAGAGCTTCTTGTTCAGGTACTGTGCTAAGCAGTGGGGAAATAAAGACAAAAACAAAACAAATTCTGCCTTAAGAAATTAACTTAAAAAATATTAGATCTCTCTATCTGATCCAGGCTCAAAGTACAGGGGCTACTCACATGCCTAGTCCCATTCTGACAAACCCAGGACCTTTTACTAGCTCTGTTAATGACCTGGACCAGTTTTCCCCTCCTTAGGCAATGTGATGGCTCCCTTTCCTGGTGGCTCACCATACTGATGCCAAACTTATCATGGATAACCAGTTGGCTTAGCCCATCACAGCTTGGAGCATCTCAGCTCAGGCGATCTGCTAGCTTAAGCCTCCCGAGTAGCAGAGATTATAGGTATGTGATTATATGCTAATTGGGGGATTCAGAGAAGGAAAATCACTCCAGACTAGAATGATCAGGGAAATATCTTTAGAAATGAAGCCTGAATGGATTTTCAAGAATGGGTAATATTTGTATAGCCAGATAAATAAATTAACATGTAAGGTCCACTACAAATTTATGTTATCTAATCACTTCTGGATGCTCACTGTTTCAAGTCAATCTTTTCATACTTCATTAATTGATTCTCTACATTTCTTGTAGTGATTATTCCAAACCTTCTCTTCTCTTCCTAAGTTTTCCAATCTACTCCTCTACCCATTCTGCTAAGCAAATAACCTGGCTTGTACTTTGCTTAGAAAATCAAGGACATTCACTATGAATTCCCCCCTTTCTTCTTCTCTGTCTCTCAAAATTGTTTGCCATCACCTCCCATTTTGTGTTCTGCATTCTGATCTCCTATAAAGAGGTTACCCCTTCTCTTCATTGAGGCTAACATTTTTACCATTGATAATCAAAAGTCAATAAATATGTACTATGTGCCAGGAACTCTGATAAGGTTTCAGGATACCCATTAGGAAAAATAAAGAAGACAGTTCCTGCCCTCAAGGAACTTACAATCTGATGGAGGAAGACAATATAAACAAAGAAAGCTTCAAGCGAAGGGGTGGGGAGAGGTGCCAGATGTATCTACTGAAGGAGTAAGATGTAGGGGAGCAACTGGTGAGAAACGAAGAGTTGCCAACTCTGCATATTCTATTTACAATTTTCTCTATAAAGAGAAGCTTTGGGAGGAGTCTTTTTCTGTGTCTTCCAATTAAAGGAGAGAGGCACCTGATGGTACCAAGGAACTATTGAATACTAAAGTTGGAGCCACTGCCATGATGATATTTCTGGTGATGACCTTACACTGGGGGATGCATGATGTTCTAGGAGTAGAAACCAATCAGGGTCCTCCCAACCCCATTTCCTCCAGTTGATTATCCCTACACTCACTTCCTATACCTCTTTAATCTTTACCCTCTTCCTAACCATTGGTTTCTTCCCTACTACCTATAAACGTGTCCAAGTCTCCTCCACCCTTAAAACAAAACAAAAATAAGCTTACCATCCTCTTAAGATAGCGTCCTCAATGTCTTTTCCATTTCAATGTCAAACTCATAGAAAAAAAATTTTATACTTGTCACCTTCCTTTCCCTCTTACCCACTCACTTCTCAACCCTTTGAAATATGTTTTTCAACCTTATCATTCGACTGTTCCAATGATCTTTTGAGACTGCCAAATCCTAGGGGAAGCTAGGTCACATAGTAGATAGAGCACTGAGCCTGGAGTTAGAAAGACCTGCATTTAAGTCCAGCCATAGATTCTAGTTGTGTGACCTTGGGCAAGTCACTTAATCTCTGTCTGCCTCAGTTTCCTCAAGTATAAAATGGGCATAATAATAGCACCTACCTCTTAGAGTTATTATGAGGATCAAATAAGATTATACTTGTCAAGTTGCTTGGCACAATGACTGGCAAATAGTAAGCGCTATATAAATGTTAACTTATTATGGTTTTTTCAATCCTCGCACTTTCCAGTGCGAGGAACTATTGATCAAACCTTCATTCTGAATACTCAGTACTCTGAGTTTTCATGACATTGTTCTTTCTTAGATCTCTTATTCAGCTGAAATTATATTGTATGTATTTTGCATTTTTGTCAAGAAAACCTCAAATGGGCTGACAAAGAGTCAGACTCGGCTGAAACAACTGAACAACAACAAAAAAAATTATCTTTACTTGTACGTATACATGTTGCTTCTTCTTAGAGTATAAACTCCTTGAAGGCAGAGGGATTATTTCATTTTTGACTTGGCATCTTCAGTGCCTGGCAATATAATTGTCACATTTATAAATGCTTGTTGTTTAACTGACTGATTGATGAACAAAGTATGCCGTGGGGGGCTGTCATAGATCCCCATGTTTCCCAGGATAAAGAGCATGTGCATCTGACAGCATGAGACCTAACATTTTGTAAAACCCATGTGTATCTATTGCCCTTCCTTTCCAGTGAAAAGAAGTAATAGTAAAGAATGTATTTTAGAGTTAGGTCATACTGCTGCAAAAGTTTACATTTTTTTCTCATTTTATTATAAAGTATGGTATTTATTTTTATGTCCTACCCTTCAAATCATGTGTGGCAGACTTATAGGAGGCCACTTTCTATCCTGCAAGATCTCGTCATTTGAAAAAGGGTTTCTCAGGCAACAGTGTGAATCAGACGGCCTAACCTGGTTTCATTGATCACAGCCTGCAATGATTTTTCCTCTAGCTGGCTGAAATCTTTACAATTTATCAGAAATGGCCTTGGAGATGGGAGAAGGAGGGAGGTATTAAGGGGAAAAAAGAAGTAATTTCTGATAAGCACCTCTAAGTCTTGTCCTTTCTTAGTGGGCTCCTTGGATATACAACTTAGATTCTAAGAAATTTCCTGGTTTTCATCATGGAAAAATTCTTCCTCTCTTTTGGGTATTAATTGGATGCCAATGAGTAAAAGAAATAGTTGTCAGGAAAATTTAACCCAAGCTAACTCAGAAGTCCTTTTAAAAACCTATAGAGGTAAGAAAAATAGCCATTTGATACATACCCCAATCTGAGGTCTTTTCCTTCCTTCCTTCCTTCCTTCCTTCCTTCCTTCCTTCCTTCCTTCCTTCCTTCCTTCCTTCCTTCCTTCCTTCCTTCCTTCCTTCCTTTCTTTCCTGGGGCAAACCGCACAAGCTGTACCTTGGGTAAGTGACAGGAAGCATGCCTTCTGTTTTAGGCTTGAGGTTACAGGGAGCTCACCCTAGCCCACCATCTGGTAGCTTCCAATTTTTAGTAATTATTCTTGCTAAGTAGGTACTGTGCTCTATTGTTTCTACACTGCTGAAGGACTACAAATACTGTCAGTAGCTGCTAAATTTGGTGTCCTGGGGGAAAGCTCCAGTTGCCACTTCCTTGTTATGGCTCTACTCATTCTGCTTACAGGCTGAGCATGTGTTAAATTTCTGACTTTCTGTGCTGAATTTTTCTCTCAGAAGACAGAAGAAACAAGGGGAACTACTACCCTGGACCTAATTCTGACTAACCAGGAAGAATGTGACAGTGATGTGAAAGCAATGGGATCTTGGGGAGATCCTGGGTTACTTTAGGTATTTTGTTAGCCAAGGAAAGGGACATTATACATAGCTGGATGGGGAATTTAGGCTTCAAAAAACCTGATTTCAAACTTTCAGTGAAAAATTAAGTATGATCCTATAATGTCAACATTCTTAACCTTTTTTGTGTGTATCATAGACCCCTTTGGCAGTCTGGTGAAAACTAGGGACCCCTTCTCAGAACAATGTTTTTAAATGCATAAAATAAGATACATAGGATCACAAAGGAAATTAATGATATTTGAAATACAGTTATCAAATTAAATAAAATAAACAAAAGTTAAGAACTCCTTGATGTAGATGCCAGGATATAAAAAAACAGAATTCTGACAATAGCAATGTTATTCGAAAGAGGAAAAAAAAACTGGCAAGACAACTATAAGAACTAGACTTGGCTGCTTAGGAATCTTCTTTGAGTTCAGATATTAAGAGAATACTAGCTAAAAATAATATTTAATGTTTATATAGTGCTTTAAGGTTTGCAAAGAGCTTTGCATGTGTTGTCCTTTTTGTTCCTGTTGCAAAAGGTAGAAAAGGTGGGAGGAGCACATAACCACAAAAGAAGATGAGAGTAGAGAAGATCTGTAAAAAAAAGTAGTATCATGAAAGCTAGAGCCCAGAAAGGCACACACAAAGCACTGGGAATAATAAAAAGGGATTTCTATGCTATATTTAATAAACCTCCACCCCAACAACAACAAGCGAAGTGTATTACTTGGGGCTGACGGTGTAATGGTGACAGGAAACAGAGAAGAAGAAGAGCTATTGACTTTGTTTTGTTTCTGTTTTCTCAATCAAGAAGTACTATCTACAGATTAGGATAGAGCAGAGGTTCTTAATGTGTGGTCTGTGGACCACTGAAGATCCCTTTTCTAGGGGCCTATGAGACCAAAACTGTTTTCATAATGATACTAAGATGTTATTTGTCTACTAAATATGCTTTTCCTTTCCAACCACATATCTGTGTGAAATTTTTTTTCATATACTTCATCCAAAATAGCATATCTCAACATATTGAATGCAGCAGGAGATAGGAGAATCAAGCTGTCTTCTATTAAAGTCTACCATGAAAAAGATTTGCAAAAACATTTGAAACAATGCCACTCTTCTTACAATTATTATTTTTTGAAAATATATCTGTCATTAAAATATTATTTATGCCAATGTATAGTTAGTCTATTGTGTTATTCTAAAATGAATCACTATATAAATATTTAGAAATTATCAGTTTTAAATTTCAAATATAGTAAAAATATATAAAATATATAAAAATATATAAAAAAGTATAATTTTATTTTTATAATTATAAATTTATTTTATTAGATATAATATATATTAATAAATATATTTATTTATTTTATATTTATAAAAATTTATTTTTATAATTTATTCATAATTTATATTTATAAATTTTTATTTATAAATTTATATTTATATATATTTATTTTATTTATATTTTTATTTATTTATTTTTAATAATTTTATTTATTTATATATATTTATAAATAAAAATAAATATATATAAAATATATTATATTTATAAAATTTATATTTATAAAAATAAATATTATAAATATTATAAAATTATAAATTTATAATTTATAATAAAAATAAGTATAATAAATAAATAAAATAAAAATAAAGTATAAAAAATATTTAAAAAAGTATAAAAAATTTCAAATATAAGTAAAAGTAAAAGATTGACATAAACCAAAGCTCTTTAGAGTCCTTGATAATTTTTAAAAGTATAAAAGGGTCCTGAGAAAGTTTTAAGAGTAGAGCAAACATTTAGGAGTAGTTCAATGCTTTCTTACTCTTTTCCTCACCTACCTCAGATTTCAATTTCTTCTTAATGATGAGGGCAGGGCCTTATGTCCCAGCAAATGACATTTTAAGGTTAGAAAAATTTGTAGCTATGATTACAGAGCTACCATCAGTGATCTTGGCAGACTTTTGGAGAGTGAGAGAGGTTCGAGAAGACCAAAGATAGGAAATTTTTTTAAAAAAGGGAAAAAATGGATTCTACAATTTACAGATGAGTAAATCTAATATTAATTCCTGGCAGTGTACTAGAACTGATTATTAAACATATAGCTTATCAATACTCCAAAAGGGAAAGTATAACCATTAGGAACCAGCATCATGTTATTTATTCACTAAGAACAGATCATGTGGTATTAACTTGATTTCACTTTTAAGTTTTTTCATTTTTCATTTTAAGTTTTGACACATTATTGCTGTTTCTGCTCCTCTTCCTCCTCCTCTTACTACTACTACTACTACTACTACTACTACTACTACTACTACTACTACTTACCTACCTACTAGTATTTATATAGCTCTCTAGGGTTTTTCAAAACATTTTATAAATACTTTTTCATTTCATCCTCACAACCACCCTGGGAGATAGGTGCTTTTATTATCTTCGTTGCAAATGTTAGGAAACTGAGTCAGTCAGGGGAGAAATCCCAAGAATAGTGAACCTAGGTTTCCGTAAGGGATTAGGTAAAACCTTTCATGGAATCCTTGTGGATGTGATGAAAAAATATGGCAAAATACAGTTAGGAGATTCTTGGCTATCTATGGAAACCAAAGAATATTTATTAATGGATTGACATCAAGCAAGACAAGAGGGGAAATGTCTAGTTCTGTGTTATGAGGTTCAATACAATTCTATAATTTGTTGAAGATGTGAGGGTTCATCCAGTGTGATGTGGTAGAGTAAGATAAGTAACTAAATCAAGACATTCACAGTTACAACTATAAACTCAAACAAATGAGATGAAAGAAGATGGTGATCAATGTAAGACAGACCTAGGTTTAAAAAAATCAATAGCACTGGATGGAGGAGACCTAAATTAACAAAATTAAGTACTGAATGGAGGAGACCTAAATTAACAGCAGTTGAAGTGAAAAAGTCCTGGGGGTTTAAGTTGACCTTAAATTCAAAATAAGCCAAATGAATAATGTGGTTACCTCTGAAAGTGAATAAAATGTTAAACTATATTATTAGCAATATAGCATGTGGAATATAGGCGGTAATAGTCCCACTGTACTTTGTACCAATCAGGCCAAACTGAGAGTATTATGTTCAGTTCTGGGCAATCGATGAAGGTCAATGGCAAGTCCGGAGAATGGCAACCAGCTTTGTGAAGGGTCTCAAAACCATATTAAAATGGTTTAAGGAACACAGGGGTGTTTAGCTTAGAGAAAATTAGATTTTGGGAGATATGGTAGCTGTCTTCAGAAAATTTAGCAATTAGAGATGAGGAACAATGTAATGACATGATGCCCTGTGTAGCATTGGATTCTATAATCCCCCTTTCATTTCCCTTCCCCTTCTCCCCCACCCCACATCCTCCATGCTGCAGAAGGGATTCCTGCATTGAGTGAAAGGCTAGACTAGAAGATCTCTAATGTAACTTCCAACTCTATGATTTTTGAATTTGATCATTAAATTCCAGAAAACATGGCTATGCTTATGAATGAGCTCAGGCATGTTTCTAGATCTCAGTTTCCTTATCTGCAAAATGAGGGGGGTTGAATCAGATTATTTTTAGTTTTTTCTTGCTTTCTGTCTCAGAGTAGAAAACTGGGGTAAATGCTCAGATTCATTAAATGTTCTTTTCAAATATAGCATTGCTTCTTTTCCTGCTATCTTGACCATGTTTGGGGAGCTTAAGGAAAGAAGTGAATAATCTTGGGAGAGTGGCTGTGATGGAAGAGAGGCATTAACCATCAATGGCCCCAATCTCTCCTGTTGCATGAGAAGAACATGACGAAAAAGGTCTTCATTGAGATGGCAGTACTTCTTGAGCAAAAGTCTTATTGTGTTCATCACAGCAGCATATATATGGGATGAAAAAAAGGGAGAAGGAAGAGGGAGAAAAGAGGAACTATTATCTGTGACAACTCTCTTTTCCTAGACCTTATTACAAAACTGTAGTAACAAAAAGGAAAAAAAAAGATGATTTGGAATTATTGGAAGTTTTGAATACTAATTTAACATCTCTATATTTCTCATGTGGATATAGATGATTTCAGAAAAACCATGAGAAAGGCTAACCTTGTGTTTGTCATCTTTCCAATGTGCTGTTCCATCCTTCCCACTTTTGCTCCTTTCCCCTTCTGAACTCCAGGTTCTCCCTTCCACCTCCACCTGAGACCTCTTCCTACTGATCTTTAATCCCTGCCAAGATGTTGGATGACAAAGGTTTAACATAGAGTATGCCCCTCCAGGGGCATTGAAATCTGAGTTGGAGACCTCCTCAAGACTCAAAGACATGATAGTACAGTGGCAGGGTGGATTGTTGGTATCTTGAAGATAGAAGGCCCAGCTGTACAACCTCAAAGCACATAAGGCTATTGCTTGGTGTGTATATTCTCTATGTGTGTCTCTGGACCAGATGTTAACCAGAGTATGAGCTAATGACCATGCAAATGTTTTTTTTTCAGCCAGAAAGCTGTCTTCAAGGGCACAGATGGTGGATGCTAGGGAGCACAGCAGGTTACTTAGCCCCCTGCCTTTGCTGACTCCCCATACCTGATACTGCTTCTCTTCTAATCCCTTTACTCTGTTTTCTCCAGACAAATTCTTGTTTTTCCTCACATCCCATTCTTACAACCTTTATTATAGACACTGATAGAAAAGAAAAGAGCTTGGTGTGGTGGCACATTTGTAATTCTTAATACTGAGGAGGCTGAAGTGGGTGGATTCTGAGTTATAATAGGCTAAGCTGATCGGATATTTTTACTAAGTCCAGCACCAATATGGAAAGCTGAGAGCTAGAGGAACATCAGACTGCCTAAGTAGAGGTGGATCAGCCGAAGTAAGAAACAGCAAGTGAAAACTCCCATGCCAATCAGCAGTGGGATCGGACCAGTGAACAGCTGCTGTATTTCAAGCCTTGGTGAGCTAGGAAGACCAAGGGTTTTTTTTTTGGCTGAGATAGGTGAATTCATCACTTATACAGGTACTTCTTTTAACAGAATCCACTCTGCATCAAAAATTCAGTTTTACTATGGGTTATCACTAGGAATCCGAACTGCATTCATAACAGAGAACTGGATAAACACTATTCTTTTAGAGATAGCATGGCACCTATCTCCCAGAATTATTGTGAGGAAAGTGCTTTATAAACCATAAATGCTATTATCTTTAATTTATAGATCTTTTGGCTAGGATGCAAGTGGACTTCCATTATTCAAATAAATGGGAATGCAACATTGTCCAAAAATTTCACTTTAGTCATTAACTTCTGGCTTCTTTCTCTCCTAACAAACCTTTTGCTATTGCTCCTCAAAAGCAAAAATAAGTACATAACTGATATTAATTTTACTTTTCTTCTCTTTACCTGTCTATGTTCTGTTTTAGAACCCCAAATGAAACTGAGGAAAAATAAACAAACAACATGTGGGAGGAAGACAAGCCACAGGTAATATAGATATCGTGAAAACTGACCCTGAGCTGGGCACGGTGGGTTCCCCCCTTGCTGGGGAGGCTGAGGCTGGCGGATCACTTAAGTCCAGTTGCTCAGGGCTGTCGTGGGCTAATGCTGATTAAAGGTCTGTACTAAGACCAGCACTAATATGTTGATCTAGGGACCTGGAGTGTTAGATTTGATGACAATAATATCTGAGTTCAAACTTGGTCTCAGTTATTTACCAACAGTGTGACTCTAGGAAAGTCACTTAAATCCTCTATAAGATGGGTATGATAATAGCACCTACATCTTGTGATTGTTGGAAGGATCAAATGAGATACTATATGTAAAATGCTATGCAAATCTCAAAATGTATTTTAAATTCTGGCTATTATGAATACAAGGCTTTTACCACCATGCCTCAGTTCTTCTCTGTCTACTCTGTGGGACCTTTCTCCAAGTGTTATATTCTTCCTAGAATAACCCTTTGGTGGAAGGACCCAGATCATCCATCCCTCATTCTCTGTACTTTATCACTGACACACTTCCCTTCTTCCTCTAATCCTACAGTTCCCTCACTGAGTTCCTCTGGGAACCTCCATTTTGAAGAAGACACCAGACCAGTAATCTCTCATATCTCTAGAATATAAGCTCTTTGAGGGCAGATACCATCTTTTTTTTTCTTTTTGCTAGTATTTGTACCCCTAGCTCTTAGTCCAGTGCCTGGTTCATAGTAGGCTTGACATATAGGCTTGTTGATTGACTATCAACGCCCAAAGCCAAGGCAACACTTAGTAATATGAAAAATATACAAGGATAAGATGAGAAGAGACTCGAAAAAATATTTTCTTAGCTAGTACCATTCTCAAACCATATGAGAATCACAGTTGTCTGCTGTCTGTTTCTAATCTCCCAAGAAGCTATCCTACATATATTCATGAGTTCATCTGGCATATTAGAAATGCTGGCTATGGAAAGGAAGTTATTCATTTTGCAGACCCTGATTCCATTCTTTTGTGATTTTTTCTGAAAAGGGCCTATTCAGCTCTTCCCACAAAACTTTGTTGGCTGTGATAAATCAGGACCCTTCGGAATAAATTTTCCACCTCCGATTGCTTGTGGACTAGGGCTACTTATTCAATTTGTTTAACAAAAGTGAAAACTTTTAGATTTGCTCCTGTTTGAAGTTTAAACTATTTTGAACAAGTAGCTCAAACCCATCCCAAGGATGGTGCCCATCCAGACGTGGCTTTCTCCATCTCTTCTACTTCAGTAAGACTGAGGTTTTGTACATAGGATGAGCTGAGCTGAACCAATAATTATTTTATTTTATTTTTTATCCTGTAAGGCCCTGTTGTCATAACCTCTACAGAGGTGGGGAGGGATTCTGAATATCTGATTTATTTTGTTCATATCTACTTTCAAATATATAGAGTTTGTCAATTGCTTATAAAATGCATTTGTAGAACTGACGATGTTTTCCCAAAGGAGGCTGAAGTCATTTTGATTTAAATGAAATTGATTAGATGTGCCCTCTTCATTTGCTTCAGAATGACCTCTTGGATATTTGGAAATACAATTTTCTTCTTCTAATATTTTATCTTCTAGTTGGCAAACATTGACTTTCCCTTATATCCTGAATAATGGTGAAATTGAGAAGGCTTTTTTTTTTCTTAACGAGCTTGAACAACTTCAAAAACTTTAGAGACCTTACATGTCGTAAAAGTGTCTAATTTTTTCTTTAACATTTAAAAGTAAATAATCAAAGTTTTTTTTTTTTTTTCGTGCAGCTATCTCCTCCCTTCCCCCTGCCCAGACCTCTGAGCAACAATTGTGATTCAGGCCCAGCACTCTTAAGAAATTGCAGCTTGTAAATGTGAATGCTTAATAAAGACCATTATTTAATTAAAGTACTAATGAAGACAACAAGGACTATCTGGAACACCCAGGCACTGTTGTTATCCTACATCTTTTCTTATACACTGAGTTGAAGCTTATGTCCACTGATAATGGCCCTGAATGAAGAATCCCTAGGATTCATCAGACATAAAGACAGTTTAAGGGAACATTCAGAGGGAGAAGGAACCTCAAAGATGATCTAAACCAAACCTCTCATTTTATAGATGATAAAATTAAGACCCAGAGAAATGAAGAGATTTGTCCCACATTGAGGGACAACCACAGTTCAAACCCAGGACCCATGAAAGCTAGGTCACCGCTCTATTTACTACAATTCATGCAACTTCAAAATCTTTTAGAATGTTTGAAATCATGGAGCTTTGCAATGAAGGCATCATTAGGGCTCTAAGGAGTACCTAGCCCTCTACAATTTGGTTATTTTGACATCTCTATAATGCCTTAATATATTAGTAAAATTCTATGCAGAAATAATGTTTATACTGCAGGTCTTTAGCGGCTTGAGGACAGGGACTGTTTTTCATTTTTTTTCTTTTTTTAGTATCCCTAACACTTAGAGCAGAGACTTGCACATAGTGGCTACCAAAGAAGTGGTTTTGGGTAAGGTTTCATATATATATGTATATATATATACATATATGTATATATATACATATATGTATATATATGCACATAAATTATACATTTAAATTGACTATATATTATGCTAAATATAGAAATATACACATTTATTTTATATATTTTATTTAATGTAGTATATAATATCTAATATATTAATATATAATACATTAGATATTTTACACATTACATATTTTTATTACATAATGTGGGTAATACATAATTTTTAATATATTATATATGATAAATGTATAAATATAATAAAATGAGTATATAAAATAACATTATTATAATAAATATAAATATGTAATTTTCATATCTAAATAATATCTAACCCAACCCAACAAACACTTCCTTAGTAGCTACTATCTTCTATCTATCTATCTATCTATCTATCTATCTATCTATCTATCTATCTATCTATCTATGTATCTATCTATCTACTTATCATTTATCTATCTATCTATCTGAGAAATAGATTGTAAGGGTAGATCGGGAACAGATTTCTGCTCACCTTAAATGTTAGGCTAAAGAATATGGATTTTATCCTAGAGATAACGGGAAGTTATCGAAGAAATATGAGCAGACCTCTCAAGAGGCATTGTTGAGAAGGAAAGGTTTACTTGGTCAAAGATGTCACTCTCACTTGAGTCAAGATTATCTCCTATATTTATAGAACTTGGACTCATTGTGTATAGACTCTTCACTAGCAGGAGCAGGGAACTTGTTGAAACTCATTTGTCATGGGATGAACATTGAAATTACTTTGCATGAATGAAGAATTCTCAGGAAGTGTATATCACAAGCTCAGATTGATAAGTCCTTGCCTTCTGCATGATTAGCTTTTTCTCTATCAGTTCCTTAAGTCTAGAAAATCAATGAACCAATAAATCAAGCCCTGATTTGTAGTTTGTCAATTTCTGAAGTAAAAAATGCTCACAATGAAAATTAAATAATTCTCTCTCTCAGGAGCTGGTAGGAGCTAGCTCCCGTACGTGACTGAGTAGGTCCTCTGCCACAAGGGCTAGTGCAATGCGTGGCAGAGTGCTGAGAAGCTGGGTTCTTAACCTGAGGTATGTGTATATTCGAAGCACCCATGGACAGATTGCAGTGGGACTGTGAACATAGATGGGGAAAAATATATCTTAATTTTCACTAACTTCTAACTAAAATTTAGAATTTTCTTGAGTTATGAATGTAGGCAACAAAGATGCTTCTGGGCAGATTTCCATAGACTTCACCAGATTGCCTAAGGGGTCCACAACACAATGGAGATTGAGAATTAAATTTTTGGTCTCAGGACCTTTTTACACTTGTAAAATTATTGAGGACCCCTCTCCCCAAAGAGCTTTTCTTTATATGGGTTATATCTATCAATATCAGATTAAAAATCAAAACATCTTAGTATTATTATGAAAATAGTTTCTATTTCATGGACCATCTGAAAGTGTGTTGGAGCCTCCCAGGCGTTTTCAGACCACACTTTGAGAATCAGTAATTTAAAGGAAATAAAAGTGTTTTGTTTTTTTTTTTAACAAGGTTTGGATTATTATTTAGGAAAATGTGGGTCATGGCTTCACTTGATGTATGTTTCTTATCACCTGGTAAAGCTGAGTGACTAGGGGACATTGCAACCTTTCTTTCTTTCTTTCTTTCTTTCTTTCTTTCTTTCTTTCTTTCTTTCTTTCTTTCTTTCTTTTTCTTCCTTTCTTTCTTTCTTCCTTCCTTCCTTCCTTCCTCCCTCCCTCCCTTCCTTCCTTCCTTCCTCCCTCCCTCCCTCCCTCCTTTCCTTCTTTCCTTCCTTTCTTCCTTCCTCCCTTCCTTTCTTCCTTCCTCCCTCCCTTCCTTCTTTCCTTCCTTACTTCCTTCCTCCCTTCCTTCTTTCCTTCCTTCCTTCTTTCCTTCCT
>CM053624.1:135587253-135609931 GCA_028646595.1 Phalanger gymnotis
TACACTCCTAAAAACAGTGGATGAAGGAAAAGCAGGACTGAGAAACAGATTGCTAGAAATAGAAAACTAATATGATTTAGAGCTAAGATCATAAAGATCAATTCATCCGATCCATTCATTTAATAGATGACAAAACCAAAGTCACTTAAACAACTTAAATAGGTCACAGAAGCAGCAAATAAGTTAGTATATAAATAATTTATTAAATAAACTAGTGATCTTTAAAATTTAACATTAACTATTTTCGCTATCTTTTTGTTGTAGGAATCAAGCAACTAGCACGGCTGAAAAAAAATAACCCATTACAGTAAAAACACTGGTTTCCACACCAACATTAAATCAAATGCTGTTCTATCTCAAGACATTTGTCTCTGCATCATGTATGCAGAGGTCTGATTCCATTTTGAGTTTGCTGAAATGAAATGTATGGTTTCACTGACCACTTCATTACTCTTGGGCTGACTGTAATGAAGTCACATTGCAAAGTCGAAAAGGTCCATTTGTTGCTATTTCTCAATTAAGGAAAACCAAAATCCGTTGGCAAATGATAGTAATTGACATTTATATAGAGCTTTTACACGTCATCTCATTTGAGCCTCCTAACATGCCATAAGGCAAGTAGTATGTATATTTTGTGGCTATCTGACTGAAAAGAAAACTTATGCTCATTGAATGGAAGAAGTGACTTGCCTGTGGTCACAGAAACATCAGAGTAAGTGTCGGTTATGGGATTTGAACCCAGCTCTCTCTAATTCCAAGTCCAATACTCTGAACCCATATCTTCCTGACTTGAAATTCTGCACCATAATGCCTCTCAATAAGCTTTATATCTTTTAACATCATATCTAATACTATTTGAAACATTAGTGGAAGTATTGGGCTTTTTAACTAGTTTAACTGAATGGAAACCAAACCTAAAATTCCTGCTGCTTAAGTGACAAAATACATACAATGCATCTCCTTACAGAAGAGACAGTCTCAAGAGATAGGGTTCCAAGCTCGATTTCTTTATTGTTGCTAATTAAAAAACAATAATTAGGTATTCCGTGTCACTAAAACAGGAGAGAATGAAGGAGCATGTTCTTCTTGACTAAATTTCTTTGGTCATCTCTTCACACTCCATTTCAGTCTTTATCCAACTTTTGTATTCCCACTTTATTGTATTTTCTGGAGGCAAAAGGAGACTTCAATAAGGATGTGTTGGATGTCCATATTAAATTAGATCCCCTTCTTTTTTAATTAAGTTCATCTAAATTTAATTTTGCAATTTTACTTCAGTAAACCCATCTGACTCCAGATGTTGGATGTGCTCTTTCCTATTTCTGCTCTCACATAATTGTACCTGTAAAAGATTTATGACTTCAAGAGACATTCCAGAACCCTTTAGTATATTTTCAGCATATGCCTCATGGATGACTAGTAACATGAGAAATTAACATCCTAAAACGTTCTTCTGCTCCCAAGCATACTTTTAATGGGATAAGTTATTTTTATTAGCTTGAACTTTAAACAAATAATCATCTTAAAGGAAACCTTATCATCAAAATAACTCAATTGAAACAGCAGGCCAACCCTCAAAGGAAATTCTTGAAAGCGTAAGCTAAGATCCTGGGGCCAGAAGAGGTTTTTTAAAAAGACATATAATAAAGATGAAAAATGGGCTTTCATTAAAATGAAAGCTGGAAACTGTATTCATGTCAAATCTAGTTGGTTGCAAGTTAGATAACCGTACTTGTATCATAATGGACAGTTTTGTAGAGGGTCACCAGCTTAGGTGAGTGGTGTTAACTCTGGCACAAAATGAAATGATAAGCAGAAGGAGAAATATCACCCTAGCAACACCCACGTTGTAGGACGTCCACCAAAGGAAGATGGTCCTTGCTGTGGGAGAACTATAATAAACTAGGTCCCAATTAGTGCAAGTCAATCCTGTGAAGTGGTTGCGTTGTTTGAATCCACACTGAATATTTCCACTGGGTCAGAATCAATTATCATATTTGCATATAATTATAATTTCAAATAGTTTGAATTGGAATAATATGACCACTTTCCTGAATTCTCTTCCCACTAATTGGGACCTAGCTTTACAGGGCATAAGTCATAGAAGTATTGCTCTAAAATTCTATGACCTCTGACCTCTATTATAGGTAGGTGTTATTTTTTAATTAAGAAATGTTAATGGGCCAAGGGTGGGAAGGAGTCTCTGGATCTTTGCCTTGGGAGCCCAAATTTCAATCTTATTGCATTGATTAAAAAAAAATTCTTTCAATCACTTCCCAGCATGCTTTCTTGACCACAAAAATTGCTGGTAAATTGCCTCCCTTGTTACAAGAATTATTTGAAATCCTACAATTGTTCTGGTTCTGCCTTCTTGCATCCATACTCAAAGCATATCGAATAGCACATTTGATAGTACACCTGGGACCCTGCCTAATAAAAACCCTAGTCCTCATCAGAGAAAATATACTACAATTAAACTCTTACATGGCATGATAAAGAAAAGCAGCAAGCACGAGTCCAAAAGAAAAGAAAATCAATTCTTCTCCTCGAGTGAGAAATTAGACTTCATGTTTTTGATATACTGTGTTTTGTCTTGATGTATTTGAAATATTCACCTCTGGAGTAAACAAATTAGTCTATAGATTATTTTTTTCTCAAGACCTAAAGTTTCCAGGAAGCAAGCTCTATTTTTATATCCTCTTAGTCTTATTCCACCTTAGCTGGGTGGGTTTGCTCCATTTGGTTTAGATTTTTAAAAATATTAACTTGGTTATTATTACCATCCTTAAATTTCTTTCCTTTCCTAGACTTAAGAATATGGCTTAAAAATGTTTTTAAGTTCATTTCTGTCTTTAAGGCTATCTCTGTTAAATGTTGACATATAAGAAATTCACAACACCATTTGGTTTGATGGAACAGAAGAAACATGAAGAAGAGCGTGAAAACTCTCAAAATGAGTTACCGTTGTGCTGATGTTTCAAACATGGGAAATCAGATGAGGCCCCAAAAAAAGGAAAACCAAATTTGAATTACCAAATGACACAGTTTATATGCCATTGTTAAATTGTCAAGATGTTCGATTTATTTACTGACATGGTTACTGCACTGGTGTGTTTTTCTCAAAAAGATACTAAGGAAAAGTATTCTATCTAAACTCTACAGTCTAGAGAAGGCTTAATGATTGCCTGCCAATACAGCTGAGTCCTGCTGGGTAATGGAGGAATGCCTACCTTGTAAATATAAAGGGGGGTGGTATTTAGGAGACCCAGTGAGCTGTGCATTATTGTTGAGGTTGTCACTTAAAAAAAAATGAAATGAGCTGAGAAGACGGGACGTGCATTGGCTGTTGAAGAGATTCTGAAAATCATTTCCGAGAGACAAAAAACAATATCTACCACAGACCTAAACATCCCTAGTTAGATTTCACACCTGCCAATGAACCATTTTCTAACATCATTCTGGTTGGTTGATTCTTTGCCCCTTCAACCCACCCAGAAAGAAACTCTCCTTGTGTATGTAGGTTAAAGAAATCTCTTCTCTCCTAGTTCTTGCCAAATCTTCTCCCTAGAGGTAAACTCTGAGGGAAAGAAGAAAGCTTGCCCTAATGATGACAGCTCCTCTGCGACCACTAGCTCCATAACTTCTGAAATGACTTGGTATTACTTTGTCCCTATTTTATATTTACTTATCTGTGTACATGTTTTTCCCTGGGCTATATAAGCTCCCTGAGGGCTTAATAAATGCTCATTAGACTTGGATTAGATTAGATTGGAGTGTTTACCTTAGAGAGTTGTCTGCTAACCTCAAAAATGTAGAAACAATCACCACATTTCCAATAGAATACACAGAAGTGTTTCTGACCTCTCCATACTTTCTGGATTATTGATTTAGAGCAGTGATACTTAGAAAGTCTGGGGCCAAGAGATACGGAATAATCTCTCACTACAACAGTTTATATGAACCCAATCTTAGAACCACCTCTTGGAAAATTAGGCTTATAGACTACAGGATGTTTAAGATTAGTAACAGAAAGAAATTGATTTCACTTGATCATGGCAGCTTCCACTGCTCCATGAGGTAGGTCCAGATGGAATGATGAACTAGATACCAGCAAGCATTTATTTCAATGTACTTTAACAATTCAGAATCTTTTTCTAATTGCTGAATTATTGCCTTGCATAGAGATATGCCAAAGGTCTTTTTCTGTATTGTGAATACAATTTCTGTACCTTCCAGTGAGTAGCCTTAAACACGCTGTATTTCCTTAATTTAGCATTTCATCTGTTGCCACTGGGCTTTTGCTTAGGATGTCCCCTCTTGCTTAGAATGTGTTCAGTCCTAACCCACAAATTTAGAATCACTAGCTTCCCTCAAGGCCTAGCTTGTGTGTCTTTTCCAGTGGGAAACCTTTCCTGATCATCTTATTTGTCAGTATTCTCTCCTTCCTACTCAAATGATCATATATGTTTGTGTATATGTGTATATGTATATACAATATACATGTATATTCATAAATGGATTTATATGTGCTATCTCCATCCCCCTGGTAAACTGTAATCAATTTGAAGGCAGGGACTGTTTTGTTGTCTGTTTTTTTCATCTTTATAGGGGAAGGAAGGGAATAAACATTTATTAAATACCTACTATGTGCCAGGCACTGTGCTAATATACCACATCTCAGCCCTGATCAAGTAATGACTGAAACAGATTGATATATATTGACCTGACTCATTGGTCCCCTGTTCTTCAGGAAGATAATCCTTAACTAAAGATTAATAATATCACCACAAAGTCAATTACTTCTAATAGAGAAGGCTTTGAGCCATGTCTCCCAATACATGATGGGCTGGACCATGGTAGAGTTAATCTACTTACTACGGGTGCTATAACTGTGCAGATAATCAAGAAATGGGTTGAATTCACAAATGGCAGCATCTAGAATAAAGATGGCTGAAATTATTAAATCTGTAGGTCTGTTATTTAAAGCTTATGAATTCCATCCTTCTATCAGAAAAGCTAGGTCTGTTGTTGATAAGTTGATCCTTACTTTACTTTTTGATGAAAAAGCATAAAAATTCCAAAAGTAATACGTACTAATGACTTTTGGTCAATTTTGTTGACACCTATTCTGTTTTCAAAGCAAGTCACTGATTGAAGTACAATTCCAATTAGTATAGTGAAGCTCCAATTTGTTCATATACATGCAAATAGCATACTGCTGCGTTTTTATCCTAAGTAGAACACAGTGGAAGTGAGGAACAATTTTAATTTGTTCTATAACTTCCTTAGATCTGTTATAATTTTTTACTTCTGTTACCAGTTCCTTATCATTGTTGTAATAAATTACAACATACATGGTTTTCCCCCTTGCCAGAGGCAAGTGCTAATTCACAAATATATAAAGAGCATTATTTTCTTAAAACAAAATAAGTATTATTTTTACTCTTAAGTTTAAAATATTAGATATATGTCACTGCATAGATTAAACTGTTATAAAATATTAATAAACACATGACCAAATATGATGTAAAATGCTGGTAGGGAATAATGTAGTATGTTTGCATATTCTCCTTTAACCCCACTGAATTCATGTTCGTTGTCAGTATTAACCCAACTTTATTTAATGTAAAAGAGGTTAGCTGTAATACAGATGATTTTGAAAGAGAGAAGAGAAGCTGGGATGTAGATGATGTTGGGAATCTTGATCTTTTGATAAAGATGTTTTCCCAAAATGACTGATACTACTTTGATTTTAGTTTTCACCCCCTACAAAGAACCATCTTTCTCTTCTCTCTTATGAGCCAATAAACAATCGCAATGTAAACTTTTCATGCTTCTGATAGAGGACTATCCCTTTCTTTTACGAGAAGAGGTATCTTCATCCCACTAGCATTTCATCCACACCACTCCATGGAAGTCACAGAAATTTAGGACAGAAGAGTTGATTTCCAACCAGCCTTGCTTTGGTCTCTGGAATCCACAGTCATAATCCCAGAGATTCTAAAGCTTCCTCAATGCTATGCTCACTGTTGCACATTGCAGAAAGTCCAGGAGCTGGGTTGAGAATTACAGGCTTGATTGCCTTTGGGAATGACCTCCCAAAATTTCTCCCTGACATGAGGCCCATCTTCCCATCTTTTTTAAAGCCAATATTCTTTCTGCCTGAAAGATGTAGAAAATCCAAGATCCTCTTGTGCCTATTGTTTTCTGACAATAAAAATAAGAAAAAAATACTTAGCCCAGTGCCTAGCACATAGTAGGCATCTAATAAATGCTTATTGACGGACCAATTCAGCAAGCAAAATGCCACCTTTAAGGCTGTCTGTTCCAACAAGTTATCTCTGGAACCCTCAAACTTTGCCATATGCCCTATCACTAAACCTTTACAATCTCTGACCCTTTTTACCCACCATACAGTTGAACTCTTCTATATATGATTTCCCCTACTAAAATGTGAGCTTCCTGAGAGCAGAGACTATCTTAAATCCAATTGGTATCCCTTACATGTAGCAGAGGGCTTCACAAATAGTGAGTGCTTAATAAATCTTAATAAATGTTTTCCATTAATTCATTCAATTATCTCCATGCATATATCAAAATTAAATGAGATTTCTTAAAAGATGTAAAAATTAGGATAACTTTTTTCAATGAACCTCTGATTGTTAATACCAATTCAGACCTAAAACAGGAAAATCTATATTTGTCAGAAGTGTTCACCATTGTGGAGGAGATCCAGTGAATAATCAAACAGTTAACAAATGTTTATTAAGCATTAACTTTATTCTAGTCATTGTATTAAGCATTAGAGATACAAAGAAAGGCAAAGAAACAGTCCCTGCCTAAAATGTGACACCCCAGACCAATCCAATTGAGGTCTGATCAGGGCAGAGTACAGAAGGGCTAGCTTCCTAATTCTGGACACCATACCTCTCTTAAGGTATAATGTTAATGGAATAGGAAGATCTTCCCTGTCCATTAATAAGGCCTATGTGACCACAGGTGTTCAGCTCACAGCTGTGATACATCCTGAGTCACATGGAGCCCGTTGGGGGAACTTGCCTAGGGAGGAGCTTGCTTAGAGGGAGGCTTGCTTGTAGGAAGGCTTCCATACCTTTTGATACTAAGCTATTTAGGCACTGAGTCATGTGGGTTGTGATGCCTTCTGGCTCTGAGAAAGTATATATAGTCAGAGGTTTGTATTTTGCTTTGGGCTTCACTCATGGGAAGAATGTTCGTGTGATTTGGCCAAACAAGAAGGAGCCCCTCAGCTTTGAGAACCCAGATATTGGTGCTCCCTCTCTAGTGACTATGTATGTATTACTTTGTTCAGACAGTTGGAAGCCCTGTCTGTTGATCTGTGCTATTTTCTCTGCTTAAATTTTCTCTGCTTGCATTTTCTCCACATTCAGGGTTCGGACCCTTCCCCTGAATTAGGGAATGTAATTAAAGTAAGATTGTTGACCCTCTTAAAAGCTATCTTTCGTTTAAAAGTAGATCAAAGAACTTGTGCTAGCAGGCCATCCTGGGTGTGCCAGGGGTTTGCTGTTACATAAGGTAACCTAAGATACATCTGAGTTTAGAAGGTAAGTGACCGCCATCAAATTCAAAGCTGGCTGTCTCACAGGTGACCAGAAATGTATAAATTTTGACAGGTAAATTTTGAGATCATCTCCTGGCCTTCTCTTTGCTAAGCTAATCTCTCTGAGTGGCCAAATGATTCTGTTCCATCAGTCTTTTCCAGCAGTTTGCCCCCTCTACGATCCCTAACATATCACTAATAGTCTCTCTTTTGGGGTCCAATGAGGGGTGGCTAGGCAGGGAATAAGCCTATAATATGCTTATTAAGTGCCAGGCACTATGCTAAGAGATTTACAAATAATATCTCATCTGATCCTCACAACATCCCTGGGAGACATTATTATCCCAATTTTATAGTTGGGAAAACTGAGGCAGATAGAGGTTAAGTAACTTGCCCAGGGTTACATAGCCAGATCTCCCTGACTCCACGACCAGCACAGTATCCATTTTCCCTCTAGTTGACTTTATGCCCCCTAGCTGCCTTTACTGGCTGCTTCTCTACAAACATTTCCATGACTCCATCATCTTCAAAAAACCCTTACTTGATCCATCTATACTATCGTCCCATATGTCTCATTCTGGTAGTTCAACTTCTTGGGTTTTTATCTATGTTTTTTGAGTCAATAGGGAGTTAAGTGACTTGCCCAGGGTCACACAGCTAGTAAGTATCTGAGGCCAGATTTGAACTCAGGTCCTCCTGACTCCAGGGTTGGTCTTCTATACACTGTACCATCTAGCTGCCCCTGCTAGCTCAACTTCTTGAGAAGACTGTTTATAATCCATGCCTTCATTTTCTTTTCTCTCCTCAACTCCCTGGAGTCTGGTTTCCAACATCATCATTCAACCAAAACTACCTCTCCAATGCTAACAATGATCTCATAGTGGCCTTAGTGGCCCTGAAGATCCAAAAGGACTTTATTTTCTTTACCCACCCATGACTCTCAATGCACTTTTCATTCAAGCAGGTAATCACTGAGTGGTGAGTGCTGCCTAGCATATGGTCAGTTATTCCAATGCTTCTGTTCCTGTCTCATATCATGAGATTAGCCTTATGTATAGGCAAAGCAGGTGGCCACCTGTGAATGTCTTTCAAATAGTATCACAAAAGCCCATAATTCCCTTTTTTCTTCTTCCTCACTCTCTCCTTCCCCTAACCAAATACACATACTCATTAATCTAGCACAGTAACTGAAATGCTAACCACTTATAGTCCTCTGCTTTGGGTTGTCATCTATTTAAAAAAAGTCCCTGTTGAAATGCAATTATTTCTTAAAAGAGGTTAATCCATTAATTCCAATTAATTCCCATGAATTTGAGTAGGACAATTCATTTATTAGGCTAATTGTTATATAGTAAAGACAGAGTTCTGAGGAAATGGGACCCAGGTCAGACAAGTTTTCATGGAGGTTAAAGAGAAGAAAAGATCTAGGAGGTAGAATGCTTCTAGGAAGAATTGAATGGTCTCATGCATTGATCAATAAACCCTGAGTAGGTAGGAGGTAGGAAGAAACCTCAGGATGCCAATGAAAGAGCAATAAAATAGAAAAGGGGGCACCATTGGGAAGATGAAAATTGCCACAGAAAAATTTTATCTGAGTTTGAATCTTGCTCTTCACCCAACCATGATGAACTAGGATATGTGACATATCATAGGGGATTGGAGCCTGTCAGTGTTCCCCAGAGAAATGGCCAGGAGGAATGTGAGGGGAGAAGGTTGGTATTTCCCTGTCCCTCAAAGAACAGGATTAAAATGAGTATGTGGAGAGTACCTGGGCTCCAGCAGTAAAAGAAAAATGGATCACTTACCCTCTCTGATACTTTATGTAGGGCTTCCCTCCATGGCTTTCCATGAACTCCAGCTTTCATTAAGTTGCAAGAGAAATGAGCTCAGTATTTTTGTTGTTGTTTGACCATCATTCTTGAAGAAGACCATGACATCAGGAAGGTGATGTTATGACTTGCAAATGAATTGGATTCAAGTGAAAAAGGGCTATGCAGTCACCAGCCTCACTTTCTCCTCTGGAGACATCTGGGTCTCGTAGCAAGATATAGATCAGGATGACTAGAGATAGCCCCCAGCTTTCAGAGCTAAAAATTCCATAAATGAAATTCAGGTCAACGTATAAACTAACAAAATTTTATTAAAAGAAAATATACGGAAATATTCAAAAAAGGGAGGCTATTCCAAGAGAAGTTTGGATTAGATAATCACTAAAATTCTCTGTGCCTATTGAATATAAATGTGAGTTATTAATTAACAAAAAATTTCAAAGCTCTAGTTTAGGACATTTTAATATTTGGGAAGACAGAGAGAGAGACAGAGAGAGAGAGATAACACCTGTGATTCCATTGGTAAAAACTCCCAAGTCCTACTACCAATCCAGGAGAGAATGTTCTGGGAAATTTATAATCTTAGAGAATTATCTAGAGCACAGAACGGTTAAAGAACTTACAGGACTTGAATCCAACGTCTTCTTGGCTTCTCTGTCTACCTGCTACACTATACTGCCCCTTTCTAATAGTTAGACATGAAAATAGAAAATTTTTCCACAAAAAAAAATGAATGAATGTTCTTAGACTTCATTTCATCAAATGAAAATAGTCAAGTTTTGACAAAAATACACAGAATGCAAAAAATAAAAAAAATAAATTATATAGTAATTCGCAAGGCAAACCCGAATATTATTGGCAAACAACTAAAATATTTTTTTAAACATTTAATGAATCCCAAATGGAACAAGACTGTACTATTCTAAATAGGAACCATTATAGAGAAAGTATTTTTGAGAAGATAAAGGAAGTATGTTTTCTCCACATTAGAGCAGGTAGCCCTGAGACATCATGGACTACCAATTTTTATCCATCTTAATGTAAACTGCCAAATATAGCTTTATTTGATTTTGTATTTGCAGTGAGTCAGGGAACAGATATTGCTACTTTCCTGTTTTAACATCCACTTTATATGCTATGTAAAGAGAAAGGACATGTTAACAAGATTGTGTACTGACTGTAAACACAAGATATGTAACAGGAAATTCATCTTTGGGAAGGACGATAATGCTATGTATGACTCACTGTGCCGTATTATTAATAACCAAAATATTGTTCTGATTAAAAGTTTGATTTCATTGTTTACTTGAGCCCATTGTGTCGTATCCTATTAGGAAGCTATTAAGCAGTTAAAATGGTTAATTAGTTCCTGTTAAGACATCCACAAAGCCCTTTCTTGCCCCTCTGTGACATCATGTACCACATAATAGGCTTGTAAACACAAATCCGGGCCTATAGAGGCTCATTTTTTGCTAGTAGGCATTATGTTTACAATTCCAGTAGTTGTCATCAGGTAAACAATGGGGTTGATTTTATAGCCTCAATGGTAAGGTTTATTCCAATATGAATAGCGAGGAAAGCATCACACATAATCCAGACAGTATGTCCTTTATCCATAAAAAATATATAACTCTGTATAACAGTGAGACGCAGCTTGTTACTGCAGATAGAACACTAGGCTCAGAGTCAGGAAGGTCTGGGTACAGATTCTACCTCTGACATTAGCTGTGTGACACTGGGGAAGTGATGACTCCTGCAACACCATAAAACTTAGTTATTAAAGGCATAATTATATACTCTCTGCTACTGGAGGGAGTTCCCATACAGGAAGTTCTCTATGCTGATGAAACAACAGGTTACTTATTTATAAAAATAAATTTGAAAAGTAAAAATAAAAACACCACAACAGAAAGACATGTACAAACATTTAAATTCATGCAGAGTGAACTAAGAAGAACTAGGAGAAAAAATAAGGTCACAAAACAATCTCCTACTAAATTTTCTGTGATCTGAGGACAGAGACTGTGCCTAATAATTTTACGACTCCCTGGGCCTCACACAATACTTTTCACCTAGTGGATGCTTAATATGTTTTGTGAAGTTGAAATGAACATTGATTTTTATGTTCACTTGATAGCTCTTAAGAAAAAAAGATTTAGGAGACAATCAGGGTTAAGTGACTTGCCCTAAGTCACACAACTAGTAAGTGTCTGAGGTCAAGTATGAACCCAGGTCCTTGTGGCTCTAGCACCAGTTTTCTATTCACCCCACCATCTAGCTGCCCAGTTTTTAAGCTTTTTGATGTCATGGACCCCTTTGGCAGTCTGGTAAAGCCTATTGACCCCTTCTCCAAAGCATGTTTTTGATGCATAAAATAAAATTACAAAGGAAACCAATTATATTGAAATATAATTATCAAAATAATGCTAAGTTCAGAACCCCTGGATTAGGATTGAAAGAAATACAATCACATTGGTGCTGACAGGTGCCTTGCTTACCTTAAACTCCTTATGTTATTACCTACCATTATCTCTAGCTTTTTCTTTCTTTCAGAATTATCTTTAGTTTACAGTGTGAAATCTGAATCCAAACTTCACATAACAAATAACAAAAGAATTTGTTGTGTAAAACTTGGACTCAGTCAAAAGGCTGTACCCAGGGACCTAGAAGGAGACATGTGGCCTTGAGACCACAGGTTCCTTGCCCTTGGTTTACACCCAGGCTCTTTACTGCACACAGCTTTCTAATGGCTTGGCACTTTCTGACTTATTTTTTTCAGTTTTGATTCTGGCATCAGTTCATTAACAGTCTACTTGGATTAGATGTCCCCAACATTTCTAGAATGATGCTTTCTTATTTGAAACTAGATGATGACCTTTGAGGAGAAGGAAAGTGTAATGAACTTCCTTCCTCCCTTCCTACACATCTCCAGTATTTCAGGCAACAAGATTCAAGGAATGTGATCAGTAGACAGTCGTTTAGTCACTCTTCTGCTGGCATTTCAATTGGAGAGGCAGTGGTGAGGAGAGAGACATTGATAGCAGCAGGAGCTTTAGTCCATGCTATCCTCCTGCATGTAACAGGACTAGAGGAATCCTACAAAAATTTGTATTAATAATAAGGAAAGTCAATATGAGTTAATGAAAAGTACATAGGCTGGACTGGAGAAGGCAATGGAAAAATGATTCAGTACTTTTTCCAAGAAACCCCCAAAATAGGGTAAAAAAGAATCAGACACAACTGAAACCACCAAACAACAGCAGCATAGGCTGGAAATGTTGTTAGATGATAAGAAGGGGCTTTGCCATTGGTGGCTAACCAGGATTAACTGAGGTGGGCTTCCTGATCTGATCACTCAGTTGCTATCAAGCTACTGGGGCCCCTGGCTTAAAATTTCAAAGAGAGATGTTTGTTGCTGTCTTATTCTTTTTTTCTCCCTGAGATCCCTCTGCTTTACTGTTCCCACAGTGGTTCTCCTGCATGGCTTAGCTGTTCTAAATCTTGGTATGCTGTATCTTATATTTAATGCAAAAGTGAGAAAAACATGCATACATGTGATTTCCCTAAATTTGGTCTCATTCCAATAAGGAAGAGATTACATTTGACAACTAACACCTACATGATTCCCTGAACTAATTCATTCTAAACTCCTATCTTGAGGCTGCCTATCTATGTTCTTTTATTTAGTCTAAAATAACTTAAAATGTCTTTTTTAAAGTTCATTCTTAGAGGTTTTTCCCCAGTTTTGGCTTTTTGTTTTCCTCCTCAAAATTCCAAAGCTCAATATAAACAACAGAACAGTTTTTTTTAAATTGATTACACCTCAGCTTCCTCATTCACAACACTCATAAATTCTCTTGGATGCAGCCTAATTGTCTTGTGAAGCCTTCCTTAATCCCGGCAGCTTGAAGTGTTTCTTCTCTGCTCAATTTGCTGGAGTAGTTTGTGTGGGTCTCTCCATTACCCTCAACACACCATTCCTTGTATTGCACTCACCTGTGTAGAGGGCATATTCCTCCCAGTAGATTATAAACTCCTTGAGAGCAGGAACTGTTATTTTTTAATTTTGTATCCTTAGCCCTAGCTTATTGTCTTGCATAGTAGAGATTTAACTTGTTTGTTGACTTGAACTGAATTGAATGTCTTGATTTAGGAAAGGAATATTAACTCTAGCTTTTCTCGTATCTATTTGGCAGCAATGTTGCTAGCTGAAATCTCTTTCCCTATACTGCTCCCCACTCCTTACCACCTGCCTTCCCAATTCTACTTTCCACCTTCTCAACAGCTACTAGCATATTATGCCTCCTTTTTCCTCAGTAAACCTCACCTTCCATCCTGGGTTTGAATCACAGAGAAGGCAGAGAATGGGGCCATACCAAGGTGGGAAGTGGGAAAACTATCTTTGTTTCTTAGGGACTAGTCTTTGTACAGGAGTGAATCATTCTGATCTAATGCCAGCCAGGTACAAAAACTGCTCCAAACTGATGGACTAATCTTGGGATATTTCATTCGGATATGTATACACCAAATAAACTACCAATATGGTGGCATTGCAGATGTTTCTGCCATACAGAGGCATTCTCTGAGGCTAAAAAGATGTCTTAGTGTATCTATTGTAGTAATTAGAATAGTTACAGATAAATCTATTATTCTTTCTATCATTCTTCTGAGCCTACACAATGAATTAGTATTCATCAATACATACTTGAAATGCATTAAAACACTCAATGGATTCTTTTTTTTTTCTTAATAAATGTCCCAGTCCATGGCCCACTGTGTCACTGGGTGATGTCCCAGAGTCGAGTGCATTTCATGTTGGCTGTTCATCCCCAAGAGTTTTTTTTTCCCTTTTCCTTAAGAAGAAGAGAGTTGTTTGTTCACAAAATCATTAATGAACACAAAAGAACCAAGAGCTATTTTAGACCTGTTAATGCCCTCCTTGAAAACAGCTGGCAGGATAACCAATTTTCATTCCATAAAATACATAGATTTGATTCTTACATCGGCTGCCTTTTCAACATAGAGATAAGAAAAGAGAAAAATTTTCCTGAATAAATAAACCTCAATAGAGACAAATGAAGAAAAGAGATTTATATTTGGACTCTCTGATGTTCTAGGTGGAAAATGGGTTTCCTAACTAGTAGAAAATGCTTTTCTGATGCATTCAACATATTGAATATATATATATATATACATATACACATATATATAATGCGCATATATGTATTATTACTAACATAAGCTCAGCAAAAAAGAGGGAAGGAGCTTGATTTTTATCTGCAAAGTAATGAAATAAAGAGAATATGATAAAAAGAACACATACCACCTGTTTCCCTTCCCTGGGATGCTCTCTCTCCTCACTTCTGCCTCCTTGCTTCCCTGGCTTCTTTCTAGACTCTATTTAAATCCCATTTTCTGTGGGAGGCCTTTCAGAGAGAGGGTTAGTTAGGTTAGGTTCCTACCCTATACCCCCAGCACCTGCCCTCTGAGATTACCTCCCACTTACTACACACACACACACACACACACACACACACACACTCACACACCCATATATATTTGCAAATTTTCTCCCCCAATAGGATGTGAGCTTCTCAAAGACAAGGACTATAGGTTGGTTTTGGGGTTTTGGTTTTTTTGTCTTTTTTACCTTTCTTTGTATCCTTAGCACTTAGCATGGTGCCTGGCACATAGTAATAGCTTAATAATGCTCCCTTCAAACGATGACTCTTTCAAGGAGTCTTTGGTAGAGTTGTGTTTATCACATTAGAATTGGTGATATTGCAGAGCCAGGGCTATAGGAATGCTACATAAATTTGCACTAACAAGAAAGAAGGTCACTTTAAATTACAAAGAATGCTGAATTTTGGTGACTTCAAAAAGAATTGTAACTTAATTACCTTCAATCACACAATAATTGAAACGAAATCCATAGAGAAGACTTTGAAGGACCTCTTTTAGTTAATAGATAAGAATGATTTATAATTAGCATACACCTTGTTTGTGAACAAGTTCTCCTAAAGTATTTAAAAAGATTTAGCTCTTAAGTGACATATATTTCTTCCTCCTCCTATAATTTTATTTACATTATTAATTTAATTAGAAAACTCTCTCTGTATAAATAATACATAGATACATTTCATCCTAGGTCCTGTCTGGATTATCACCAATTTCTAATTTGTAGCATACTCATAGGTAGGATTTAATCATATATTATAATTCCTTAGAACATGGCAGAGAATCTTATTATTAAAAAATCTTTCTGTAAACGATTATTTGTTGGCACACAGAATAGAAACCAAGATGGCATTCATTTTAGCCAGACAAATTTTAGTTAAGTTTTGATTTTTTTGCCAAAGGAAACTCTTGAATTTTGACTTTAATTAAAATCTGACTTTCATTGTCAGATATAAAGCTTACCTTCCTGTTGTGCTTTATGTGTCCTCTGGTTTATTCTCCTTGAATATCTCATGCCAAAATTTGCTATTAAATCTTTTCTGTTCCTCAGACTTTTGTTAGCACGCACATGGTGATTGCATCTTAAGTGGAGTTAATCATTGAACTTAGAAAAGAGAGGCATAGGACAAGGTTATTTTGACAGAGCCAAACAAAAACACAACCCAGGCTTTAGCATTTTCCGTAACTATTATTCTGTTTCCAAGATAATACAGATTAAGCATAAAATCTGAGCTAGAGAGTCTCTGTTTATTCCATTTTAAGTCCTGTAGGCATCTAGAGCAATAGATAATTACGGTTCTGTAAGCCATCTATTTGTCTACAGCTGCTTCAAACTATCTAAAAATGGAAACTTAAAAAGAAGCTTGCAACAATTACTTCAAAATATTGGGGTATCGTATGCAACTTAATAAATGTTTCTTGTATTCAATGAAATTGAATTGTTGGATTAGTGATGCTTAACTTCATTAGGATGCGTTTGTTTTCCCAGATATTGTTATTCTCAGTAGGATTCTGATTAACAGGGCTCAGCGTTTGGCCCTTCAGTTGCTTAGAATGTGGAAAAAGAGCCCATGTCATGGGTTCAAATTCCGCATTAGCCAGTTGATTTCCACAAATCAAAAACTGTCTGTTAGCCATAGAGTGAACATCCAGGCCTGGCCAATTATATCTTTGATCATAATCAGTTGTTAGGGGCAAGAGAACACCTAGGTTAATGCATGCTTATCCTCCGTTCTGGGGAAGTATTTCAAAGCAATTATCTAGAAGGCTGGGAAGTCAGTAGCAGTGTGGTAAGAGGGAAAGAGAAATTTGAAGGCTTCCTTTCAAAGGACCTAGGTTCAAATCTTAACTTGGAAATTTACAACTTGTATGATTTTGGGCAAGTCACTCAAGTTCCCTAGGCCTACTTTTCCTCATCTGCAAAATGGAGGAGTCAGCCTCTGAGGTCCCTTTTAGCACTGAAACTATCATCTTAAGGTCTTCTTTATGTGAAGAGTATATTTTGATCACGTTGACAAATGGATATGCACATTCTTACACATGGGTCTTGTTTATATATTGTGCTCCATTCTGGAGTCACACATCCTGTAGTGCTCGTTCTCATTGAAGGATAAGCTCATCTCTAATCAATCCAGAGAAGTTTCAGAGAGATGAAAGTTTTCACTTGATTCTCAAGACTAACAGGAGGAACCACGGAATCTCAGATTTGAGAAGGGACCTCAGAGGCTATTTCTCCCAACTCATTGAGGGGGAGCCTCTTCCTCCTCAGAAAGTTGATTTTTCTTTTGGATAGTTCAAATTATTAGAAAGTATTTGCTTACACCAGGCCTGAAAGACATATCCTTAGAGCCAGAATCAAGCCAGTAACCAACCATTCCCCATAAAGTAGCTTACTACTCTAATCCCTCCTCATGCTACCTGAAGAGCCTTTGAAGGGGTCATGATAGATAACATACCATGTTTTTTTTTGAGAAGCCCCATGCCATCATGGAGAGTGCTTGACACTGGGTCAAGAAATCATAGGCCTAAATCTCACCTGAGACACTAATGAGTTATATGACCCCTGAGCAAGTCACTCGACTTCCCTAACCCTCATTTTCTCCCTCTCTAAAATAATGACAATAACACCACCTACCTACCAAGGCTGTTGTGATGATTAAATGGGGTAATAAGTTTATAGAGTGTTTTACCTAACTTCAAGTAGCATACAAACATGAGATGTTATTCCATTTTAATTAAGGTCATTTTAGTTAAAAAAAAACAGAACTTTTAAGATGATAAATGTAGCCTCTATCTTATCAGACAAGTTAGACGATTTCCCCAGTGAATAGAGAAAATAAATGTTTCTTTGCCCACAATAAAGTGAGCAAATGTGTGATTCTAGTTTTCTATTCAGTAAGAGAATGATTCTTACTTATAGTCAAGAAATCCATGCTTATATTTTGAGAAATATCACACACACACAAGCACACACACATGCACACACATACACAAATTATTAATATGTTTTTCAGGTCATTCTTACCTGGCAGCTATGATTCAAAAGTCATTGATAACGTGATCTCTAACTCTAAAATATACCCCATTATTTTGCCTAGAATTTGACAAATTAGAGATTCAATTGGGTTGTTAACAAGTTCTTTAGAAATATAAACACTCCTGGGAGGATTGTGGTACTACCCCATTCTCTCACTAGATCTCTACCACTCCTTCTATCTTCCTTTCCTTCTTGTGTTGCTTTGCCATGATGTTTCTAACTTTCTTTATCTCGCTGAGGGACTGATTATTTGTAACCTCCACCCTATAGCATTGTCTTGACCTCTGATCCTGAACTTTCCATCTTGTTGTCTCTTTTAAGCCTCTTGCTCCTCTCTAAACATAAACTTCTGGATTTCAGAATTGGAAACAAAGGACAAGATTCAACTGTGTCTCACCATGTTGTAAATGTCCCATTGGGTTCATGTTTGGGGAGTCCTTTCTTCCATTCATTGTAGACTTCTGTAAGTAGCCACAGGTAGGTAGGAAGCTGGGCAATTCTTGATCACAATTGAAAAGACCATTCTCCTAGACTAAGAGGGAAAAAATAGGGTCAATACTTCAGTGTTTCTTTGAAGCATCTAATAATAGAAGTTGCATTATACTCATCGAAGTTCAGTTTCTAAACTTGTCGAACCCAAAGCTTTAGTTCTTTAACTCTATCAACTCAATAGACTAAGGAGACTTCACCTGGAGTCCGTAAACTTGTTTTGTTTGTTTGTTACTAATTTGATAACTGTATTTCACTGTAATTGGTTTCCTTTGTGTAGTTCAATCATTTTCAGTCATATCCAGCTCTTAGTGACCACATTTGGGGTTTTCTTGGCAAAGATACTAGAGTGATTAGGCATTTCCGTCTCTGGCTCATTTTACAGATGAGGAAACTGAGGCAAACGGGGTTAAGTGATTTGCACTTCATATTCCTATGTATTTGATTTTATGTATTTAATAACAATATTCTGAAAAGGGATGTATAGGCTCCGCAAGAGTACCAAGAGATCCATGACACCAAAAAAAGTTAAGAACTCCTGTCATAGACACTCCAGAATACGTGTCCCCTTGCCCCATCTCCACCTCCCACTCACCCTACCCTAAAAACATAATCTTATTATAGACTGGTGTAAACTAGTTTTGGCCACATTCGTTGACGGTTATGTTCTGTATTTTGCATCTCAGATACTAGCTATTGCTCTGATAAACAAAACAGAACTGAATAGGGTAAATCTGACAGCACTCGGCTCCCTGAATTCATGGGTTGGACCAGTTTTTTGCTTAAACTTTTTGGTTTCGTTAGGTGTTGCGTCAATGATGAGCCTAGAAGATTTGGGGTACAATTGGTACACTCAAAGAGGCAAAGGCTTGAGAAGAGAGAAATTGTACTGATTCTTCATATATTATATGTAATATATACAATATATATATTTCCCCCATTACATGTTAAAACAATTGTTTTAACATTCTTTTTTTGAGTTCCAAATTCTATCCCTTCTGTCCCTCTCCCTGAGATGGTAAGCAATAAATATAGGTTATACATGTGCAATCACGTAAAACATTTCCATATATTTCCAAACATTGATAATCGAAGGATAGAAATTACTTGACAAGTTTAGAATGACTCTCTCATGCCATAGATACAACAGAACCTGTGGTCTTGGCCTAGACAAAGACTTGATGCCTCAGAAAGTCTTAGGGTGGGAGGGAATCCTTGAAATTAGAGATTCCCTAGGAGTTGTTCAAACTGCTGCTAGAAGTCTCCAGTCTACTTTCCACCCTTCTAGAATGCATTCAGGTGGAACTAACTTGGCATCTTACTGAACATCTGTTTAAGTCCTACAGCAAATTTACCCATTAGCTGCCTTGAGGCCCCTCCTTGGCTTATGCAAAGGATCATAGATGTTATTACAACTGGAAGAGACCTTAGAAACCATCTTGTTTTATAGAGAAATTAAGACACTTGCTCAGGGTCTCACAGCTAGTAAATGCCTGAGGCAGGATATGAACTCAAGACTTCCTGACTCCAAACTCAGCACTCTACCTGCTCTGCCACCAGCTTTCTTAAAAGAACAGCAAAAAGAAAATGAAAGGTAGAAGCCATTAAAAAAGGGTGAAGAGGGGCAGGTGGGTGGCACAGTGAGTAGAGCACCAGCCCTGGAGTCAAGAGGAATTGAGATCGAATGTGACCTCTGACACTAGACACACTTACTAGCTGTGTGACTTTGGGCAAGTCACTTAACCCCAATTGCCCTGCCTTTCCCCCTCCAAAAAAAAAAGAAAGAAAAAGGGTAAAGAATAAGCATTTATATAGTGCCAGGCACTATGCTAAGTGTTTTAAAATTATTATCTCATTTGGCACTCACAACAACCCTGGGAGGTAGATGCTATGATTATCCTCATTTTACAGTTTAAGAAACTGAGACAAACAGAGGTTAAGTAACTTGCCCAGCTAGTAAGTATGTGAGGCTAGATTTGAACTCGAGTCTTCCTCCTTCTAGGCCCAATGCTCTATCTACTGAGCCACCAGCTGCAGGCAGGAGGTAAAAGTAGAAGGAAGGTAATTTTTGGTGGGTTTTCTTTTTTTGAGGGGGATGTTGTTTTTGTTTTGTTTTTCTCAACCAGGAGTATCAGAGCTGAAGTTACTGAACATCCAGTTCCCAGTTCTGGCAGAAAACAGGCCACTGAATACCCAAGTGACAGTTAACTTTCAGAAGATTTGCCTGCTAATATTAGTCCTTCTCCTCCATTCTGAGCTACTCCATACACCCACACTATTCTGAAATCACCCCTGGAGAAACTGAGTGGGTGGTAGTTAGCTCAGTTGATAAAAGAAGTGATCTCTCACCTTAGAGACAAACCTCACTGGCTGGCTGATAATCAATTTCATTTAATTTGAATTAAGGCAAACTTCCTCCAGGAGAGCAGGAGACCTGTATTGCATTGATTTGACTGAGTCATACCCCCGGTGCTGATGATTCATCTAATTTGCTGTAATTACAATTTTCCTTCTCCTAAAATTTGCAGATAATACAGCCTAGAGCCCCAAATCCTCTTGCTCAAGAGCAACATACTGGTTTTTCTATTTCTTGCCCTCAAAAAAAACTGCAAATTAATCCCCTAGAAAAGCTTTTTGCTCTTGATTTACAGACCCAGCATAAAAAAGTCAGGTAGTGGGGTGTAAAGTCATCCCTTCCACATTATGACTTTCCCCATCATGGTTTGAACATATCGCAAGTCTCCATAAGAAATTAAATGGGAATTTGTGGGGAGTTTTGCAGAAGCTGCTGATAACATGCAAAAGCCAGCAGATGACACAGAAAATGTTTAGGAACTCAGAAGCAAATAAAATACATATATAGTATTATCAACATGGTTTATCTTTTAATACCATAATAATTCAGACTTTTTCTCTGGTATGAAGGGAAGGTCAAAAATTTTTACAAGGATTTGTAAACCCCAGCACCTACAATGTAGAAGGGATAGCTGTAGTAGAATGATCACTGAACCCAGAATGAGAAGACCTGGGTTCAGAGTAGACCTCAGTTGTCTCATCCATAACATGAGAATACCAGGCTTGTTCTGACAAAGATGCAATGTGGTCAAGTCGAAAGACTGCTGATTTGGAGTCTGGGGACCTGGGTCCACATTCTCCCTCTGCTGCTTAGTACTGGTATGACCTCGGGCAAATCTCTACTATTCTCTGCTCTGTTTCCTTACCTATAAAACGATGGAGAGGAATTTGATGAATTCCAGTTCTGAATCAAGGATCATAAACCATAATGTATCATAAAGGCAAGCTCCTATTATTTTTCCCCATCTGAGGTTTATTTCCCTAGGAAACGGAACATTCAAGGATCCCGCTCCCCAGGAGCTTGGTGGTGTAATTAGAGCAAAGGAATACTTGGAGTAGTAGCTAATGTCAATGACCTCTACCTGCAACTGGTACACTCAAAGAGGCAAAGGCTTGAGAAGAGAGAAATGGCACTGATTCTTTATATAATATGTTATATATAATACATATATATGATATATATAATTTCCCCCATTACATGTTAAAATAATTGTTTTAACATTCTTTTTTTGAGTTCCAAATTCTATCCCTTCCATCCCTCTCCCTGAGATGGTAAGCAATAAATATAGGCTATACATGTGCAATCATGTAAAACATTTCCATATTAGTGATTTTATACAAGAAGACTCAAATAAAAGAAAAAGAATGAGAAAAAGAAAGTTAAAAATAGCACACTTCTGTATGTATTCAGACAATATCGGTTCTTTCTCTGGAGGTGGATAGTTTGCTTCATCATTAGTCCTTTGGGATTATGGATCATTGTATTTCTGAGAATAGCGAAGTCATTCACAATTCTTCATTAAAAATAGTATTTTTTATTTAATTGGAATACTTTTTTTATTTTTTTATTTAATATGTTTAGTTTTCAGCATTGATTTTCACAACAGTTTGAATTACAAATTTTCTCCCCATTTCTACCCTCCTCCCCACTCCAAGATGGCATATATTCTGGTTGCCCTGTTCCCCAGTCAGCCCTCCCTTCTGTCACCCCACTCCCCTCCCATTCCCTTTTCCCTTCATTTCTTATAGGGCAAGATAAATTTCTATGCCCCATTGCCTGCATATTTTATTTCCTAGTTCCATGCAAAAACTTTTTTTTGAACATCTGTTTTTAAAACTTTGAGTTCCAAATTCTCTCACCTCTTCCCTCCCAACCCACCCTCCCTAAGAAGTCAAGCAATTCAACATGGGCCCCATGTGTATCATTATGTA
>CM053624.1:135610431-135654889 GCA_028646595.1 Phalanger gymnotis
ATAATTTTAACAAAAAGAGAAGTAGTGATCACAAAGTATATCCAAAGCCATATGGGATAGGACATTGACTATACGTCCCTCAGTCTCTCAATAGTCATACAACAGAAGGTCAGTCCTCTATGGAGAATTCATGGTATGATGTAGACAAGAACTGTTTAAAAAGAAAAAGCTATGAAGGCATAGGAATTTGTGTTAGGAGTGGGATCATTTTTTGTGCTAACGAATTGACTGCTTAACATTCAACCATAACAACACGGAAACAACCAACCCCATTCACATATGTTCACTTCTCTTGCTGCATCTTACCATTAATATAGCTGGTGACATTTTTTGCCAAATATTCTATGCTCATAGTTGGTTCAAGCATGGTGGGAGTAAGGTAAAAGTTGAGGTTTCCCAAAGCTTAATGTGGTGCTAATCCTGATTAAAGATCTTCACCGCCCATGTAATAGGCCTCAGGTGGAGCTAGTAAAGGGAAGCTTGATTAAGGGAGGCTTGTTTGTAGGTGGACCCACACCCTTTTGCTGAGTATGTACTAAGCTTCAGGGCCCTAAACAGGGTATATATACCCTGAGGGTAGCCATTAAGCTGAAACTAGACAGCTGTGAGGAGAAGAAGAGTAGAGAGAGCTGTGAAGAAGACAGTACTTGAGAGAAGAAGAGAGAATTGCAAGAGAGATGGAGAACTGGAAGAGACAAAGAGAAAGAGAATTGGAAGGGCTCTGAGAACTGCAAGGGCTTTCAGAACTGCAGGAGGAGAGGATGCAGGCAAGCAGACAGTTAGGATTCATGAATGAGTATTTACGGGAAGGCCTTAGCAGAGGTGAAGGATACAGGATGGCTTAGCTCCTTGCTATGATTTTGTGTTTTAATTTCCTTGCTATTGCATTGAAGTGGACTTACTGGTTTGGGAATACAATTGTCACTATGTTGAATTGGAATTATTGAGTTTGGGATTTGATCCACTGATGTCCGAATAAATGTTTTACTTCTTCTACCTGCTATATAGAGAGTCTCTTATACTTTGAAATTCTGAACCATATAGGCACATTCATGCTCACCATCGTTATTGTGAATCTTGCCTTACTGATACACCTAACCCACTTAGCAACATGATTGGGTTGCCGGTCTCTGACTGACAAAGTTATGCTATCAGCTATAGGAGTCAGCCTGACTTTTCCTAACACAAGATGCTCCATCTCCTGGCCTAAGGCATTTGCATAGGTTGTTCCCCATGTATTGTGAGATATATGTGTGTATTTGTATGAGCATATCTATATCTATGAATATAGAAATCTCTATACTTATTTATATGTATATATTCTCTCTCTCTAGATATATTTCTCTATATGCATATATCTACATATGGTTAGATATATATGTATTATGCATATGTGTGTATAGAGATAGAATATATCTATAGCTACATTTACACCTCTATATTTTTGTGACTATAGATCTCTATATTTCTACATATAGAAATATAGAGATCTCTATAGAAAGATGTTTATATATGAAGAAATATAAAGAATTTATGTAGAGAGAAATATAGAGGTAATATATGAAATTGTGTATAATATTTAAATTCTATATAATTGTTTCATATAAATTATATATTCATGTAGATTATATACAGAGAAATATTTCCATATACAGAAATATGGGAATATCTATATTTCTCTTTATATAAATTATCTATACTTGTCTACAAAAATCTCTATATAGAGTCCATATAAATATAGAAATATATTTCTCTTTATATAGAAACTTTTCTATACAGAGAAACATAAATACCTCTATGTGAATAAAGATATAGATTAAATCTATACACATGTATACAATGTACATATATACATATCTATATCTAAGGATACAGAGAAATAGATTCCTATATTGCAATGTAATTTGTTTCTTTTGTAATGCTGTATATTTTATTCTTTGCATTGAATCCTGAGAAGGGGTCCATAGGTTTTATCAGACTGCCAGAGGTTTTCCTGACACAAAATTTTAAGAACCCTAGCTCTATCACATGCCTTAGATGAAGTCTCACTCCTCCACTGCAACATCATCTAATTTCTTTAATGTGAAGTAGGAGACCCATGAAAAGCTTTATTCAAAAGATATTCAGGCAACCAACACAACTGAGCAACTTCTGCTCATGCTTCTCCTTGAAGTTAATGAATGAGTTCCATTTTCCATGTTCTGTTTCCAACACATTGTTCTCTGTCTTTGCAAGGATTTAATGGGCACAAGTGTGATTGCTTCAAATTTTCACCTTTTCTTTGTCACTGGGTTTCTTTAAGCATCATTCTATGTTTCTTACCCTGGATCCTGGGCAGAATACAGTGGGCTACCATGACTGTAGGCTAATTCTTCCTAAGTACGTTGCCAGTAATGACCATGTGTCTCCATAAGGCCACATACACCCACTTCTTGATGGTTCCCAAGAGGATGACATTCCTCTGAAATAATCTCATTCTATTAAGTAGCAAATTTCTTATTACCAAATCAATTATGTGTTTGATTCAAAATCCAGGCTAAATGAAAAAAAAAATTATTATTGCTCCACATAGATTCTACTGTTAATTTGTTCATATGAAGTTTAATAATTTCAAGCAGGTTAAATAAATTATTTAGGACTGTATTCTGCCCCCAGCACAAATAAAAAATAACTGCATGAAGCTTTCCTAGAAATCACATGCAGTGACCCACTCACATGAAGCTTTCTGAAAAGTCAATGAGGGTCACTGGAGCATAATTAAGAAGGAAAACTGGGTCACTGTGGCTACAGAAACCAGGCACCAACTAATAACCATTTTTAGGTCAGGTCTGGATTGGTAGCAACGGGTCCAGAGGACTGGATTTGGAAGCAGATGACCTGGACTCAAATTTTGCCTGTTATTTTTGCTATATGTCTGACATGGAACAAGTCACTTCAAATATCTGGGCCTGAGTTTCCTAATATATCAAGTAACCAGGTTGGACAGAGTGGTCTTTAGGGTCCCTTTAGGCCCTGTCTATTGATAACATGGATGATATGGTCAGTTGATCAATTCCTCAGAGACTGGCCTACAGTGTCAGATCATCATGGAAACCAAGTTGATTTAATGTTATAGCCAATGAACAACAAAGTGTTCCCTAAAACACAACCATGTACTTCCATTCCCATGCTTACCCACAACCTATCAATACAATTCTGCTCCAAAATTCCCCATTGTCTGGGGATGGTTGTTTATCTTTCTTTAGCAAACTATACAGAAAGAAGGACATCTTTCCAAAGCTCAGATGAATAGTCTGGGTTTGCAAAATAGCATTTGGTTTTCCTGCAGTAGTAATTTTAGGAGACACTAGTATTTGGCTGGAAAGCTGAACACGAGTTATAAACATTCATTCACATAACCACCGGGTGGACCTTATTTTGGAGCCAACTTTTATGCTCAACATCTCCATTGTGAAACCAGTTTGGCATCTGGTTTTGTAAAAGCGTGAGTCAGTCTACATTGGTGGGGGGCCGTTGGGCATTTCCTGCTGTGCTTAGAATTGAAGAGCAAGTAGAATTAGTAATATTAACAGGCAGGTTGTGTTGAAGAAAAGAACCATGAGAAAGAAGACCTCAGAAACACAGATTTATCAAAGCAGAGAGAGATGAGAATCAGAATGAGAAAATAATGGGAAAGGCGATGATGGGAGTTAGGCAAGGAGGCACTATTCATCTCTTTCATTGTCTATCAGTAATTCTTGGCATTGAAGTAAATTGATCAGGTGTTAAATACATGTTTACTTCTTAAAAGATAATAATCTTTTGTGTTCCTTTTGAAGGAAAGGCCGGATGTCTGTTTTAGGAAGGGGTACTGGATTTCCTTTTGAAAAAATGTCCATCTTTTATTTGTGCCACATTTCAGTGATTACTAATATAAACTCAGCTGCAAGTACATTCAAGAGAAAGACATTATCAATTGATTCAACCTCATTTTAGAAATGCTGCTATCTAGATATCCAGGGCAAGAAAGACCCTTTTTAAAACTTAGTGCACCAACACTTGGTTTTTCTTGATTTTTATCCTGTTAATGATTTAAGACCTAAAAATGCATATGTATTTTCTCTCCATCCTTAGAATTATTTTTAATGTATTCTCTAGCCAGTAAAATAATCACCACCTCAAAAGAAAGTTACGTTGCATATTTACCTGTAGTAATTTAATTTGATATCAAATTCTGTAAACAATTATATATTCTTACCTATCTTGAAGGAATGGAATTGCCACTGTCTCACTACGTCAATAATTGATGAAATATTGAAAAACTGAAAGTCTTTTTAAAAATTTCATTTCTGGGTCTAGGTAGTGTTATTCATTCCCTTTAGGCCTTTAAGTAACTTTAGAGATGCCATGATGCTACACCCCAATGAACTTATGTAGACAATTGAATGGGATGCTGAACCACAGGTAAAAAATGAACCTCTGTTTAATGTCTAGATTTACCTGCTAGGGCTTACACTGGCTATTTGATATTTGATTAATAATGAATGCAGGTAAAGAATAAAGGTTAAATGTTAATGTTATAGTAATCACATGAAATTATTTTATTTTGTCCGCATATAAATTTATTTTAGCCATATAGAGGGTATAGGTATATAGAAAGAAAGCTGGTTTGGGTGAGAGAAGTTGGTTTGGAAGGCTTTCAGTAGGAGACAGTGGAGTTAGGATGATATAATTTGTTTTTTCCTGAGGGAAATTCTAGGAAAGTTGAGTACAGAAAGCATCAATAGTAAAAGAAAATCTTTCCCAGGCAGTAACAGTAGTAGGAAAAGGAAGATGATAGTGGTATTTACCTAGGAAAATATTCCTTTGGTTTTGGAAGTCGTTGGAAAATTTTACAAAGAGGGGAAGGGAGGAACAAAGGAAGCAAAAGGGAAGGAGGAGAAATGAAGAAGAGGAAAGTGAAAAGGAGAAGGGAAGAAATGGGACAGAAAAAGGGAAGGGAGGAGGAAGAGTCTTGGATCCCAAGGGAATAACTAGTAAGTTCAACTTTCTAGAGCTGAGGTGGGGAACCTGTGGCCCTGAGGCCACATGTGGCCCTCTAGGTCTTCAAGTATAGCTTACCATGTACGAATTTGCTTTTGTTCAAAGGGCTGTACTTGAGGACCCGGAAGGCTACCCATAGCCTCGAGGCTGGAGGTTCCCTAACCCTGCTCTAGACCAAGAATTCCCCATAGCTATTCATGTTCTTTCTATGCTACCATGTTTTCCAAGCTCACATGGCCACTACCTTAGTTCAGGCCCTTACCGTCTTTCCCCAAAACTACTGTAGCAGGTGATAGTCTTCCCAAAACTATTACAGCAATATTTCTATGGAGCAATGGATTCTAATTTGCCTCCCTGTTTTCAGTCTTCACACGTTCCAATTAGTCATTTAACACCACATCACTTCTCTGTTCAAAACTTGTCAGTGGCTTCTTTTTTGCCTCTGTGCTAAAATACAAACGTTTTGGCCTGGCATTTCAAACTCTTGCTCCAGACAGTCTGGCTCCACCTTCCTTTTTCAGACTTATTTCATACCCCCCCCCCCAAACACACTATGTTCCAGCTAAATTGGCCTGCTAGTTGTTCGCCTAACTTAGTATTACATCTTCCACTGTCATTTGTTAAACATACTAACTAACCCTACAATCTAGGATCCATGCCCTCAAGTCAGCTCACCAGACATTTATAACCTCTGTATCTTGGGATTCTTGCCTTATTTCTATCTCTAGCACTGTCTAATCTCCCTAGTTGATAGCGCTTATTCCCTCTTCCAATTACTATGTGTTTAGTTATCTGTGTGCATGTTATCAGGCAGCTAGGTGGCTCAGTGGGTAGAACACTGGGCCAAGGGTCAGAGAGACCTCAGATACTTACTAGCTATGCGATCCTAGACAAGTCACTTAACTTCTGTTTGCCTTAATCCATTAGAGAGGAAATGGTAAACAACTCCAGTATTTTTTTGCCAAGAAGACCCCATGGACAGTATTAGCATGCTATGATCCATGGGGTCAGAGAAAGTTGGACACAAGTAAACAACAACAAATGCATGATATCCTGTCCCACTCCCTCTGTACAGTAGAAACAAACCCTTTGGGGGCAAGGAGAAATCATGATAACATGGAAAGGAATTTGTATTTTCAGTTAGAGAAAATGTATATGAATCCTTTGCACAAGCTGTCTCCAAGAATGCAAATACCTGTGGAAAAGACTTGCTATTTCCTACCTCTGAGGCCTTGGCAAAATTATTTGACTTCTCTGAGGCTCTGATTCCTCATTTATAAAACGCGGAACTTGGGATAGGTGATCTCTAAGATCCCTTCAAGCTCTACAACTATGACCCTTTCCATCTTTTTTTGGGAGGTGCAGAGGTGGGGCAGGTAGTACGGCATCTTGTACATAGTAGATGATTAATAGCTGTTCTTGAATTGAATTGAACCTTGCTCTGGTCCAGTTTTAGTCTGCTTTCTACTTTTATACTAGTCTCACTTCTGCATTGTTCTTCTCACTAGTCCCTCACTACACCCCTACACAGAGCAATGTTGGACAATAAATAACACAACAGGGGGAGGAGAGTTGACTGTATGTGCTACTAGGGTTTAGAGACCACTAGGCAATTGGTGAGATCCAGGAAACTTTCAAGGGAGAAAATAATGGGATGTGAGACATTTCCTCTTTTCTTCCTCATCTCACCTCTATCTTCTCAAGGCTTTCCTGGATACCAAAGGAGAAATCTTTGTAAAGCTTAGGAAATCACTAACATTATGGGTTCATGAGAGTGAGAGCCTGAAGGAACCTAAGAAATAATCGACCAACTCCTTCATTTTATTTCATTTTTTCTCCCATATTTATTTTTTATTAGTTAATTTATTTATTTTTAGTTTTCAATATTCACTTCCATAAGTTTTAAATTGTCTCCTCCTTCTTTCCCTCTCCCTCCCCAAGATACCCTGCAATCAAATATAAGCTCTATATATACATTCCTATTAAACATATTTTCCCATTAGTCATGTTGTATAGAAGAATTGTAACGAATGGGAGAAACCATGAGAAAGAAAAAAACAAAACAAAACAAAAATAATCTGCTTCTGTCTGCATTTTCAGACTCCATAGTTCTTTCTCTGGAGGTGGATGGAAGTTTCCATCATGAGTCCTTTGGAATTGTTTTAGGTCCTTGCATTGCTGAGAAGGGCTAAGTCTGTCAAAATCAGTCATCACACACTGTGACTGTTACTGTGTACAATGTTCTCCTGGTTCTGCTCACTTCACTCAGCATCAGTTCATATAATTCTTTCCAGGTTTTTTCTGAAATCCACCTCTTCATCATTTCTTATGGCACAATAGTATTCCATTACATTCATATACCACAATTTGTTCAGCCACAACTCCTTTATTTTACAAGCAAGGTTCATGGTGGCCACAAGATCTGATACTTGTCCTGGGTCTTCTGATGCCAAATCCAGTGCCCTCTCCAACCTCCAACTATGGCATAAGTCTGTTTGGTCTGTGTTGAGAAGCTTCTGGTGCTGCTCTGGCAGACTTAAGTTGCTATGATAAAGTCACTTTCACTTTGAGTGTAGACAAGGGCAACCCTCCTGATTGCTTCCAGATAACTGCATGGAGGATACAGATGGAGTCTTCTGTGCTGAGAAAATATGGTTACGTTGAGGAGAACATATGCAAGAGAGACAAAGGAGTTGGGTAAATAGGAACATTTTAGTTATGGGACTGGAAGGAATAAGGAGACTATTAGATTGGTTAGATCTGAGTCAATTGCAAGGGGTTCCCAGGCTGGGGATACAGTCTCATTGGCCATTCTCGGTGCCTGGAAAAATAACATGGTCAGTGTTAAGACCACTATTGTAGGAGTTAGAAGACTTTGGTTGGAATCCTAGCTTGGCCAACTATGGTTTGTGACACTTTGAGCATACTTTATCTTGCTGGGTCTCAGTTTCCTTATCTGTAAAATGAAAGAGTTGGACGAGATGTCCTTTAAGATCCCTTCCAGTTCAAAATTTGTGATCCTTATTTAAAAAAAACCTGATTTCTTTATATAGGGGTTCTAATCTGAAAGTAAGCCAACAAAATAAAAAAAAAACATGAGTAGCATTCTTGGAAACATCACAAACCAACGTCTTGGTACATTAAGGAAACAAAATGAAGTTTGCCTTTGATGCATATAGCTTCCCCCTTTTTTGTACTTCTTCTCACTTCTATGGTCCCTTCCTCACCTCCATGTGCCTACAGACTGTGTGATTTCCATTTCTTTGCCTCACTTCATCCCATTAAAACTTGCTCTCAAGAGAGGAGTCATTTATGTCAGAATATGTCATTTACATATTATTGTGTTATTTAAGTCAAAATTTTACCTCTCCTAGAGATTTTTGAATTTCAAGTTTTATTTCTAATTGTTCCTTATTAATAGGATTTCCAGCACCAGAGAGCAGGTTTTGGAAATATTTCAAATTCGATTCAAATGTTTTTAAACCTTATGTCCAATTGCTACAAAATAGTGAAAACTTACGCTGTGAAATAGTTTGAGAAAAAAAATTTATTTTTCTTTAAACAGCTCATGTGAGGAACAGACAGGCTTCCTGAAAACACTAAAATTATGATATTTTTATATCATGGCTGGCCACTAACTACATTTATGCTCAAGGCTAGTTATAATAAAATCTGTACCTGAAATTGCATCTAAATGCAAATCCAAATCCAGTGAGCCCCATGAAACAGCAGGCAACCTGACTACTCCCCATGAGGGCAGGGACTGGGTCTATGTATTTCAGCCTTCAGCATAATGCCTGCACACATTAGGTGCTCAGGAAATATTTGCTGCACTTGATGTGACATTAATAGTCCAATGATGACCAGGCAGGAAAACAAAAGCTGAGCTTCATTTTCCATCTATCTATTCTTGGTAGAATTCTTTCCTGAGCTAAATTTGAAAAAAAAGAAGGAAAAAAAGACTGTGGGATCATACTTGGTGACCTTGTCATCAAGGAATTGGGAGTTAGGAATTAAAGTTACATTTTTTGTGGCACATAATCTGAGTTCTATTTCTTGCCTTAAGCCTGAAAATGACCCTGGCTTCTCCTGTGATTATCGACCAGAATTAGCAGCAGAGGATGTTTGAAAGAAAACATGGCCAGGGTGGGAGCAGAAAGAACATTTACGAGGATCCCAGAGGGAATAACTGGAGCTAAGGGGCCAAAGTTGAATGGCTCTCACTCTCTCTCCCTCCCTCCCTCAGGCCACCTGACAACTCATTCTGGGGTTTTGTTAAAACATTAAATACAAATTTATTTTCTCTTGGCATTTACCTAATTTAGCCTTAAAAAGTATACAGACTTGTATGTCCTACAAAATATACTTAGCAAATAAAGGAATGCTGACAAATAATACAGGCAAGAATTAAAAAGTGGGGTCCTGGGCAAATCAGTATACCTCCAGGAACCTCAGTTTCCTCATCTGTAAAAATGAAGATTACATCTATACTAGTTGTGAGGAGCAAGAAGATAATGAATGCAAACCATTACCAACCATAAGACATAATATAAATATCCATTGGTTCAAATATCTGATGTCTCATCTTCCTTACTATCTACTTTCTCCTTAAAGATTCTATTCTTAGCTCCCCCACCCCCCACTCAAGCCTGCTTAGTTTATTAAGTTCTTATTTCTCCCTTCAAAGGACAGGGATAGGTATTGGATTTACTATTTCACTGAAAGAAGGAACATCCTGGTGAGAAAATTTCTTCTACTACCATTGAAGGTCAGCACCTTCTTTGCAACTTTTCATCTTAGAGAGTTTTCTAGAGCATTGAGAGATTAATTGACTGCACAAGGTCATGCAGGTAGTATATTGTCAGAGGTAGGACTTTAATTCAGGTCTTCCTGGTTCTCTATCCAAAAGCCATTCTGACTGCTACTTCTTCATTCAAATAGTTCCTTAACCAGTAGCTCTCTCATGAGGACTCTCCACAGTAATTGGAAGAGAGGAAATAAAGTCTTTGGTCATTAAAGCCCAATCCACTCCCTTCTACTCTCAGTTTAAACATTAAGTTCATATAACTTCCTTTTTACTTACTAGTCAGTTATCAAACATTTATAAGTACTCACTATGTACTATGCACTGTGGAACACAAAGAAAAGCAAAAGACAGTCACTATACTCAAGGAGCTCATAGTCCAATGGTGAGGGTTGGGGGAGAGGATAACATGCAAACAATTACATATAATTAGATATATAGTTTATTCCTTTATATGTCCTCTGTAGTTAATTTGGGTATTTATAATAGTTAAAATGACTTATTCACTCCAAGTTGTTCTTAAAACAACATTGCTATTTGCATCCAGAGAAAGAACTAATAGAATGATTTTGCATATATATACATATACATATACATATCTGTGTCTCTAGGGCAGGAGGGAAGGAAAAAAAATAAAAAAAAAAGAAATTTACATGATGGCTTTATTATATATTTAGAAGGAATAGCAAGTTATACATAATAGATTTGCAGTTTCATGTGCAATCTTAAATTAAAAATAAAAAATAATTTTCAAAAAGATATATACAGGGTAAATTGGGAGTAATCTTCAAAGGAAGGCATTAAGATTAAGGAGGCCTGGGAAAGATTTCTTGTAAAAGGTAAGCCATTGATTTTAACATTTCCACTTCGAGCTTACTACCACATTACATATAATGCCAATGCTAGTTTAAATGATTCATTGTCTTAATTCATGTTTAATTTTTCCATGATCTGTGTGATTTGTGTGGTCTAATGCTGCTATAACCTGGAAGGGAAGATCATGGGAGCTTAAGTTTCTTTCACTAGTGCCTGGCATGGTACAATTTACATAATTGTATAGTAAATATTTTTTGATGATGATGATGATGAATGCCAATTATCCAATCAGGATGGCATGGCCTATTCTAGTCTACTCTCCTCCTATGACTCAGGATAAATTAGAATCTTACTCTAGTGTTAGAAAATAATCAATATCTTTGAGTACTGATCTGGGACCAAAGAACAGCTCTGTTTTCATACTCACTTCATGAGAAGTATTTTCATGACAAGATACTAAGGCTAAGGCATGATAGCAATATTTTATAGTTTCAGGACTCCCTCTTTAGGCAGGAGGTTCCTTTATTTTTGTGTCAATAACATGTACTTTAGCAGGGACTGAAATCCCAACACATTTCTAATGCACTAACCTTTTATGTATACATCAAAATACATGAATGATTACTATAATGATCCATGAGGTTCAAAAATGAACTTCATTTCTGCACAAACAATATCTTTTAGTACAGGGGGAAAAAGAAAATTGTAACTTTTGAATTTCAATAAGAGGATTTAAAGCCATGATAACACACCGGGATTCAAATTTTCAGGCTAAGCCTACAACACAGTAAAGGAAACATCAGTGATAATGGAGAGATACGGAGGACAATTTTCTAAGGTGTTACTTCTCTTACAAACTATTATTGTCTTTTTTCCCTCTGAAATGCTTAGTACATTATAAAAATGTCACAGAATTTGCAGAAGTTGCATAAAAACCCTCCAAGTCCAAAAGCAGATACATCTTATTTTCTGATAAGGGCAGTGATACTTACTTCCTACCAATACATTATATGTTATTTGCAGACTGATTTTTGGTTCTTTCTTTATGGTGTTAAGAAGCCTTGAGTGGGAAACTAAAGACGTTAGGGGCACAGGTGGTGTTTTCACTCCTAGTGAATCAAATGAGATGATATATATAAAGTGATTTCCAAACCTAAAAGTGTTATATAAATATTAACTATCGAAAATAGGTATTTGGGGAATAAAAGAGGACTTAAGAAGTGAATAACAGGTAGTTAAGAACATGGTGCCATAAAATGGAAAGGAGAACTCTGAAACCCAGCACCAGGTACAGGCTTTTGGCCAGTGATCCAACATACCTGAAAAGAGTCAAAGAACCAATTTGCCAATAGAGTTAAAGATCTAATTACAAGAATTTAAACTTAGAAATGGAGGTGGAAGGAAAGACTTACTACATACATCTAGTTGTATGCTGGTAATTGTTTAAAAAACCGCTCTCCAAAAAAAGTACACGACACACTTTTAAATGTGATCTATGTTATTGACTTCTTATCTACTGGTTTCTTAAGTCTAGAAAATTAAAAAAAAATTGATCAAGCCCTGATTTGTAGCATTTACTGATTTCTGAGGTGTCAATACTCGTGCTAAAAATTTAGCAATCAGATATTATGAGCTAACTCCTGCACATCAATGCACATATCTGTTAATCTAGAGACTGGAGAGAATATCAGGTATGATATAAGGAAAATACCAGCAGAGATGCTCAACAATTCACCAGAGAAAGTATAGAATAAGGGGCCATCAGATGTGTAGACACAGATGCACAGTCAGGCAATCAATAAGCGTTTATTAAGTAATTACTATATTCCAGGCACCATGCTAAGTGCTGGGCATACTAAGGGACAAAAAAGGCCCCTGACCTCACGTTGCTCAGAGGACTGATAGGAACTAAAGAAAATCAGATAGCAGGGCAAAAATATGAATTCGGCCTAAAAAAGCATCAAAACTGTGTGGGATGTGACTCCTTATGGTGATCAGTCAGGAAATCAGTAAACATTTATATCCTCACATCTACTATGTGCCAGGCACAGTGCTAAATTCCGGGGATACAAAAAGAAGAAAAAAGAAGGGGCCTGCCTTCAAGCACCTCATGACGTAATGGGGGAAGACACCAAGCAAACACATAAGTACAAACAAGCTATTTATGGAATAATAAAAATAATAAAGGGATTAATTAAAAGAAGGAAGGCACTAGAATTAAGAGGGGTTAGGAAAGGCTTCTTGTAGAAGAATGGATTTTAGTTGAGACTTAGATAAAGCCAGGGAAGCCAGGGGGTACAGATGAGGAACATAGGGGACAATCCAAGAAAATGCCTGGAATTGCTTGGTCATGAAACAACAAGGAGGTCAGTGTCATTGGATCAAACAGTACATGGTGGGAAGTAAGGTGTAAGAAGACTAAAAAGGGGCATGTGTGTGTGTGTGTGTGTGTGTGTGTGTGTGTGTGCATGTTGGTGGGGGGTAGGTAGATAAAGAAGGGTTTTAAATGCCAAACAAAGGATTTCCTATTTGATCCTGAAGACAATAGGGAGACAATGGAGTTTATTGAGTAGGTAGGTGATTTACTAGGGCCTGTGCTTCAGGAAAATAACCTTGATGGCTAAATGGAGGATTATTTTATAGACCAACTGTCCAGAAGGAAGAACTGGATGATGAATCCTAGAAACTGATGGTTACCACATCAACAAGGCAGAACAATTGGTATGTTGACAGAAAGGCAGAATTTATTGCTAATGGTCCTGAAAAAGGCTCTAATCTCTCTTTGCTTCCGAGACTGCGAGTACCCAGCTTATAAAAGTAGAGATATTGTAGACTTCTGAATCATGGTTCCTAAATAGATTTATATTCTATAGAGCTGATTGATTATGTCAATGCGGAAAAGAAAATCTCTTTGTGTCAAGGTAGCTATGGGAAATCTAATCACTTTTGTGGATTTCCGTACCCATTTGTGCTTATATTCCTTGGTATCTTGTGTGTCCCTGAGGAGAATTTCATGTAATGAGTCTTGGACAGCCTCCATCACAAGGTTGCACCATAATGAAATTGTATCACAAGATCAGTAGTACCTGTAACCTTGGCAACACATCTTTCACTATTGTGTTGGAGGTACATGTGCTAGAGGTCATGGTTCCAAGACAGTCAGAAGTTGTGAGACCCAAACAGAAGTTAGAAAGCTTACATAGAGGCACAATACAGTCGTGAATAGAAGTATCAATTATTCAGATATCTGCAGGTAGGTGGGAGTAAGGGGTGGTTAACTTACTTAAAAGTAAAACATTTAAAAAATCCTTGATTTCCTTTGTTGATAATTGAATCCTACATAAGGCAGAAGAAGTGACTACGAGAATTATTCTTTTGGCATTGAGGCTGACTAATAATGAGGAACTCTCTACTGAAGTAGATATAACCAGAACCATATCAAGAAGTGAGGACAACACCTTAGAATTTTTAATGGATAAAGAAAGAAAGGCTAGGTATATTTGATTTGGGGAGAGCAGATTTCAAAGAGTCCAATAAAATGATAGGCAGGCTCCTGAAGTTTAAGATTCACAGGGGAAGTTTGATTGAGTTCTTAAAATTCTCAAGAACAAAATTCTGATGATATAGTTAGATAGGTAGATAGATCATTTATCAAGTTCTCTATATATCTCAGGTACTATGCTAAGTGCTGGGGATACAAATACAAGCAAGCTAGGCAGTCCTTGTCCTCAAGGGGCTTGTATTCTAGTAGGACAAGATAACATAAAAGTGAACAGGAAGGGAGGATACAACTCATGGAATAAAGATGTTTGGGAAATATCTTGGGGGCTGGTTCAGGACAAGGTAAAGTAAAAGCTCACCAAGGCATGAAGGGGTGAAGTCCAAGGTTTCTGTAGGTGGAGATGAATATGATGGATAGAGTATGGGTAGCATGATGTGACAACTGCTTGGGTAGAGTATTAGGATGGTGAGATTATGTACTCAAAGTCAATCAAGTCACCGAGGTTTTTTCTTGACTTGTCAGGAAAGCAGGAGCCTCATTAAGTCCCAAGGCACAATCCAACATCTCTTCACCATGGCTGTCAGGGCAGTGGCTCCACTCCTAGTCACTGGTTGTATTTGGTTCTCTTCCAGTAGAGGAAGGAGAGAGATAAACATGAATGATATAAAATAATAACATAGAAACAAATGATTCCATGGAAGAAGCAAAGGGGGATAGTGTCTAAAAAGACTAATGCAGATTCACAGATAAGTCACTGAACAACTTATATCTAAAGAAGACATATATAGAAGATGGAAGCCAGTGCAGGTAACCAGGGATAAAGACAAGAGGATGATAGAATCATATGATAATAATGTCAGAACTGCTGGAGTACAGAATGAACTGAGTCTTGAAATGAATGCTAAAGATAACAAGTAGTGTTTTGTTTTAGCTATGTAAGAGGGCAAGAGGAAGATAAAAGAAGGGATGGAACCATTGCTTAAGATGGATGAGATAGTGATCACAGCTTATGGAGAAAGGTAGAACTATTCAACTCTCACTTTTTTCTTTTTCTGGTGACCAAGGAGATGATATTAAGACTTAGAACAGGAGAATAAAACTAATTAACAGGGAAAAGAAAATAAGGATAACTACAGTAAGAGAGTACACAGGGTTTAGAGATAGAAGAAACTTTAAAGATTACCCTAGTCAAAGAATCACAGAATTTCTTATAGTTGTCAGGGTAGAACAGAAGTCATATAACAGAAGAAGAATCCCCTATTAAGTATCCCCAAGAAGTGGTCATTTAGGCTGTGCTCAAGGTCCTTCAGTGAAGGGAAACCTACTACCTCTGGAGATATACATTGGGACTTTCGCACAGCTCTAATTGTTGGGTATTTTTCCCTTGAATCAAACCTAAATTAAATTTTCCTCTTTATAACTTCTACCCATCACTTCTAGTTCTGTTTTCTGAGGTGAAATAAAAAAAGGTAACCACATTTCTGAGAGACAGCACTCCAAATACATGAAGAGAATTTTCAGTGCCCTTTCCCCCTCCCCAATCCCTTCTTATGTCTTTAGGCTTAATATACTAGTATCTTTAACTGACATGATATGAACTCATGATGTCTCATGCTGTTATGTTTTGGTTATTCTCTAGTTCATAACTATCTTTTCTAAAATATAGTGCCTCAAATCGAATACAATACTCCAGATATGTTCCAACAAGGGCAGAGTGCAATGGTACTACCTCATCTTGAATTGTGAATACTGTACTCTCTTGATACAGGCTAAGTATCATCTCTTCCCATTTTACAAATGAAGAAACCAAGGCCCATAAAGTTAAATTATTTTTACAAGGTTGTACAAATGGCAGAGCTAGGATTCAAACCTATGTTCTCTAACTTCAAATATGGTTCTTTTTCTAGTATGCCATAATGTCAATGAATTAAGGTCACCTATTGAGTTGTTTCCCTTAATGATTCTCAGTCACTCAGCCTAGACAATTGCTGCTGGAACTTTATACGGGAAAAAATCTTTGCATGGAATATCTCTCACAGGAGATTAAAGGAAATTAATACAAATATATAAGATTGTAATTTTTTGAAAATTGGTCAAAAAGCATGAGCAAACAATTCTCAAAACAAGAATTTCAAGTTATTAACAACCATATAAGGTGCTATTCCAAATTATTAATAAGATACGTGAAAATCAAAGTAATGTATATGAAATATATGAAAATCAAAATAACTCTGAGGTTTGACCTTGAACCTGGCAAATTGACAAAGAAGACAAAATATAGAAATGATATTGGTAGAGCTGTGAACTGGAAACTCTGGAAATTCTGGAAAGCTATTTAAAGTAAAAAGTGACTAAAATAGCCATATACTTTACTTTTATTAATTTATTTTTTTAACTAGCAAAAATCTCTTTTCTTTCCTATGTTTCTCATTGAAAAATGAAAGAAAAAGAAAAGCCCTTGTAACAAATATGCATAGTCAAGCAAACCAAATTCCCACACAGGGTACGTATCCAAAAAATATTTGCGTCGTTCTTCATCATCTCTCTGTCAAGAGGTGGACAACATACTTCACCATCAGTCCTCTGGTATTATGGCTGGTCATTGTGTTGATCAGAGCTCTTAAGTCTGTCAAAATGTCTGTCTATAAAATGTAATTGTTATTATGTAAACTGATCCCTGGTTCTGTTCACTTCACTCTATATCAATTCATTACAAGTCTTCCTAGGGTGTGGAGCCAAGATGGCAGAGTAAAAGTAGGGACTTGCTTGAGCTTTCCCCCAAATCCCTATAAACACCTATAAAAATGAATCTAAACAAATTCAAGAGCTACAGAACCCATGAAATGACAAAGTGAAACAAGTCTCCAGCCCAAGGAGGCCTGGATGGTAGGTGGGAAAGTCCATAGCACAGCCCAGTATGGGCCTTGCCAGCACAGACAGGCCAGATCAGACCTAGAGAAGCAGGCCTCAGAGCACTGAATCACTGAGCTGTGGCACTTTCTAGACTTCTATACCCACAAATGGCAAAGACAACTTAGCAGGTTAGTGGGAAAACTCTGTTGGACCTGGTGAGAGAAGGACCAGGTCCAGCCCTAGCCCTGGAGCAGTAGAGGTGGCTACAGAGATGGCAGCAGCGGCAGCAACAGCAATGGCAGCTGCTTCCAGAGCTCCAGCCCCAAAGAGGGTGGGGGGAAATCAAGCAGCTGATCAGAGAGGGAGTGCAGGAATCTCTTTGCTGGTGCTGAGGCAGAATTCTTTTGCTTTGCCCTGCTTGGACCTGGGTCCCAGTCCCAGTTGGCAGTCCTGGGGTGAGGAGGAGCACTGGTGTGGCAGAGCTTGTGGTGGCTGTGGAAGGGAGTTCTCCTAGCAGTTCCAAGGCAAAAAAGAGTACTCAACGTCACTCATAGACTAGAGCACAGGCCAGGAGAGGAGGAAACACCTCTCCTTGGATCATATCACCTCAGAAGAACTAAAAATTTACAGGTGCCTACAAGTAGCTCAGGAAAACAGCAGCACAAAACCCCTGAAGCTTGGTACTCTCCACTCTGGAAGCAGAGTCATACCTTGACAAAGAGCTCAAAAGTCAAGTAATTGGCTGGGGAAATCAGCAGACAGCATTAAAAAAAGCCTCATACTATAGAATCTTACTTTGGTGACAAAGAAGATCAAAACATACAGTCAGAAGAAGACAACAAAGTCAAATATGGCACATCAAAAGTCTCCAAAAATATAAATTGGTTGCAGGCCATGGGAAAGCTTAAACAGGATTTGGAAAATCAAGTAAGAGAAGTACAGGAAAAATTGGGAAAAGAAATGAGAAGGATTCAAGAAAGTCATGGAGAATGAGTCAATAGCTTGCTAAAGGAGATTCCAAAAATACAGAAGAGAATAACACCTTAAAAATAGACTAACCCAAATGGTAAAAGAGGTCCAAAAAGCCAATGAGGAGAAGAATGTCTTAAAAAGCAGAATTGGCCAAATGGAAAAGGAAGTCCAAAAGCTCACTGAAAAAAATAATTCCTCAAAATTAGAATGAAGAAAATGGAAGCTAATGACTTTATGAGAAATCAAGAAATTATAAAACAAAATCGAAAGAATGACAAAATAGAATAAAAAGTGAAATCTCTCATTGGAAAAACCACTGACATGGAAAATAGATGCAGGAGAGATAATTTAAATTATTGGACTACCTCAAAACTATGATCAATAAAAGAGCCTGAACATCATCTTTCAAGAAATTATCAAGGAAAACTGCCCTGATATTACAGAACCAGAGGGTAAAATAGAAATTGAAAGAGTCCACTGATTACCTCTTGAAAAAGATACCAAAAGGAAAACTCCTAGTAATATTGTAGCCTAATTCCAGAGTTCCCAGGTCAAGGAGAAAACATTGCAAACAGCTAGAGAGAAACAATTTGAGTATTGTGGAAACACAATCAGGATAACACAAGATCTAGCAGCTTCTAAACATTAAGGGATCGAGGGACTTGGAATATGATATTCTGTAGCTCAAAGGAGCTAGGAATAAAACCAAGAATCCACCTATTCAGCAAAACTGAGCATAATACTTCAAGGGAAAAAATAGGTCTTCAATGAAATAGAGGGCTTTCAAGCATTGTTGATGGAAAGACCAGAGCTGAATAGAAAATTTGACTTTCAAATACAAGAATCAAGAATCATGAAAAGGTAAACAGGAAAGAGAAATCATAAGGGACACACTAAAGTTGAACTGTTTATATTCCTACATGGAAAAATGATATTTGTAACTCATGAGAACCTTTCTCAGTATTAGGGTAGTTGAAGGGAATATATATATACATATATATATATATATTATATATATATTATATATATGTGTGTGTGTGTGTGTGTGTGTGCGTGTGTATACATATATACGTACATACATATAAACATATATACACATATATACATATATATGTATTATATATATACATATATAGACAGAGGACACAGGGTGAGTTGAATATGAAAGGATTATATCTAAAAAATAAAATTGAGGCATGGGAAGGGAATATATTGAGAAAAGTAGAAAGGAGAGATAGAATAGGGTAAATTATTTCACATAAAAGAGGCAAGAAAAAGCTGTTATAATGGAAGGGAAGAAGGGAGAGGTGAAAAGGAATGAGTCAACCTTACTCTCATCTTGATCTTATCAGATTTGACTTAAGGAGGGAATAACCTACACATGCGATTGGGTATTTTACCCCACAGGAATGTGTGTGGGGGGGGATGGGATAAGGAGGGAATGATAGAAGGGCCAGATTAGGGTAGGAGGTAGTCAGAAGCAAACACTTTTGAAAAGGGACAGGGTTAAAGGAGAAAATGCAATAAATAGGGGATGGAATAGGATGGAGGGAAATATACTTAGTGTTTCACAACATTACTATTATGGAAGTGTTTTGCATAATGATACATGTATAGCCTGTGTTTAATTGCTTGCCTTCTCAAGGAGGACGGGTTGGGAGGGAAGAAGGGAGAGAAGTTGGAACTCAAAGTTCTAGGAACAAATGTTAAAAACTGTTTTTACATGCAACTAGGAAATAAGATATATAGGCAATGAGGTATAGAAATCTATCTTGCTCTACAAGGATAAGGGGGAGGGGAGTGAGGTGGTAGAAGGGAGAGCAGACTGGGAAAAGGGGCAATCAGAATACATGCCATCTTGGGGTGGGGGGAGGGGAGAGATGGGCAGAAAATTTGTAACTCAAAATCTTGTGGAAATGAATGTTGAAAACTAAAATTAAATAAATTAATTAAAAATTCTTACTAGGTTTTTCTGAAACCATCCTTTTCTTTATTTCTTACAGCACACATATTTTATTATATACATTAACCATGATTTTGTCCAGCTATTTCCCAACTGATGAGATTCCTGTAGTTTCAGTTTTTTGACACAAAAGAGAGATACTATAAATATATTTTTGTATATATGAGGCATTTTCCTTTTGTGATCTCTTTGGGATAAAAGCCTGGCAGTGATATTGCTAAAGATGCATAGTTTAGTAACTTTGGGGGCATAATTCCAAATTTCTTTTCAAAATGGATGAACCATTCACAGCTCATCCAACATTCCATGAATGTACCTCTTTTCCTGTAGCTCTTCTACCACTTGTGGAACCGCAGATTTCTTTTAAGCATTAGTGATCTACAGCATTTTTTCATATGGCTATCGAGAGCTTGGATTTCTTCCCCTGAAAACTTCTTGCTCATATCCTTCAAAGATTCATTAATTGGGGAATGGCTCTTACTCTTAAAAATTTGATTCCTGTCCCCATATATCTTAGAAATGAGACTTTTAGCAGATAAACCTACTGCAATGACTTTTTCCAGTTACTTGCTTCTATTATAATTTTAGCTGCACTGGTTTGGTTTGTGCAAAAACTTTTAAAATTTATATAATGAAAGTTGCCCAATTTACCTTCTGTGATTCTCTCTATCCTATCTGGTCACAAACTGTTCCCTATTCATACATTTTAAAAGCAAATATCTTCCTTACTCTCCTAATTTGTTGATGTTAAACCTTTAATGTTCAAATCATGTACCCACTTGGAGCTTATTTTTGCACATGTTGGGAGACATTGGTACACCCAGTTTTTGCCAAAGCTCTTTTTGTTAAATAGTGAGCTTTTATCTCAATAGCTGCGATATTTGGTTCCATTAAGCACAGCTAGGTGGTGCAGTAGAGTACAGGACCAGGAAGCAGGAAGAGCACAATTCAAATCCAGGCTCAAACACTTCTTAGCTCTGTGATCCTGGGAAAATAAATTAACTTCTGTCTTTTTCTCAGTTTCCTTATCTGTTGAATGGGCATAGTAATAGTATCTTTCTCTCTCTCTCTTCCCCACCCCACACCCCAGGGTCATTGTGAGGATAAGATGAGAAAATATTTGTAAAGCTCTTTGTAAAGTCTTAAAGTTCTATATAGATAATAATAATAACACTCTACTACTACTATTACTACTACCAACACTAGGAAATTGTGGTTGTTGGCTTCTATATAGTATATACTTATTCTGTTCTACTGATTGACCTCTCTATTTCTTAACCAATGCCAAATCATTTTGATAATTACTGCTGTGTAATATTATTTGAGATATCGCACTTCCAGGTCCCATTTCTTCCTATTTTTTAATTAGAAATAATGTCTTGAGATCCTTGACCTTTTGTTCTTCCAGATGAATTTTGCTATTCTTTTGTCTAGCTCTATAAAATAATCCTTTGATATTACACTAAATAAAAGTACATTAATTTATCTAGTATTATTATTTGTATTATATTGGCACAGCCTACGCAAGAACACTTAATATTTCTCCAATTATTTAGATCTGTCTTTACTTGTGTAAATAGTATTTCCTTTGTGTGTCTTGGCAGTCTGATTCATATGCTTTATGCATTCTGTAAATTATTTTAAATGGATTTTCTCTCTTTCTCTTCCTCATGGGTTTTCTTGGTAATATACCAAAATGCTGATGATTTATGTGGCTTTATTTTATACACTGCAACTTTGCTGAAGTTATTATTTTTAAAATTTTCTCTAAGACTCCCTAAATAAATTGTCTAGGGACATTGACCACAAGATCCCACTTTCAGGCCCCAGTAAGTTCAAAGACAGAAAGAAATGTCCTATGTCTAGCAAAACATTCCTAGCAGAACATTTTTTGTAATAACACCAAACCTGAGGAGTCCACCATTTGGAGAATGAATAAAAAATTGTAGCAACACAAATATAATGTAATATTATTGTTAAGTAAGAAACAATAAATATGAAAAATTCAGAGAAATATGAGAAGACATATCAACTGATACAAAGTCAAGAAAGTTGAACCAGGAGAAAAATATGAGAGTGATGCAAGGAAGTCATGAAAAACAAGTCAACAGCTTGCTAAAGGAGAACCAAAAAAATGCTGAAGAAAATAACACCTTTAAAAATAGACTAACCCAAACGACAAAAGAGGTCCAAAAAGCCAATGAAGAGAAGAATGGTTTGAAAAGCAGAATTGGCCAAATGGAAAAGGAGGTCCAAAACTCACTGAAGAAAATCATTCCTTAAAAATCGGAATGGAGCAAATGGAAGCTAATGACTTTATGAGAAATCAAGAAATTATAAAACAGAACCAAAAGAATGACAAAATAGAAGAAAAGGTGAAATATCTCATTGGAAAAACCAATGACCTGGAAAATAAATCCAGGAGAGATCATTTAAAAATTGCTAGACTACCTCAAAGCCATGATCAAAAAAATATTAAGGGGTAAGAGAGAAATGCACTGGAAGAGGGAGAAAGGGAAAGGTAGGATGGGGTATATTATCTTACATAAAAGAGGCAAAAAAGTTTTTACAGTGGAGGGGAAGAGGGGGAAGGGCATCGGATTTGGCTAAAGGAAGGGATAACATGCACAGTCAGTTGGGGGAAGGGGTAATCAGAATGCATGCTGTCTTGGGGTGGGTGGAGGGGAGTGATGGGAAGAAAATTTGGCACTCAAAATCTTGTGGAAGTGAATGTTGAAAACCAAAAATAAATAAATTTTTTTCAAAAATCCTCTGTCTGGTGTTCAAAGCCTTCTTACCCTGTCCCTCCCTTCTTGTTTCCATCCACTTCTTCACAACCTTTCCAGTCTTCCTATTTCTTACTCAGAAAATACTCCATCTCCTGATTCTAGTAATTTTTGCTGGCCCTCTTCCATGTCTGGAATGTTCTCCTTCATCTCTGATGCCTCCTTGGTTTCCTTCAAGCCCCAGCTAAAAGCTCTTCTTCTATAAGAAACTTTTCCTGATGTCCTTATGTTGATTATTTTTAGTTTATTCTTTAAATAGTTTGTATATATTTGGTTACATGTTGTAACCCCCATTAGACTGTGAGCTCTTCGAGAGCAGAATTGTCTTTTGCCTTGGTGGGGGAGGGGTTATACTCAGTGCTTGCCACTTACACGTGCCTAGAACATAGGAGGAACTCAATACATTTTTATTGACTGACAGGCCCAGTGGCCCAGCTGGAATATGTACAGAGGAGGGCAGCCAGGATTGAGAGGAGTCTCTGAAGCTTAGTATCATAGTATCTGATGAAGGTCCAGGAGATGATTAATATGGTGATACAAAAACATTTGTGATTATTATTGATGTTTCAGTAGTATGCAGAGGGCTTTTATGTGAAAGAGAAATTAGAAATTCTCCTTTGCCCAAGAGGACTGTTCTAGGAGTGAATGGAAGTTGAAGAGAGGCAAATTTTGTGTCAATATAAGGATAAACTTCCTTAATAATTAAATTTACCTGAAAATGGAATGTACTACTTGGTGTGGTAGTGAATTCCTCATTATGGCTATCTTCAAGTAGAGTCTGATCACTTGTCAGGGATGTTAGTGGTTGATGTCCTTCATTCTCGAGGAGGACCAAAATGACATCATTATGCTAGAGTCAAGTCACAGTGTGTCCGACTGTGGCTGATCAGACCAGTACAAGCTCAGAATGCTCTACCACAGGTCAGGCACAAATAATCCATGTGAACATTTGGGCTGAATTCTCTAAATTTTCACATCTTTTGGATTTTTTGAGCTACTTCAATTCTACTTTGCTCATAGAACACAAATGCCTTCTCTGATGAGGGCACACCATGCAGGAAGGTCTTGTGTCAGTGTCTCCCATGTGTCACAATAAATTCCATAGTTCTTAAGAGAGCCCTTCTGAGCATCCTTGTATTACTTAGTCTGGTCACCATGTGAATGCTTACCCTGTTTGAGTTTTCCATAAAATAGTCTTTTTCTAAGTATATGTTTGGTATTTGAACAACATGGCTAGCCCATCAGAGTTGCACTTTCTGTAGTAGAGTTTGAATGCTTGGCAGATTAGTTAGAATCTCTGTTTTCTTGGTGTTAATTGTTAGGTCAAAATTAACACAAGCAGTAGAGAATCTATCCATACTTCGTTGCATGTCAGCTTCAGAGGCTGCATTGAGCGCACAATCATTTGCCAACAAAAAAACATCATGCACCAACACTCTCTCCACTTTGGTTTTGGCTGAGAACAGATTTAAATTCAGGTGTAGTGCATATAGGGTGCTGGACCTGGAGTCAGGTCGATCTGAGTTCATGTCTCTAACACCATCTAATCCTTCACAAGTCATTTAACCTCTCTATGCCTTGGTTTCCTTATCTGTAAAATGACAGCATTGTCTCAATTGCTTTTAAAGTCCTTTCTATTTCTAAATCTATCATTCTATGAACTTAAACCTGAAGTTCAGCTCTGATTGCCTACAAACCAATTAATGCGGTACATTAAAGTATCCAGGGCAAATACTATTAGGCAATCTAGAGAGCCAATACTTTTGTCCAGGTGAAATCAGTTTACCTGAATGTTGGGAGAAGACTTGGAAGAAAAAAAAATGTAACAGGATGGCAATTCTAGGTATTTATGAGTAAGGCTCATTTAGGGGTGGGGGCATTCTTCTCCTAGAAGTGGTGGTGAACAATTAATAAATATTTGTTAAGCACTTACTATGTTCCAGGCACTGTAATAGGCACTGGGGATAAAAAATACATAGCATGAACAATTGTGACTCTTCATGAGCTTACATTACAAAGGGAATATAAATATAAAATTAATGCAGTCCATCCAATCCAATAACACTTACTAAGTGACTACTATGTGCCAAGCACTGTGCTAAGTGATGGGGATATATTTAATATAAGGAAAAACAGTCTCTGTCATCTAGGAGTTAGGGGAGACAAAATACAAATTGGATTTTATTGCATTAATAAACACAAATACATGAAAAATGGTTTAATTCAAGTTTGCTTGGGATGAAGGACATTAGAAGTTGGGTGGGGTTGATCAGAAATGGCTTCATGTAGGAAGTGGTAGCTGAGCTATATAAAAGTAAGGGATTCTAGAAGGTAGAGGCAAGGAAGAAGTATATTTCCAGCAGGTGGGACCACTCTGCCTCAGTACATTTTTAGTACTGCCTTCTCTCTTCTATGCACTTTCCTAACCCCCAGATACTACCACTTCTTCCTTTAGTCTCTGCCTATCCAGCAGTACCAATAGCTCCAAGGCTTAGGGCCCAAGGTGATTGATATCTTTATACAATCTCCAGAGAGGTACCAAGGAGGTACAATGAAATGAGGCCATCAGTTCAATAGGACCCCTCCTAACAAAAATGCTAAGGGCACCTTCTGAGGGAGATTTGAATGGCTGGTTAAAAAGATCTGTTCTCCTATTGTTCTATGTTAGATCCAAACATAATGTTCAAGTCACATGGCAAGCATTCCCATGCAGAGAGAAAGAGGGAATGAAGCTACAGGGGGCTTTTGCTTTCTCAGAAGAAGTGTCCTCATCTTGTCAGGGCTAAACTGGGAGCCGTTGACTACAAGCCAAGTCTTGTCATCAGAGAAACAGAAAGACTTGCTCCAGCATTATTTAATTAAAATGTTAAATAGATTTCTGTGTTGTCAGCCTCAACACAGGGGTTGCACCATTACTTGCCCAAGACAGAAAATGTATTAAAGCAAAGGAGAGGCTGTGACCATGGCAGAATCCCAGATTAGCAGGTCCTGTTCCCAGCATTTCCCTTTCAAACAGCTTAAAATGATTTTTTTTCTCAACAGTTTTGAATAAAACAAAACCCCTTGGAAAGTGATGTAGAGTAGCCGTCTCTTCTGTCTCAAGTTTGTGTCTGCCCAACATTAAAATCGCTATTGGATTCAGTGGAAACAAACAAAAGACAAAGTGACAATTTTGTATACAAGGCCATACAAAAAAACCTCCTTTCTTTCCTGACTTTTCCCATTTTCAAACAATTTTTCTGGTATTGTATAGACACCGAGCTGAGATTCATCATTGAACCATGGTTTGGACTGCCTATTCACAATTTGGCCACGGTAAAGTTAAGAGAAGATATTAATTTTAGATGTTGATGGGTGATACCCTTCTGCTCAAACTAATCATGCTGTTAGAATTTTAATTACTTTTGGTAGCCATATTTATCTAAAGTAGCAGGAAAATACTCAGGAGAGAAAACATTCTGCAATGTGACAGTGGATAGAACACTGGGCCTAAAGGCAGAAAGATCTGAGTTCAAATGTGGCCTCGGACCCTTATTGGCTGTGTGACCCTGGGGAAGCCGCTTAACCTCTGTTTGCCTTAATTCACTGGGGAAGGAAATGGCAAACCACTCCAAAATCTTTGTCAAGAAAACCCCATAAACAGCATGATCCATGGGGTCAAGAAGAGTAGGACATGAATGAATGACTGAACGACAACAAGAACAAAATGTGTCAACGAAATCAGAAAGAGATATTCCCAATAAGGCCTTCTAGGACCTAGTGATAAAGGCAACAAAGAAGCCCAACCAATGGGACACACTTAAAATAAAGGAAACAAAGCCAACTTTAATCAGATCCTCCTATGCTCAGAATTAAAATTTCAGCTTCATGTGACAGAATGGATGATAGTTGAACACGGAATTATACCTCTGACCATAACATACATCCCAAATCATTTCTTTACATAATACTTAACTAGAATAAATATGAGTCTAGTTCTATTTAATCAAAATGGTGAAACTACCTGGTCTAGACAAGTGGCTAGATGCTGGCATTAGTTACAATTCCTAAGATAGAGCTATGAGCATTGGTTTTTATCACTCTAAAGGGCCAGTCAGGCTTAATCGGGGTGATCAACCCCTAGGGATACTTGGACACAATGGTACTTATAAGGAGAGAGAAATTATCCCTCCCCCCCAATCAAAACCATAGGAAAAGGCATGATTACATGTTCTGTGCAAGGAAGAAAAACCATATAGCTTACAGGGTGCAAATAGAGCCAGGTTTCCCTTATTTAATCTAATGTAACCAGGCTTATAGCTGTAATCACTCACTTTAATTCCACTTGCCCTGATGAAGCAGTGGGATGTTCACTTTGCTCAAGTCTGTTTCTGATGGAGCCCCTACTTGGCAACCTCAGTAGGTCCTTTTCAGGACTCTGAGGGCTGCTGAAGTGCTAATGATAGGCTGGTTTTAATTTTCTCCCAGCTCCCCTTTTGTTATCTTATTGCTTGCCATCTTTCAGATGCTTGTAGTTGATGGAGTCTGTGGAGATAAAGATAAAGGTAATTTCTTACCTGCAATGCTTTTCTTTTGATCTTTTGTGGATTTATTTTTGTACTTTTTAGAGAGGCATTCCTACTGTGCAGCCAGATGTGCCCAAGTCCTATTGAGATACAGTCCAAAGGGCACCAATCCCAGGCAATGACTGCTCTGGGATGTCCTGAATGGGAGGTAGCTGGCACCTGAGATCAGGAGTAAAGACTGGCTGGTGAGGGGCACAGGGAAGATGGGCAGGAAAAGAAGGGGCTAAGGGGGATGCATTACGATGAAGGGACGAACAGCCCTTGTTTTCCTTGAAATATAAGCAAGCATATTTCAACCTCCAGAAACCTGTTAGAGGTTAGTTACAGAGAAAACGAATTACAGCTACGGTATTAAGTCCTGAATAAGAATCACAAGGCTATAAATAATGGTAATTAGTCTGCTCCTTCCTCAACATCACACATGTTGATGTTGAGCAGACAGCTGGAACTGAACACTTTTGAACCCAAATCTCTCTTCAGCCTGCTCTTCCCTGGTCTCATACATCATTTGAGTGATAGATGCTGCCACAAGTATTCTTGTAGTGAGCTATCACTTTTGTCACATTAATGCGTTAATAGAAATCATTTGGTGTTAGGTGATCTAGGTTCAAAATCTGATGCTGACACATCATTTATGTGATGAGGAGGAAGCCACTTATCTCTATGCCTTAGTTTCCCTTCTATCAACATGTAAAATGATAGGGTTAGTCAATATGAACTCCTCAGTCCAGTTCATCTCTAAATTTGCGATTTGTGAATTTTTTTTTCTCCACAGAGACTCATGGACATGGCCCTCTATTCTACCAATTTTCTACCCTGTGCTGATTTCCTAATAAACTTTTGCTACAGGATCTTACAAGGTGGGACTGGCTTAGATCAGCATTGATGGATAGCACAGTCCTACTTCAATTAGATTGATTGTGGTTTAGCTGGAAGTAAATTTTTTTTCTATTTATAGAATGTCTAAGCAACCCAGGAAAGCAATGGCTAGACTCCTTTGTGGGAACAAGTCTATCCAAATCAGTCTTCCTCAGGTCCAGAAGATTAGAGATGTTCAGAAAGTATGCTAATCTGGAGCTGGAAAGGGTCACAGAGGCCATCGAGGCCAACACCCTCATTTTACAAATGTGCAAACTGAGATCAAGGGAATCTAAGTGACTTGCCTAAGGTCAGAGTGATAGAAGCAGGATTGGAATCCAGGTCCACTGACTCAAGGGACAGGACTATTTCCACTGTACCACATTGCATCCCATAGGTCTGACCTTCCCAGAGGATTATTTGTCTTGTGGTTGTTGGAGTAACTTTTTCTTTTCTAAGGAAGGAAGGCACCAGTGGGAGTCTTTCAGCTCTGGCAACTTAATCTGCTCTCTTTGATTTGTGAGAACTTGCCTGGTCTAATTTATAGACACATACACATATGCACATGCATGTGTGTGTGTGTGTGATACAGATAACTCTATTTACATCTATATATCTATGTATATACATTTTTGTGGTTCAGTTATTTTCAGTCATGTCTGAATGTGACTCTATATTTATGGAGAGAGAGAGAGAGAGAGAGAGAGAGAGAGAGAGAGAGAGAGAGAGAGAGACAGAGAGACAGAGGGGGGGGGTGGTTCTGCCCTCTTTATACAGGTCACCCAATAAATAAAGAATGAGGAAAACAAGTGTGTTGGGAATGTGGGTTCAGCTCAATGAGGCTCCCACATTATCCATCACATCCAACCATCCACTTGGGAGGATTAATGAAGGTCTGCTCAAGCCATTGTTACACTTTCTGTGTTTGTAGCTGAGACTCCAGAGAGTGCCATTATGTTCAGCGTTCCACATTGATTATTGTGATCTTTAAGAAGCACAAAGCACACAGAAGATTTCTTTTAGACATCCATGTGAGGTAAGGGAGGCACAGGAGTGATGAACACTTTTACACACAGAGAAACAGAGGCACAGAATAGATAAAAGTGACTCTGACCCAGAAACAGAACCAAAAATCACAGCCAGCTCTTTTAAGTTCTCTTCTGGGCCAAGTTGTTCATTAATTCTCTCTGTGTCTCTTCACCTCTTTCTCTGTCTATCTATCTGTCTGTTTGTCTCTCTGTTTCTGTCTTTGTCCATTTATCTCTGTTTCTCTCTCTCTCTTTCTGTATGGCTCTCTTTGCCCTCCTCCCTTTCTTTTTCTCTATGTCTCGGTATGTTTTTCTTTGTCTCTGCCTCTTTCTATCTCTTTCTGTGTCTATCTATCTGTCTATCTATCTATCTGTCTATCTATCTATCTATTTATCTATCTATCTATCTATCTATCTATCTATCTATCTATCTATCTATCTATCTATCTATCTATCTATCTATCTATCTATCTATCTGTCTTCCTCTATGTCTGTCTTCCATTCTCTCTCTCTGTCTCTCTGTCTCTCTCTCTGTCTCTCTGTCTCTGTTTCTGTTTCTTTTTCTCTGTCTGCTAAGTGTCTCTGGGCAGCTAGGTGGCACAGTGCTAGGCCTGGAGTCAGGAAGCCTCATCTTTCTGACTTTAAAGCTAGCCTCAGACACTTACTAGCTATGTGACGCTGGGCTAGTCACTTAACCGTATTTGCCTCATTTTCCTCACCTGTAAAATGAGCTGGAGAAGGAAATGGCAAACCACTGCAGTATTTTTGCCAACAAAACCCCCGATGGGATCATGACAAGTCAGACATGACTGAAAAAAATTACTAAACAAAAAAGTATCTGTATCTTTGTCTCTCTTTCATTCTGTCTATCTTTTTTGTCCTCTTCTTTCAACTGTAGAATAGAGAAGAAATACACAGAAGTAACTCTTAATGCACTATTAATCTGTTCATTTGCTGCATTACTATTATTTTGCTGACACTGGTTTACCAAGGCTAACACAAGCTTTGTTCTTTTCCTGGAAATTTTCACTTGGGGATGCTTGATAATGTAGAGAGCTCTGTCACTTCCCGCCTTCCCATCTCCCCTCTTTATCTCTCTTTTTTTGTCCTCTTGCCTTCTACAGCTCTGAGAGTGAGAGCGGTGGCATTATTACTTGTCAATTAGGCAGTCCATCGGCTTTCAATAATTTAGAGAAGGTAGCTGTGGAAATCAATGTTTTGTAATAAACGGGAACACATTTATGAAGCCTAATTTACTCTAACAGGCTCATCTTTGTATTAATGTTTCTAAATCTTGGTTGATCTATTAAATGGGAAGTTTTTGATAAGAGTGTTGTGGAGACAATTATATAGCACAGTCCTGTTCTTTTTTTTTCCTCCCCCATTTCCCCACCCTCAATATCCCGGCTGCAAGCTTCTCAATTCATTGTAGAATCTTTCCCAAAATCATGAAACAAGGATTGGGTGGGTGGGGGGATCTGTTTATAATCCAGAATTCTGAAGCAGAGATCAAAGATTGAGGAATAAAATAGAGGGACTACAGGGTAAGTCTAAAAAGGAAAGAAACAGTTACTAATGGATGAAATTATTAGTGAGAGACAGAAAACAGAAGCATGAAGTGAAATGATTGGAGAAAAGATAGTTGTGGTCTGGGCAAAGACACTGGGGACAGGCATTCTGGGGGTCTGGGTTCTATCTAGTTTCAGCTGCAAACATGCCTGGAGAGCTCTCCCTCATCACCTCTGTCTCCTGGCTTCCTTCAAGACAGCTCCTATCCCCCCTTCTGTTAAAAGTCTCTCCTGGTTGTTATTGCTTTCCTTCTATGATGACTTTTCACATATTCTTATTGTATCCAAATATAGTTGAATCTGAGTATATTCTGAATGTAGCTGCCTCTCCCATTAGACTGCAAGCTCCTTGAGGGCAGAGACCATGTTTTTGCCTTTCACTATATGCCTATCACTTAGCACAGTGCCTGGAGTAGATAGTACTTACTAAATGTTTATTGACTGAATTTGTGATCTTAACATCTCTGGGCTGAGCCTTAGTTCTGTAATTTGCTAAACAGGGATAATAATTTCTTCCCTATATATCTCACAGGATTGTTATAAGGATGAAATTAGACAGTGAACTTTGATCTGGAAAAGCTAACCATATTATGCAAGTATAAGAGCTGCACCCTACTTTCATCATTCAACGAAATACTTCTAGTTGACTAGGATCGATTTATAAGCATCAGTAGAAGGGGGAGAGAGGGCTATGGCAAGGATATTTAGGTGTGAGAGGAACTTCCCTAAATATAAACATGCTCTTGCTTCATACATCCAGTGGCATGATATTGGAAATGTGTGAGCTGTAGAAAAAAGGTGTTTGAGAGCATCATGGGATCCCTGAGGGCATCTAGTCCAACCCACACCTGAATGAATTATTGTTGTTTGTTCAGTCATGTCTGACTCTGCCTGACCCCATTTGGGGTTTTCTTGGGAAAGATATAGGAATGGTTTGCCATTTCCTTTTCCAGCCCAATTTACAGATGAGGAAACTGAGGCAAACAGGGTTAAATGACTTGCCCAGGGTCACACAGCAAGTAAGTGTCTGAGGCTGGATTTGAGCTCAGGAAGATGAGGTTCCCTGATTCCAGGACCAGTACTCTATCTAATTTGCTACCCCGCTGCCCAATACCTAAATGAGAATTCTCTGTATAACATATCTCATAAGTGAAAATCTTATTTTACATCACCAGCTACCTACAGGATGTTACTGTTTAGATGTTTTATAGTTTCATAGATTTACAGCTGGAAGGGACCATAGAAGGCCACTGAGTACAATCATTTCATTTTACAAATGAGTAAACTAGGGCCAGAGAGATTAAGTCACCTGTCCAAGGTTCTATAGGTAGAAAGTGGCAGAGATGAAACTTTAGTCCAGCTTCTCTTGGGCCTTGAAAAAGGACTATCAAGCTTGGAGCTCTCTTACCTCTTACCAATCCCTCCCTACTCCTCATGTAGGACAGGGCCTTCATCTCCACACATAAGGAAAGAGTTCCATACTAATGGGCTTTGGGGCAGGGGTTACATTTGTATATTGGTATGGATGGATGGGAAGCTAGGTGGTACAATGGTACAAAGAGTGCCAGGCCTGGAGTTAGGAAGACCTGAATTTAAATCCAGCCTCAGATACTTACCACCTGTGTGACCCTGGGCAAGTCACTTAACCTGTTTACCTCAGTTTCCTCATCTGCAAAATGAGCTGGAAAAGGCAATGGCAAACCACTCAAGTATCTTTGCCAAGAAAACCTCAGAAAGTTTCATGAAGAGTTGGGCATGACTGAAAGCTAAATGCACATGTGTGTATATGTGTGTAGATATGTGTTTATCTATCTATTCTTACTGCTACACCCTCATCTAGGTCTTCAAAATTTGGAATCTGGTTTACAGCAACAATCATTTATATCCAGTGACCTCTCTTCTAATTCATCCATCATAATACTATCTGGCTCTTTTTCTAAAATACTCTTCTAATGAATCTCTAATAGCCTGCTACTGCATCCTGCAGTAAGCCTAAATTCCTTTCCTTGTCTCCAAAATCTAGCCCTCCCTATACATTTTCTATTAGGCTCTAATATGTGCCCTCCAATAGAGTGAGGCCCCACACATCATGCTTATTCTTGACTCCACATCTTTGTTGATGCTTTTACTCCTGCTTTGGATGCTTTCTCTCATACTTTCTGCTTCTTATGATCCTATTCAACCCTTAGGGATAAAGCTCATATTTAGTGTCTTCCAAGAAGTATTCTCTAGTGTCTCACCTGATACTGATCCTTCCTTTCTCTGGATCCCAATGCATTTATCTTCAAGATCCCATCATTCACTGAATTATTTCAAATTTGTAAGTAGTGTGTCTCCAACTAAACTGTGATCTTCCTGAAGTCAGGAACCATTCTGTACTTTGTGTTATCCACTATAGCATATAACATGATACCTAAGCACTTTGGTACTCAACAAATACTTCACTACTTCAAGGAACTGAGATTTCATTGGTATAAGTACTACTTCCATTAAAGCAAATTGCTACCTCTTTCCAACTGGGTCCATTTCAATCAGGTCCCTTCTCTGGTCAAGAAGCCCATTGGGATGTGGATAGTGATAAGCCTCTCAGAACTTAATTTGCTTCAATTCAACAAAAATTTATTAAGTGCTTGCTATGTTGTTTAATTAAGCTACTTCTGAGCAGATGGACACACAGCCCATCATTAAGGCCATTTGTCAAAGATTTTCCAGCCTAGTAGGACCTGCCAGGAACAGTAATCCACTGATAGAGTTTTAAAGAATACAGGGCCACCTCCCCACCTCAATGAGACATCAGAGTAGACTGTTGGGAAGAATACAGCAACAAGTAAATTAACTCTTAGTTATTACACAACCACAGATTGTGGTAAGGGAAGTAAAAAGATTTAAAAATCAGGACAATTATGAGAAATAGTGATGTTGATGAAGTGGGGAAGGGCTGTGAACTTCACCAACCTCTGGACTTTCTTGCTTTTTTAAAAAAAAATTGTAGTCTTTGGATCTGAGGGCTTTGAGTTTCCTTCATGCTTTAACCTGAAAGTACCTTTGGTGCTGGGAATGTAGTAAGATCAATATGGAGCACAAAGGAGAAGGATCTAGCTTCCTTGGGCTCCTTCCAGGCTCAGCAAGCAAAAGGTAAAAAGGGACATTCATGTTCCTTTCTAGTTTGTTCACTTCAGTTCACCAGGAAAAGAAGGAGGCAAAAATTCAGGGCATGTGATCTCCAGGAAAAAAAGGGTGTTCATTAGCTGAAATTTTCCTTGTATTTCCCGGAATCTAAACATGATGGATGGAGTAGAGAAGGTGAGAAACCCTGACCACTTATATTCTATGAGGCTCTCTCTCTAAGTATAAACTTCCCTATATTTGTCTACTGTATAAGTTGTGGGTGGAAACTGTCTCATAATGTTGCTATACGTTTAAAGTAATGTTTATATTTGTAAAATTATAGTGATAGGAGTCTGGAAAAGTCATCTTCTTTTGTGGGGACAGAGCACTTGAGAATGAATCATCAAAAATGCATTGATGGATTTGTTAGCCTGTGTTGGGGACGCTTCTCTCATTTTAGCTTTACCAATGAGCTAAGAACTGAAGATTTCCCTCAGACTGGAAACTAGAATTTAATAAGACATCCAAAGTGGAATGTGAATGGCCTTGGAAATAGGAAGAGAGCATGGTTTGCTGTTGGTCAGAATATCTGAGTCCATAGCTTCTGTCCGTGGAGGTGGTGGTCATGGGCAGGGTTAAAACCTTTATACGCTAGACATCAAACAATATCTTCAGGAAGCCATGTGTATTTTCCTTCAAGTTACCCTCCCCTGCTTTAGAAGCTATCTTCTTGACTCCCATTCACCATTCATCTTCATTGAAGCTAGTGGATAGAGTACCTGTCCTGGAGTCAGGGCGACTTGTCTTCCTGAGTTCAAATGTGGCCTCAGGCATTTACTAGCTGTGTGTTCCTAGGCAAGTGACTTAACCCTCTTTGCCTCAGTTTTGTCATGTATAAAATGAGCTGGAGAAGGACATGGGAAATCACTCCAGTATCTTTGCCAAGAAAACCCCAAAAGGGTTATGGAGAGTTGGACAGGACTGATCGACTGAACAACAATAACAAAGCCTATGGTCCCTTTCTCAAAATACTGTTTTTGAAGGCAAAAAATAAAATACACAAGGTTATAAATCCCAATCGTATTGAAATACAACTATCCAAATATTAAAAAAAAAGAAAAAGAAAAAAAGTTCCGGTTAAGAACACCTGGTCTAGGCCATAAGACTCCAGAGGTTGAAGGGGCACATTAAAGAATGTCATGAAACCCACAGGAAAAAAAATCTTTGGGAGTAAAGAGGGAGGAATTTCTTCCTGAATCCTGAGGCCCATACGTAAAGATGGGAAGTAGAAGGTATACCTAAAAGAGGCAACTAGCAGCCTTGTGATTTTAGCAGCTTTGCCAACCAGAATACAAATACGCAAAAAGTTCCAGCATTTGATGCTACCTACACCCCACCTAGAGAAGTTCAAGCTATAAAAGATAAAGCTCCAGTCCCCTACACATTTGCATGGAAGATTAGTATTTTTAAAACTTGGTTGATTGTCTCTTAGAGATTGTTGTTTTAATTCTTATCTGAGTTTTTTTTAAACTAAGCTTTAGAACTGGAAAGAAAAATTGTTTGCATATTCCTGTTATGACGGGGTAGAGGGAAAGCTGGAAACCTCTGTCTCCTTCCATGGGAGAGTTAGGTGACAGGAACCCAAGGCAAGACATTAAAAAATGGTCATTGTGAATACCAAGGTAGAAGAAGAGAGCAGTGACATTTTGCTTCCCATCCCCAAACTCCTTCAAGCCAGTCTAAACACATCTACAGAGTACCACATAACTCCATCCACGAATCAAAAGAAAAATGAAGAATTCTGGAACTCGGCTATAAAGCCAATTTTAAGGAGCAATCTGGGGAAATAAATTATGTAATAACCACATATCATTAGTTGGACTTCAAAATTCATTGTTTTAAAATTTCCTCACCAGCGGCCAGGATACCCTTTGCTGATATGGGCATTGTTGTTATTGTGGTTGCTGAGTCATTTCAGTCTTGTCTGACCTTTCTTGACCCCATTTTGGTGTTTTCTTGCCAAAGGTATTGGAGTGGTTTGCTATTTCCTTCTCTAGCTTGCTTTACAGATGAGGAAACTGAGATAAACAGGTTAGGTGACCTGCCCAGGGTCACACAGCTGGTAAATGTCTGAGGCCAAATTTGAACTCAGGAAGATGAGTCTTCCTGATTCCAAGCTTAGTATTCTATCTACTGCACTGCCCAGCTGGTTTTATTGATTAGGCAGAATGAATACTGGAAATTTATTTCCTTGTTTATACATAAGAGAATAACTGTCATTTCTTCAGCATTGGGAGCTCCCAGTGAGGGGCCTCTTTTTACTGCTGTGGGCAGATCAAAACCTATCTGTCAAGTATCTCTAACTCCTAGGGAGTTATTTAAGGGACCATATAGGTGAAATGACTTGCTTAGTGTCACAAAACTAATAAGCATCAAGTGGTGTTGGAATCCAGGTTTTCCTGACACTACTATCTCAGAAGGTCTCTGTTGCCTTCTGCCTAGAAATTCTGAGGGTCTTCCCCCTCCTAGACTGATTCTTTCATGAAGACAAACTCAGTGCCTCAATTCTTACCTGCCCTTTAATTACTGAATGGGCCTTGCCTCAGACAAACTGAGACTTGGGAAAGAACTTAGTTTAAAAAGGCCAAGGTCTCCCACTGCACCTAGGGTCATCTACAATCCTCTTGACCTAAGTCTTGCCACTGGACTCTGATGACTCTGGAGGAGAGAGTGAGGCTGGTGACTCTGCACAGCTCTGCCTCACTTAAATCCTATTCACTTGCAAGTCAAGACACCACCCTCCTGATGTCATTGGTGATCTTTGAAAATGAAGTTCAAACCACAAACATAGAGCTATAGATATAAGTAAGTACATATAACTTGATACATAGATATAGCTACAGATAGGGGTCTATTTCTATCACTCTATCTATTCATCCATCTTTTTTTGTCCAGACCTGTTTTAATCAACACAGCCAGATGGTCCATTGGACAGAGCCCCTGAGTTTGGGGTTAGGAAGACCTGAGTTCAAATATGGCCTCTGACACTTAGTAGCTGTGTGACCCTGGGCAAGTTATTCTATTTCTTCTTGTCTTAGTTTTCTCAACTATATAATAGGGATAATAATGTCACTTATCTCCCAGAGATATTGTGAGGAATAAATGATCACATTTGTGGAGTGTATAGCAAAGTGCTTGTCACATAGGAGGCACTATGTAAATGCTTATTCCTTCTCTTCCTTCCTTTCAATGCAGGGAACCCCCTGCCTAGAAGCTTCTCCTACAGATGGGAATTCAAGAACTGATCCACAATTTAAGTCTAAGCAGTTACTTGGGAGGCTCTTAGAAGTTCAGTACATTGCCCATCATTACAGAGTTAGTAGGTCTTAAAGGCGGGACTTGGATCACAGCATTCCTGATTCCAAGACCATACTGGAATCCACCAACTTATTGATTGTATTTTGTAAAGAAGGGGCAAGGCCATCACCAGCGGCCCTAAAAACAGCTAGACAATTTATACTAGAAGGCTTTCTAAATGCCATTTTTGCCACAACGATACTCAACAATGCCCCGACATGTTTAGAACATTTTAATATCTTATTCTCAAAAAAAAAATCCAGACACATTAGTATTGGCTTCAGTATGTTTTTCTGACAGCTTTATGTGGTCCTCTAAACATACTAAGTTTCACAGTATTTCAGCTAAATCTTTTCTCGGGAATGAAACTAATTGGAAAAGAATCGCTGAAAAAGAAGTCATGACAACTTAAGGAGAATGTGATAACCAATTTAAATATATTTTATTCTCCTGTGTAGTGGGAGTCTAATTCCTGGGGAAATTCATTTTGGGAGGAAGAAACTATCTATTCCAATTTTGGAAATGACTCCTTTCCCTTGAAATGTATGATGAGAGGTCATTTTTATTAAATCCTATTAAACACTTTTCTGGTCTGGACTTCAAAGTTCTTCAAACTCATTCTGCTTGATTCCCTAAGAGTAGAGAGAAAGAAACATCCTTTGTCCCCTCCCACTCCTTTCAAAGCATGAGCCTGGGTTGGAACTCACAGAGAGAATCGCTTTTTATTGATTTCAATTCAGCAAGCATTTATTAAGTGCCTGTAATGTCCCAGGCACTGGACTAGCTCCTGGGGATATGGAAACAAACAAAATAAAACAAACAAAAACATGGTCCTTACCCTCAGGAAGCTTACCTTCTGCTGGTGTACACAGAGAAGTAACAGCATTTTTTTTGGACTAGACCTTCTACTAGGGTACACGTACAGATAAGTAAATGCCTTTTTGGCTGGCTCTATGACTTCTAAAGTTCAGGGGAGGAAGGGTGAGGGAAAGCCTACTAATATGAAGTTGGTAACAGGTTTAGGACTTATCAAGCCACCTAGGGCACTGACCTGCTAAATGTTATGAATAAGGTTACACACAGTATATGTCAGAGAAAAGAACAGAAGCCAGGTAATTTCTTACTTCATCCAAGGCCGTCTCCCTATCCATTATCTACCATTCCTTATTCCAATGTCAACTTTCTGTCCATTACCCACCATTCCTCACTCCAAGGCCAACGCTATCTACTATGCTTCCTCATATGTATATTTTGTATACATACACACACACGTACACACACACACACACACACACAAACACACACTACACAGGTGTCCCAAAAATCCTAATGCAATTTTAAGCTAAGAGTTTTGGAACACACCCACATATACACACATATATATATGTATGCAGATACACACAAAATTAAAAGCATGGTTGTGGGAGACAGCTACATACATACACAGATCTGTATGTCTCTCACTATCTTGCTCTTACTACTTATATATTTTATGAACGTATATGCATACACTATGTAGAAATACAGAAAATATATATATATGCATCTATGTAAATGTGAATATACATGTAAAATACAGAAAATTAAATATAAATTAATCTCAAGGAGAAGGCCAAAGGATCATCTTCAAAGAGAAAGAGAGACATTATGTGGGAGGTAGCACTCAGGCTGAGCCTTGAAGAGGGCTAGAGAGTCCAAGAGACATAAGCGAGAAGGGGGGCCCCCCTAAAAATCCAAACTTGGAAGATATAAGCATGGTGGTGGGAGATGGCATATTTTGTCCAGAGAACAGCAAATAAGCCAGTTTAGCTGGACTGTTGAGTGCATGAGAAATCTTATGTGCGGCTTCCAACTATGAAACTTTCTGGTGCCTTTTGAGAACCATGAATTACGTGTTAATGTAGTCATTTAAACACTGAGATGAGATCCCTGTCCTTCAAAGATATTCAAGAGTGAGAATGGCCTCTACATAGAAAATAGACAACATAAAGACACCACAAAGTGATGAAAGTGTAAACTTACTGTGCCTTTTTTCATGTATGGATAAATCAGTGGAGGACTTTCCTATGAGATTTCTTGAACCCCAGTCTCCAACCCACAGAATGTAGAATTAGTGTCATTATTTTCATTAACACTCCTATTCCTATGAGATAACTCTGGGTAAAATGGTATTAAAACCATTTTAGAGTTAAGAAAAGTGAAGAATGCATAGATAGAGTGCTTTCCCCAGAGCTGGGAATAGGAGCCAGATTTTTTTCTTGTTCCAATTTGTTTTTTTTTTCCTTCAGAAGATTATACCGCCTCCTAAGTTTTCAAAACAGAATTGTTATTGCGAAGCTATTTGACAGTAAGAAGCCAATCATAAAGTATTAGATATATTGTCTTAAAATCTTCAATGTCTACACTAGGAGAGAAAAATCCTAAAGAGGTAAGAAAGGAAAGTTTAGACCAATGAATCAAAGAGATAGACAAAAAAGATCTGGTGGTTACAGCTGTCCCTAGGTTAAAGAGGAACAGTAAGAGACCACAAAGAGGCATTGACTCACAGAACTCAATAGATCAGGTGAAGGGACTTCTAACTATGGGATAGCAACAATGGTGATTTCAGAGGCAAATGGACTGTTTGTTTTTGGATTAGTGCCAATCAATATGCTGAAAACCACTGAGTCAGCCAGCCTGTCTCCCAATACCCATCATTAATGTGCACAGCCCAGGGGAACAGCATAAAGGTCCCAGGTTGCTTATGGAAATGCAGAGCTGGTATTCATCCTGATTTAAGACGCTGAATTTATTTAATTTAAAATATATTAGTGAAAGCCCTCACTAGCTGCCTTTCCATTAAGGATGATTGGGGGGAGAGGGGAGGGTTCCCATTCCAAGTATTGCATGTGGCTGGTTGGAAAATGGTCACTGCTAATACATAAGGAGAGTGGAAAGGTTTCTGTCTCAGATGGCTTAGGTAAACAGAGCAGATGGCTATGCAAATACTAGTATTTCCTAGGTTCCTCTGAACACAGCCCTTCACAGTGTGATTTTCTTATTTTGTTTGAAGCATTTTGCCCAGAATATATGACACAACTGTATCCCAAATATCAACACTAACCACCCCCACCCCCCAAAAAGACCCCAAAAACAATGCTCCAAAGGCAAATCTAATTGGTCAGGGATTCTCTGCTCATTTTAGATCAGTCATACCTCCCTTCCCCTCCATTCCACGGAGGAAAAGGTGTTTTCTTGATTCCAGACTAACAAAATAAGATAGATAGTAACCCTTGTCTAAGAATCATTGGGGGAAGGTGTCAGGAGACCTGGATACTCGTCCTGAAGTCCTAATTAGCTGGGTGACACTGAACAAGTTCCTTCACCTCTCCCAGCCTTGGTTTCCTCATATGCAAAATACAGAATGTGGATGGTGGAGCTGGACCATCTCTAAGGGCCTTTCCAATACTTATATTTTCCACTGCCTTAGTTTCCTCATGTGGAGGTTAGATTGGTTTACCTCTAAAGTCCCTTTTAGCCCTGCAAGTCGGATTCTCTACTGCCAGATTTCTCTCCTATTATGACCTATGCCATCATGGAAACTGTCTGGAGCTTCAGTTTCTTTATCTGTAAAATAACCACCTGGGTTTAAATCCTGCCTCTGATGCTTTCTACATATATGAACTTGGGTAAGTTGAGTAGGCTCAGCAAGCCCGCAAGGATTTATTAAGCCTTTATCCTATACAAGGCCCTATCTAAGCTTTAGAGATATACAAAGAAAAGCAAAAAAAAAAAAACCCCTTGCCCTGAAGCAGCTAACGATCTATTAGGGAAGACAATATTCAAATAACTCACGTACACAAGATCTATACAGATACACTGGAGAGAAGTCACTTCATTTCCCTGGGACTCAGCTTTCTCATTTGCAAAACGAGGCATTAGATTAGAAGACCTCTGAGATCCCCTACGACTCCATGATCTCATGACCCTAAGCGAAGGCTCCTTCTATATTAATTATGAGCTTCCCTAAGATGGCAGTGGGATTTTCTTATGGCTAAGTGTGAAAATGACACTTTTCCAGCTAGAAAGAAAGGAATTGAAGGTCAAACCAATAGTGAGAATCAGGCTCCACAAAGACTTTGGACCTCCCAGGAGTTTTCCTGTTTCCCTCTGGGTTAAGCTCTACCTGGAGAGAGACAGCTGGACTATATGGTTGTTTTCTTTTCTTTTGCCCCTCATGGGCTCCACCACATCATGTTGGTTTAATCTATAAATCTACTGTAAACAGAAACTTGGAAGAGCAATTTAAAGTTCCAAAGTGTAGCCCCTGAAATTGTCCTTACAATTATTTGTGCGATGGAACAACATGTTTCATGGCTGTCTCATTTACATGCCCTCCTGGTGAGAAGATCTGCTCCAGTGTGATCTGTTGGGTAAGTTACAGGGAAATACCATCCACTCCTCCCAAGAAGCATTCCCTTTACATTCAAGTGTACTGGTAGGTGCTCCCAGACAAAGTTCATTATAAAGACATTTAACTAAGAGACTAAAGTGAATTCAGAGTAATAGGGAAGGAGAGGGTCAAAGGGTAGTGTATAACTAAAGAGCTAGGCTGAGCAGATGTTTGGCACTAACAGGACTGAAATTGTAAATATATTTCTCAAAGCCACAGAGTTAGATGTGGGAATTAAACATTGTCAGCCTTCATTCTGACAATGATCTAATTTGGATTGTTTCCCTGGCTCTTACCTTTGGGTCCTTCATGATTCTCTTAAGCAAGATTAGTTGCAAATATTTTTTGAAGCACATCCTTTATTTCTAGCATGAGAGAGAAAGACTGAGAGCTAGAGATTTATTCAGATACATTTCAGAGATACAGAGAAAAAGACATATGAGAAACAGAAACAAAGAGGACAGAGGCAGGAGGAAACACAGAGAGAAAGGGGGTGTGAGAGAGAGAGAGACAGAGACACAGAGGGAGACAGGGAGACAGGGAGACAGAGAGAGAGAGAGAGAGAGAGAGAGAGAGAGAGAGAGAGAGAAGAAAGGGAAGAAAGGGAAGAAAGGGGGAGGGAGGAGAGAGGGGGAAGAGAGAGAAAAGAGAGAGAGAAATGAAAAAGGAGTGGAAATCTTGACTGCCAACTTATTGTTTTGTTGTTTTATGTTCTTCTCCAAGCCCATAAGCTCTGCATCTTCATACTGATCTGTAGCTATCCTATTAATTCTTTTCTTTTTCTATTGATCTATTGATGGGGCAGTCCTGGTACACAAAAGTGTATGTACACTCATGGATGGTATACACAATAGCTAAGAGGGCCAGAGAGGAGGAAGTCTGAGAAGATGGTCCTATGATTATGATAGGAGGGCAAGTCTTGGTGCTTTAGCTGGGAAAACCTAAGCCTTTGCCATCCTGAATCACATATTCAAACTTTGCTTCCTGGCCTCTTATTTCTTCTCCTAAATTGGTTTTAAAGAACATGCAGAAAATCTCATGAATTCATTTGGAACAAATTCATGACCTGATCCTTGAATGTTTTTGTCCCCTGGGGCCGGACACACACATTTTCAGGCAGCTTAAGACTGTTAAATAAACCCACTTTGTCACTTTTTTCTTCCTGTAGTGATGCTGCCAGCAATAGAGACACGATGGGGATTGCCAGCCCTTTTGTAAACCACAGAAGTTTCTTTTCGACAGAATGGCAAGCGGCCATTTTTAACCATAACTACAATGTGCCTTCATTGCTGATGACAACCATCTAGCTGGTTTGCCCCTCGCTCCTCTTCCCACTGAGGGGAAGAAATAAAAGCCAAGTCTTTCAGTGGAAAAGGACATTTTTAGGTTCAGTGTAGAATCTGACTGCTTTTTCCCAGTAAAGGCTGAACTACTTTCCCCTGCCCCATCTTGGCTGTGCGTCAAAATGTATGCAACCAGATCTGGATAAACAAAACTTTCAAAAGTGAACTGCCTTGGTGGGGATTGTGGAAATTAATTTTACATGTTGCCAAATACTCAGAAAATTTTGTGTGTATGATGGAAGCATTCAAAATAACAACAACCAAAAATCCTTTTCTTTCTCTCTTTTTTTGTGAGGTCCTTTTTGTTTTGTTGAATTGACTGATTATTTTGGCAATGCTTAGACCCTCTCTGAGTAGTAGTATTTGTAAGGTGGCTAAGTAACAGAACTGTCCAGTTGTCTCAATTTCTCTTTCCTCCTCTGTAAAATGGGGATAACACATCTTAGATTATCTATATCAGTAGTGTCACACTCAAATAGAAACAGGAGTTACTAAACTGTACATGAGGCTCTCTGTAGGCTTTATATTGACTGAGAAAACCACATATTAACATCATCTATGTTCTCTTGTATTTTTAATTGTTTTGTTAAATATTTTCCAATAATATTTTAACCTGGCTTAGGCAGCCCTCCACTGCATATTTGACAGTAGTGATCTAATCCCATAGGATGATAGATATAAAGTTGGAAAGGAACTTCGAGGTTATGTAGTCCAACACTTTTGTTTCATTGCTGAGCAAAGTAAAACCTAGAGAAGATTTAATTCTGAGGGCAAAATGATATCTCTGTGAAAAGTGCTTTGGAACACTAAAGTCATAGATCAAAATAAGATGTAATAAAAGTATATAATATGCAGTAACAGAAATAGCAATACTGATGAAAATATTAACCTTCTTCATGTCGTTCATTATCAGAACCTTTCCTGCAAACAAGAGGCCTTGGGGATAGTGACTGATATGCCTTCTCAGAAAATGGTATCTTTCAGATTGAGCAGAGCAAGAGTGGAAGTTGTGTGGAGGTTAATACCTTATACTCATCTCAGTTCTGGGCTTACTGATTTTAGGAGGATGCATTCTGCTTGGATTTGTTCAAGTAATGCAGGAAGCTAAGAAAAGTGATTCTGACCGTGCCAAGCATTTGCAGGAAGAAAGACAAGGGCAGAAGGAGGCAGAGTAACTTTCCCCCCTAAGAACGATGAACCATAAGATTGTACATTGGCAGATGCCACTCCACCATTCCGTTGTTCAGTACAGTCTCGTTTATTGCTTTGTGCCAATCCTTGATCAGTAACAGCAGCTCCCTCACTTTCTATACCCATCCCTTCCCCTACAAAAAAACCTCAAAATTCTACTGGACATTTTCAATACTGGACATAATGATGGTCTGAGGAGGAGGGTAGTAAGGTTAAAGTTAAAGGAGGATTATTCAGGAATACACAACCAAAGTTGGAAAAAATAATTCAAAATGAACAGTCCACCTTTT
>CM053624.1:135662880-135686048 GCA_028646595.1 Phalanger gymnotis
CAGATCTAAGCTGGCTCTGCACTTCCACTGAGATCTCCTTAATTCCTCCCACCAGGTGAGCCTGGGGCTGGAAGAAATTGCAGCTGTAGCTCTGTAAGCAGCCTCAGAGCTGCATCACTTCCACTGTCCCCAGCGTGGTGGCCGAACCACGAACTCTTTTCACTCTGTTCCAGCAGCTTTTCCCACTAACCTTCTCTGTTGTCTTTGATGTTTATGGGTTGAGAAGTTTGGTAACTGTCACAGCTCACTGATTCAGGGCACTAGGGCCTGTTCCACCCAGCTCCCTATCTGGTTGGTCCAGGCATGGTTCACGCTGGGTTCTGCTCCACTCTGCTCCCGGCTCCTGTTCCCAGCTACATGTGACAGACCTTACCCAGTGACCATCCAGGGTGTCCTGGGCTAGAGCCCTGCTTCCCTGTGCTATTTTGTGGGTTCTGCAGTTCTAGAATTTGTTCAGAGCCATTTTTATAGGTGTTTGGAGGGACCTGGTGGGGAGCTCACTCAAGTCCCTGCTTTCTAGCCACCATCTTAGCTCTGCCCCCTATCCCCTTTCTTCTAAAATCTTCTAATATTGTTTCTAGCTGAAATCCTTGCCATTTCCAGTAGATGCCACCATTTCTTTCCCCTCTTTAACAATGTTACTAGCAGCTGCTGTGGAGTTATAAGGCCAACAATGCCAGCACACAGGAGGACTGCTAGCAGAGGTTTTTGATCTGCTTTTCTAAGGAAAGTAACTTTAAAGGGTTTACAATCTCACTTTAATCAAACATACATATATCATTCACTTAGTTCAGGGGGAAAAGTCAGTACCCTGAATTTCAAAGAAAACACAAACAGAAATTACAAGCAGAAATTATATAAAAAGAGCAAATGACACAAATCAGCATATAGGGCTTCTAACTGTCTCTCCATAGCAATACATACATAGTTACTAGAGAGAGAAGCACCAATATCTGGGTTTTCAAAGCTGGGGGGCTCTGTGACAGCCACCCAGAGTCTTGTCTGGCCAAATCATAGGAACACTCTTCCAATGAGTGAGCCCAAAAGCAAAATGCTAACCTCAGAGTACATCTACACTTCTTCAGGGTCAGAAGATGTCACAACCATGTGACTCAGGATTTCTTGTGACTTAAGACTCTTGATTCAAACAAAGGCAAGACTCAGTCAAAGGCACTTGATTGCCTTAGTGCTGAGAAGCACTCCGGAAGAAAAAACAGTGAAAAGTCCCACTTTGCTTGCCCTTACACCCTCAGATTCTAAATCTTCTACAGTCTGGCTCAGTGTCATCACTCAAATGAAACTGCTCTCTCCCAAATTGCTAATACTAATGATCTCTTAACTGCCAAGTCTAATGGTCTTTTCTCAATCCTCATCCTTCTTGACTTCCCAATAACCTGATGCTGTTGATGACCTTCTAGATACTCTTTCCTCTCTAAGTTTTCATGACATTGTTCTCTTCTGGTACTCCTCTGACCTCTCTGACTACTACTGCTCAGTATCCTTTCTTGGAGCTTTGTCTAGGACACATTGGAACCCCTATCCATTTGTACCATCTCACCTTAAGGTTATCACCAGTCCCTATAGGTTCAATAATCAGCTCTATATAGATAATTCCAGAATCTATATATCCAGCCTTAATCACAATTTCACATCAACAACAAGCTTTTGGACATTTTGAACTGATACCCAATAGGCATTTCAAACTCAACATGCCTATCACAGAGCTCATTATCTTCTTCCCCCTGCCTTAATACTCTCCCTTCCCCTTCCCATTCACTCAGGCTGGCATCGTTCTTGATTTCAGGGTCATTCTCGATTTCTGAATCAGACCCAACAAAACCAATCCCATATATCCAATCTTTGCAAAATCTTGTTATTTCTATCTCAAAATACCTTTTATGTGCCTCCTCTCCTCCCATTCACATAATCACTGGCCTGAACTATGGCAAGTGCCTTCAGAATATTCTCCTTGTCTTGTCTCTTTCCACTCCAGATCATCCTACACTCAAGCACAGGGTCTGCCCAAGTCACCTCTTACTCAATAAACTCCAGTGTCTCTTTCTCACCTCAGGGATCAGATATGAAATACTGTTTGGTATTCAAAGCCCTTCACAGCTCGACCCTTCCCTACTTTTCCAGTCTTCCACTTTATTCATTCCATGATCCAATGATGCCAGTCTCTGCTTTTCCATCTTTCAATATCCAGATGGACTTCATCCTTGGAATGCTCTTTCACCTTACCTCTGTCTCTTTGCTTCCCTGGCTTCCTTCAAAATTTAGTACAAACCCCACCTTCTGCAGGAAATTTTTTGGAGTTCCTCACCTGACCTTCAATGCTAGTGCCTTCCTTCCTAGACAATCTTACATTCTATCTGTCTGTCCGTCTGTCTATCTATCTATTTATCCATCATCTACCCTTTCTTTCCTTCTTTCCTTCTTTCTTTCTTTTTTCTTTCTTTCTTTCTTTCTTTCTTTCTTTCTTTCTTTCTTTCTTTCTTTCTCTCTTTCCTTCTTTCTTTCTTTCTTTTTCTCTCTCTTTCTTTCTTTCTCTCTTTCCTTCCTTCTTTCTTTCTTTCTTTTTCTCTCTCTTTCTTTCTCTCTTTCTTTCTTTCTTTCTTTCTCTTTCTTTCTTTCCTTCCTTCCTTCCTTCCTTCCTTCCTTCCTTCCTTCCTTCCTTCCTTCCTTCCTTCTGTTTCATCTATCTATCTATCTATCTATCTATCTATCTATCTATCTATCTATCCATTGTAAGCTTAATGGGGCAAACAACATATGTGCTGTTTACCCCATTAGAATTTAAGCTTCTAGAGGGCAGGGATTTTTTTTTTGCTTTTCATGTCCCCAGAGCTTCGTGTAATCACTGGCACTTAGTAAGCACATATATAATGCTTGTTGACTGACTATTTTCTTTTCCTTTTAATTTTTTCTCAAATTGCTGTTTTTTACAAGTATTTTCTTCTACTGGGCTTATACATACAGTAACAATGGCAAGCTGAAATTTCATAATGTAAAACATGAAAGACCTATCAGGTCTCAAGATTGGCCCTGAGAAGATTAGTGTATAGGACTTCAGGAAGAAGATAGCATAAATACCAAATAAATAGGCATGCTCAAGATGAATCAATTAAACAAGCAACAAGCATTTATTAAGTATCTCCTAAGTACCAGGCATTGTATGTGTTACTGAGTATATAAATACAAAGAATGAAACTACTGTGAAGGACCACAAGAAATCGTGGCTAAAGGAATAAAATAAGAGATTTGTTTTTCAGGGAGCATGCAAAATGCCTTTTGTTTTCACCATTTGAGGACTTGGGCAGTAATAAATTTTAAAGGTGGGTCTGTCATGAGTTATTAGAACACTGGCAAAGAAATCAGACTAGCAGAACTTGGATCTGAGTGGAATCAGCCCATGCCCTCAATCTAAAGGACAATGGGGAATAGAGCCTCGTTCATTTTCATCAAGATGACAAAAGAAGGGCATAAAGTAAAGTAATATGTAAAGAAGTACCAGAGGCAGCATGTGAAAGTTGTAAGTGGGAGTGAGGTGGGTTTGCAGTTGAGACCTCCCATAAATAATAATTTTCTAGAATTAAGTTAGGACAAGTTGAGCAACAATATGGGGGTTGAGAGAGGGTAAAAAGGAAGGGGAGGTGTGGAGCAGGACAGAATGTCTTTCTCTTTGTATATCCAGGATGGTCAGGAAACTTTGAGAGTATTCCAATTGAGTCTGTTCTTCATCCATTGAACAGATGTTACCTATCCACTAGTCAGGCTGAGCACAGCAGGTAAATAAGCTTCATTTGTCCCCTTCTTCCCTATGTTTGATGTTATCCTTTATAAAGACCTGGCATTGGGGAAAGAGATTTGAGCTACGGAATGCCAATAAATAGATTATTCAATCAACAAATATTTACTGAGTACCTACTATGTGCCAGACATTGTATTAGATGCTAGGGATACAGATTCAAAGAATTAAATCATCCTTAGTCACAAGGAACTTATATGAAGTAGAATAAACCTACTTTTAGATGAAAAAACAAGAAGGGTTGAACAGTTCTAGCCTATTCTGTCCCCTTTTTATTGTCTTCCCCTTTTCTCTTTGCAAGTTTTTTTATCTGCTTCTTTTTCTACCCCATGCTTTGTAACTCCTTATTTCATTGTTCTTGAAAAGGATTCCTTTATCTCTACATATCCAGCTCCCACCTAGTGGCATTGTGGTCCTTGTCCTTGGTTTGCTGAGTGAGCACTTCTGGAAGCAGTATTTCCTGTCTTCTGATTGACAGGAAGCAGTGGATTCACCAGGGCCGCTTATTCAGCAAAATATTGGGACCTGTTGACCACCAATGACAATGATAAATATAAATGCGACACAAGGAACACAGCAGGTTCTCACACCCATGCATGATTGAAAGATGAAATCAATACACTTGGCAGATGGAAAATTGGACCGAGTGCCGCGCAGGTGGGTTGAGCATTTGGTCCTTTATAGCCCTGATATATGAGTTGTGTGTTCTGTGTGAGGCACAGAAAATGAGATTAGTCGCCTGCTCTGCAAAAATATCAACTTGCTGAACTAGATTTCCCCCTCTTTGGGTCCAGATGGCTGGAGACAGGAGGGGAAGAAGCTCTTCCATCTGCCTTCCTCTTGGGTTTGACTGGGTCCATGGAGGTCAAGGGGAATCTGTGTGAATAATGTCAAGTCCCAAGGAGGCAGATTTCACAGGAAGGGCTCCACAGCTCGGAGAGGAGAAAAGCAGCTGTACTAGGGTGAGTCATCAAGAGTTGCCTCCACTTGGGCATCTACAACCAACTAATGACATCTGCACAAGGCCAGTAGACAGCCTAAACTCAGCTTTGTCTGATATTCGAGTCAGACAATGGCCAAATTTGTTTATGTAACTAATTTATTGCTTATGTAACTAATTTATTAAAATACCAAAATACTTTCTCAATAGTCAGAAAAGTCTCGTGAGAGGGTTGCAAATTTTTAGCCAGTGGGAGAGATTCCTCTTCCTTAAACTAAGCTGAAGGAGTAACTTCAAGGAGTGGTAAGGGATTACTGGGAGATCAATCAATCCGTAAGTATTCAATGAACACTTATGATGTGTCCCATACTATATTAGACACTTTGAAAGCTACTGAAGCATAAAACACAAGATTTTTCCTGAAGAAGTTTATAATCCAACTGTACAGACAAAGAAAACATACATAAAATAGTAAGGAGGCAGTTTAGTGCTAAATTGTGTATAGCTGATTATGAGCATAACAGAAGTACAACAGACAGAGAAGTCAGTGTTAGCCATGATAGTACCAGGTAGCAGCTTCATGGAAAAGATGGAGTCTTGAAGGGTGAATAGAATTTAAACATACAGAGGTGAAGAAACAGGAAAACACAGGTTGGGCGTTGGCAAAGACAGGGAGCTGGGAATGAGTCTGGTGTGCACAGTGGACTGTACAGAAGCATGGTTGATTGGGACAGAGAATACATGCTGGAAAGCCATAAAATCATGTAGAGAAATTTGGACTTGATATAACAGAAATAGGAGCTATTGATGACTATTAATCAGGGAATCACACCATGAAAGTGGCATTCTGGAAATTATAGAATCTCAGAGTTGAAAGGAATGGATCTCAGATGGCACTTAATCGAAACAGAAGATGAAATTCATCTGTAACTTCTGCAACAAGAAGTTATTCCACTTTCACTTAAAAACCTCAAGTGAAAGAATGCCCACTATCTCTCAAGGCAGTCAATTACACTTTGGCACAGCTTTTTAATTTTCAGTAAGTTTTGCCTCCTGTCAAGGCTTAATCTGCTTCTCTGAAAATTTTACCAATTCCACTTCTATTTCTGCCCTCTAGAACCAAGGAAAGTTTGTTTTACAATGTGGTAGAGGATTGACAAAGGGGAGGGAAACCAGGTTGGAGACCAATACAGCAATCTGAGGTTGAAGTGATGAAAATCTGGGTTATGAGGGAGGCAGTGAGAACAAAGAAGAAAAGGTGAGTGCAAGAGATATTACAAAGGAAGGAAGGAATATGGTTGGCAACTGTAATTAACTTGTCTACCATCCAGGTGTGGGTCAATCAAATAGCACACTAAATATCACAAGCAAGAGGGATGAATGGTCCAGATGTTTCTCCTGTCTTAACAAGCACAATTTAAACATTTCATTGGAGGAAAAACTGGCAAGACGCAATGACTTCTTACAGACAGATGACTTCAGAAATGGCAAGGTCATTGGAGAGGGTTCTGTAATTAAGGCACATCACTAGGAGCTGTCTCCTGTGGCTTTTAGCTATGGCTGACACTTGGTTTGCCTCGTATAGACTCAGGAAAAAAACTCACAGAAAGATATTTCCCACAAGGCAAGGCAGACACGTGATCTGCCTAGGATATCTCTTGACTTTTGTTGTTAGCTGCTGTGCAAAAGAAAAGCTAAATATAGACTTTCCTCCCCCTTTTCAGCAAAGTAATTTAAATGAGAACAAAAGTAAAAGTAAAAAAAAATCCAAATTTTTAAGTTTCGAAGATCACTTTTAATTTGTAAAAGAAATGAAAATACATCTGTTTCTTCAGGGTAAGTATCGCTGTGCTGATCTCCAAAATGAACTGATCCTAGAATTGAATGCATGGGAAAATATGTTAAAATTCTACCCGCTCCCACCCTCATCTTAGTGTCTTCCCATGATTCTCTGTTGACTTTAATATAGGTTATATTTAAGTATCAAGATGTGAGGAGTACTCTATTAAGAACAGTATTAAAATAATGGCTATGTCTCTGAGATAGTGGTAACATTAATAAACTTTTCTAGCCTCCTTTTAAGAACAAATTTACCTGTTACAAAGAGTGTCAGGTGGGGCATCTCAAAAATCAGATTCTATTTACATACAGAGAGTATTCCATGGAAGACCACATGTTGCACACTTCATGTCTCGGTCTCTAAGTCAACAGGACCAACTGTGATCGTAAAGCACAAGTGGGTATGGATAATGTAACATGAAATCATTAGGCCTTTGGTCACTATGGCCATGTTTTGTTTACAGGGAAAGCCAATTAGGCTGTTCTTAAGCATGAAAAATGATGAGGCTCTTGCTGACCGGCTCTTTGGCCAAAATTCTAAACATCTCTATATCTTTGATGGTATTTTCAGGTAGGCACTTTCAGAACCTCTTTGTTCAGAATTTCTATTGTGAACAGAACATTATAAAACATCCATAATATGAATCAGGTAACTAATGCTGAGTTCCTTCTCTGAGTCATTAGCCAGAATGCTGGCCTTGCATAAACCCGTGGAAAAAAATCTATCCATGGATTTATAAGTGAGGGCATTGTGGAGGGGAAACTAATTTACATATTCCCACCTGTGCAGAGCACAGGGTCACTCACTTAATTCTGATAGGAGTCAAATGTTTCTCATTGGTCACGCTCTTAGGCCTGATCAGGGCTGGAGGTGACCATGGGTTCTTAAGGGTTGCCCTAACTTGGCAACAACTGTTAGGGACTATGGCAAAGTTTTGAATGTATTTGTGGGGCCAGACTATGTTGGCTGCTGGGGAACCAGGATAACTAAGTATGGGAAGACTTGTTGTCAGAATTTGACCAAATAGAAACGAATGGAATCGCAAAGATAGAAATAGAAACAAATAGGAATGCACGATAGCATTTCAGTTCTGGGCATTCTATTTCCACTTCTTTCATGTTAATGGAGGAATGGTGGAAAAGGAGTCAGAGGATGCTATGAATCACAAAGTATTTAAAGCATTCACAAACATTAATTTAGCTGCTCCTTTCTAATGTGTTAGATCTAATCCCAGCAAATATTAGAGGAAATGAACCATACCCATAATGTCATACTCTGTAAATGAAACTAGACAACACAAAGAAGTTGTAGTTAAGTAGAAAGATGGTTCACAAGTCCCCCTCTAAGAGAGGAATAAAGTAGTTGGTTTCATCTTATTGCCAGAGGCAACAAGAAACATCCTATTGTGGAGCATTTGATCATCAGGCCTTGCAGTGCCCATGATGAATGGAAGTAAATAGAACACTAAGAAGATAATTTCAGCCTATTCATCAATATCTGTCATAGAGGACAAGAAAGGAGAAAAATATTAAGAAGAACTTGACAAGACCCTTTAAACCAAGTCAATATATATCTAAATATGCATGAAGGGAAGCAGAAGAGAGGATGGTTAAGAAAATATTGGAAAACTTAGTTTTGTTGTATCATTTTTCAGTTGTATCTGACTTTCCCTGACCCCATCTGAGATTTTCTTGGCAAAGATTCTGGAGTGGTTAACTATTTCCTTCTCTACTTTATTTTACAGATGAGGGAACTGAGGCAAAGTTCAGTGACTTGCCTAGGGTCACACAGCTAGTTAAGTGTCTGATGCCAGGTTTGAACACAGGAAGATGAGTCTTTCTGACTCCAGGCCCTGAGCTCTAAACATTGAGCCACCTTGGTGCCCTATTGGAAAATACAGATAAGAATTACTAAATAAAAGCAAAAAATCCTGCAAACAACTCAGAAGCCTTACATATGCATACAGTGAAGTTTTCTTCAAAGAGAGGGGATAAAGATACTTGAAATGAACATCAAACATTACAAAAACTAACATTCACTAAATCTTAAACTAGAAGGACCAGATGTGTCAATTGATGCAAGAATTTTTATAGTTGTCTTTATAATTTTATAATAATTTCTCCTATCCTTGCAAATAAACTTTAAGTGTAATTAAAAGCAGATATGATCATTGAATTGGAAAAAATTATCCAACTATCTCTAGTATGTGTAATTTTAATGCATCAATTGATACGGCTTGGTCCTTTGAGGGCTCCTTCAATAACTAAATTCTTAAAGTCTTTCTAAAGAAAAGAAATTGCTGGTTACCAGAGTAGTAAAGATTTTAAAACTTAGCCATCTGTGTTCAATCAGTTTACTGACTGGTCAGAGCAAAGGCAAAAATCATCACCACGTGTAGATATAAATCTTAGAAGAAGACCCTGCATGCAACCAGAACAGTTCTAAAGCAACCTATTCAAATGGGATTTTGAAGAGTGAGAAATGGATATAAATAAGGACATTGATGGTTCAAATATCACCATTTATTAGAGAACTTAACTGATGTAAAATAGTTACCATAATGAGCCCCAAAGAGCCCAGGTACTCTCCCAGTCAAGAAGATTATTATAGTCAAGGATAATTCTGGTTTTTGGTTCAAACTCATTTGTAAAATATTCCGGAGAAAGAAGAGTATGGAAGATTTCATACAGTATTACTTCAGAAAACATAGGAAAGTAATGAAGTAGAAAATAACCCTGTAGAAAGCTTGGTCTGAGACCCAATTAAGTCAGATTATCAAAGAACAATTACACATTAAATAGGAAAGTCAACAAATAATGAAATGGAATAGATTTGCCAGTATTTCTAATGTGGTCTATGCTGATGATTGTTGACATTATCAAATTGGAATTATCAAAGCTGAACTCAATCACTACAGTGGTGATGTACTAGGACAAGTGTTAAAGGTGGGAAGAATGACTTGGTATGACCAAATACATGAAAGAGAAGTATGAGTCAGAGGTGACAAAATTGGAAAGGCACTCAAAGATCAATTTTTAAGATGTCTCAAACGGGGAACAATTCCAACAAAATGTAAGCCATCACAGAGAGTAGTTTTATAAGGGAAAAACAGGCAATGGAGAAGGCAATTTGCAAAACAGTTTCTTCCATCTCTATAAAGTGTTTATTGGAATAGACTATATTTGCACTGAGATTTCCTTGATGATAATGTGAGGTGGGATTAAAGAGGTTTTTATAGATGATTTTTTTAAATGGAAGGCCACATTTTTTTTACCAACCATGATATTGACTGAAGGTTAGAGAGAATATAAAATCCTATGCTTATTTTATACTTATTGAAAAAAAAATGAGTAGGTAGAGCAAAACAGCTCAAATGTCTCTCCTCCAACAAAGTTTCTCCCAAACATATGTTAAAATTATATAAGATGTCTTGATAGATACAACCATAAAGAAATGTTGTTCAATGACCCCCTGAGTGTCAGTACCAAATGAGGCATATAATAATAAGACATATGCTCAACAAAGATGTTAGTGTCTTGAAAGATGTCCTGTGAGAGTCTAAATGGAATAGGGATTCCCTATAGTTGTTCCTGTTTTCAAATGATATCATAGTGGAATGTTGTTTTTTTCTCACCAGGATACACTCTGGACTTTTCCATTATGCCCCAGAAAGTTCTGCATCCTGAGAGATCATGTTAGCCCTGGAACTTAAACTTCAGAAGTACCCTCTGCCCTTAGGGCCCTGTCCATCTGATTGGACAACTATTCCTAGACCCTCCATCCAAGGAGAGTGCCCAGATCAGCCATATCTTCACTTCCTCCCAGGCTTCCCCATTCTGGACTTCATAATATTCTCAAATCAGGTACTTTCTCCTCTCCCATCCCTCTTCGGCTTGTTGTCTTCTCCATTAGTGTGTAAGTTCTTTGAGGGCAGGGGCTGTCTTTATTTTTGCTTGTATTTGTACTCAAAGTGCTTAGCGCAGTCCTTGGCACATAGTAAGTGCTTAATAAATGCTTATTGACAAACTAAATAGTAGATAGAGATCTGACACTGGATTTAAGAAGAACTGGGTTCAAATCAGGCCTCTGAAATACACTGGCTAAGTCATCTAACTTCACAATTTACCAGGTGACCCTCTAAGACTCTACATTATAGGGAAGGTGACAATCTTCCTTGGGATAGAAGGAGTTACTTCATTTAGGAATTCCCTCTACCAATGAAATCATAGGCCTGATCTTTGTTTCTGTTGTGATTGCAGCAAACTCTGGAATACTACAGGGCTTCCTTATTGAGATCTATAGCAACTGAAAAGATATTGGCCAAGCAAACCAACAGGAAAAACCAAGTGGATGAGAAATCCATATTGCCCAGATTGGGAATGGAATTAGATAAGCAGAATTAGCTATGCATTTAGTTACTCCATTAAGTACCTTTATATCATGTATGCATAAAGACAAGTGTTAGATCCAGGGTTAAGGAAGCACGAGTTTATCCAGAATACCATTTGGGTAACTGAACTATGTTTCCAATGATCCTCAGCTTCTCACCGCTACAAAACCCCATGTTTTAATATTGATACTTTCCTTTGGATCACATTTAGTTTGTAAGTCGTGTGGATCATATTTGAAATCATTTCACATCTACTTCAGTAAAATATCATTCCATAATTTAAAAAACTTCTTGCCATCAACTATCTATTTTTTATGCTCATCTCTCAAACCTAAACTTCAAAATCACGACCAGGGGATTACTGGGGAAAATAATAATAATATTAATAATAACTAACATTGATATAATACTTCAAGAATTGCAAAGAACTTTACATATCACATTTGATCCTCAGAATGAACCTATGAGGTAAGCGTTATTATTATGCTTGTGGTACAAAAGAGGAAACTGAGTCAAGTTGCCTAAGGTACACAGATAATAGGTGTGAGGCAGAGTTAGAACTCATGTCTTCCTGACTTAAGAGTGGAACAATCTAGTCACTTTGCCAAACTACCTTTTCTGTATATACGGAGTAAATGTATGAATAGACACAAGATAGTTATAAAAAGGAAATAGGGCGACTAGGTGGGATAGTGGTTAGAGTGCCAGGTCCAGAGTCAGGAAGATTCATCTTCCTGAGTGCAAATCTGGTCTCAGGTACCTTACTAGCTGCATGACCCTGGGCAAGTCACTTAACCCTGTTTGCCTCAGTTTCCTCATCTGTCAAATGAACTGGAGAAGGAAATGGCAAAGCGCTCCAGTATCTGTGCCAAGAAAACTCCACATGGGTTCATGAAGAGTCAGACGTGACTGAAAAACAGCTCAACAACGACAGCAACAAAATGAAAGGATATCCCCTTCCAGTCCCTAATCCATTATCCAACTGTCACCGCTTAATGTATGATAAGTCAGAAAGGTCCTGATGAAGATATGTGAAGAGACCCTGAAGCGAAGATTGCCTTTGTTTGCTCCCCTCCTGTAGTCATTGATCATTTCCAAGAAACACTACGCTGTAGTAGCGTCATCACGGCCTCGATGTGTGTTATCAGTGTTCCATGATGAAAACAAACCCCAAGCAGAGAATGTTGGTATGGGCACACAGTTATCAAGATTGAAAGACGAGGTTTGGACATTGTACATTGTCTCTCTTAACAATCATTACGACTCTGTGATGCCAAATAAATGGCTAGAGGGAAATGTGTGTGCGTACGTAGATTGATTAATTGAGGAACATTACAACAATCCACCAGAACCAATATATTCTCTGTCCATTATATTGTTGTTTTTCAGTCATTTCAAGTCTTGTCTGACACTTCATGACCCCATTTTTGGGATTTTCTTGGCGAAGATATAGGGTTGATTTGCCATTTTCTTCTCCAGATCATTTGACAGATGAGGAAACTGAGGCAAATAGGGCTAAGTGACTTGCCCTGGGTCACAAAGCTAGTGAGTGTCTAGGCCAGATTTGAACTCATGAAGATGAGTCTTTCTGACTCCAGATTCAGCATTCTCCTACCTGCCCCCAGTTCCATTCATTATAGGTCGGCTAAAACTCATGGATAAGATTTTTTTTTCACTTGGCCTATTTGGCTCATTAAAGTAATCTTTCTGTATACAAAGCAAACATGCAATTTGATTATTACTATTTCTCATAGATGATTGAGGCAACTTTAAATAGCTTTATGAGGCCCCCAAACTCCTATGTCTCTCCCAGTTATGCCACCATAAGTACACTTGATCCACTGAAACAAAAATTATGGTAGAATGGATCCCCGAAGCCTTCCATAATTACATTCACGGTCTCAAAAGCACACAGATGTTCCAGGAAGCCAGGACTGACATTTTTTTTACTGTAATTAGGCCAGTTTGAATAAGGTGAACCCTCCTCTCTCTCCAAACCCATTCGACTGGTTTTACTTTGTCTACCATGAGGCTGGGGACTCAACTTAGAAATTCACTCTCAGACTTTCATTACATTACATTAGCCACCTACAAGTGCCTAGCACAGTTTGTTACAAATATAGCACATGCTCAATAAATATTTGTTGTTACTCTTTGTTGGTCATATTTTAGAAGTACTTAAATGCAGCAATTAAGTACTTATTCTCTCAGACATTCCAATCCTACAACATATACCTCAGCGTTTCATCAACCTAATATAAAATAGCTTGACCCTCAATATTTCTAAAAAAATTTTAAAAAGCCAAGTCATTTTTTAATGTCTCTCCAGACACAAGACATGTAGAAACTCATTAGAACCTCTCTCCTCATCACAAGAATTCTGATTAAGCTAGAAAACATAAAACGCTTCAGGCCAAACAAGCAAGTGTGTCATCACATATAGATCTCTTTTATGTAATTCTTGTAAATCATCTTCCTGAAGATAGTTTTAAATGGTGGAGCATAATTAGGGTAATTGCCACTTTGCAAGTAACAGTCAGTCATTGTCTTTTATTCAGGAGGAAATTGGGAGACAATCTGGGGATAGGGGAGAAGATCAAATTATAGTTCAGGGAAATCTTTAGAAGAGATTCTGATCTTTGAGGGTTTTTTGCATTCATGCAGCATCTCTCTTTGTCACTTTCACCTCACCTGACTTGTTTATCTCTGATCTTTCTGCCTGAAGGAGACAGCATTCAAATTATAACTCCTGTCACTGTATTATCTGCTTTGGGCTCCAAAGCTTTGGTTGCTCCCCCTTTCAACTTCGTGAGTGATTGAGATTCCTAGAGAGCTGCATTAGAAAGACCATTAGTAACTGAGCTGAGATGAGCCATTACATATTTTCTCCAAGATGTGAGATGAAAAAATCAGAGGAAGGAAAGGGTAAATTTTCAGCATTAATTACTAGGTTTCCTGCAGAAACACTTTGCTACCTACTTGTATACCTATTACCCAAGCTGACTGTTACTCAGTGGTTTGGTACTACCTACATTAAACTTCAAGTAGGCGCAGAAGGTGGAAAGCATGAGAAATGTATTCATTGAATCACGGAATCAAAAGCCATTTAATTTAATCCATACCTGAACAGTAAGTAAACCAGCCTCCAGACACTTATTGGCTGTTTGACCCTGGGAAAACTACTTAACCTGTTTGCCTCAGTTTTCTCATCTGTAAAATGAGATGGAAAAGAAAAGGACAAACCTCTCTAGTATCTTTGCCAAGAAAACCCCAAACGGGGTCATGAAGAGTCAGACACAACTGAAAAACTTAACAACAAAAACCTGAAGTACCCTCTATAACATTCTTGGCATGTGGTCCTCTAGCCTTTGTTTGAAGACCTTTAGTTAGTGGGGAACTATTATGTTATTATTATCGTAATCATCATTATGCTCATAATTACTATTAATATAGTAACAATAATTCGATTTTACATAGGACTTTGAAGTTTGCAAATGACTTTTTATATGTTATATCATTTGATCCCCACAACAACTAGGGAAATAGATATAATTATTATCACTATTTCAAACATGGGGAAACTGCGACTGGTTAAACGACTTGTCCAGGGTCACATTGCTAGTAGGTATCTGAGGGAGGATTTGAACCTGGGTCTTATTGAGACTAGTTCCAGCACTATTTTTTTCCTTCCTTTTTTTGAGGGGAGAAGGCAGGGCAATTGGGGTTAAGTGACTTGCCCAAGGTTACACAGCTAGTAAGCGTGCCAAGTGTCTGAGGCCAGATTTGAATTCAGGTCTTCCCAACCCCAGGGCTGGTGCTCTACTCACTGCACCACTTAGTTGCCCCAAGCTCCAGTACTCTTATGCTCTGTACCATCTAGCTGTCGTGATCTCTTGAGTCAGTCCCTTACACTTTTGGACAGCTCCAGTAGCTAGGAAGTTTTTCTTCCTGTCAAGTCAAAATTTGCCTATGTTTAGCCTCCACCTCCATGCTCCTACTTTTTCCCTTTGGGGCCAAGTAGTACAAATCTAATTTCTCTTCCAAGTGATGGCCCACATCTAGCATGCCAACTTAAGTCTTTTCTTGTCCAGGTTCAACACACATCATGGACTTGAGGCCCTTTCCTAGCTGAACTCTTTTGGATACTACTTGGCTTTTCGATGTCTTTCTTATAATCTAGACCCCAGAAATGAACAGAGTACTCCAGATGGCATCTGATCAGGGCAGAATTCAAGAGAACTCTCGCCTTTTTACTCCTGGGTGTTATATACCTTAATCCACAAATTCTGAGAGAGGTTAAGCCCCAAATTCCATAGGTAGTGACTGCCTGGTGGGGCTAGCTAATGTTAGATTGCACAGAGAGGTTCTTAACTTGACGTCTGTGCACTTGTTTTATTTTACTTTATTTTTATAATTACATTTCAACATAATGGATTTCCATTGTAATCCCATGCATTTTATTTCATGCCTTTAAAAATATTATGCTGAGAAAGAGTCCATAGCTTTGGCAGACTGCCAAAGAAGTCATGAGAAGGAAAGAAAGAAAGAAAGAAAGAAAGAAAGAAAGAAAGAAAGAAAGAAAGAAAGAAAGAAAGAAAGAAAGAAAGAAAGAAAGAAAGAAAGAGGAAGAAAGAAGGAAAGAAAACTTTTACTAGAGTCAGGGACAGGAACAGGGTATAGTGCCTTCCTACCTAAAGCCATCTATGCACCCTTTCAATATACATGGAGCCCTGCCTGTGGTTCTCACCTGGTCCCTCAGAAGAGAGGGTGACTCCTGGAAGAGGAGAGACTTCTTGGGAACTAGTACAAGGAATGCAGAAATGGGGGAGGGGAAATGCTGGAGGTGGTCAAGATGATGGTCAAGAAGGAAGGAAGGCCATTGTGAGCACCTCCTTGGCCATGGAGCACAGCCGACAATGTTGTCTAGTTAGATGCAACTCAGAGGACCCAGCTTGTGGGTTCTGGCTCCAGTCTGCCTTTGTGGACTTATTTCCCATCGTTCCCTTCACTTGCTTGGCATTCCAGCCGAACTGGCCAACTTGCTATTTTTTGAACATGACATTCCTTCTTCAACTTCCATTTATTTGCAAAGGCCCAGAGATACCTTATGTCTAGAATACAGTCCCTCTTTACCTCCACCTCTAAGAATCTCTAGCTTCTCCAAGGCTCACCTCTAGTGTTGCCTCTTATAGAAGCATGCATTTAGTAAAGCATTTATATCATGCTTTAAGGTTTGCAAAGCACTTTAGAGAGATCTCAGGGATTCTTAATCTGGAGTCCACAGACCCTCAAGAGATCCTTAGAAAGATTTCAGGGTTTTTTTTAAGTAGGATGAGAAAATATTACATCTTTATTTTCACTAATCTCTAATTGAAATTTAGTTTTTCCTTAAATTATGACTACAGTCAACAAATATTATTCTGCAAAGAGGTCCAGACTATTCAAGGGATCCATTGACACATAAAAGGTTACAAACTCCTTAGAGCTCCTATAGGAAGCCTTTTCCTTTTGCTACTCTCTGCTCAAATTATCTTGCATTTACTTATCTTGGCACTTGCTATATACTCTAGTAGAACATAACCTTGAAGGAAACACTTTGTTTTTGTATCACCAGAATCTAGCCCAGTGCCTTGCAAACAGTAGTTGGTTAATAAATGCTTTTTGAAATGAATTGAACAGTCCAAAGCCCAGAGGGAATGGGGAACAGAACATAGAGGGGAAGAGTCAGTTTTCTGTTCATGTGGTCTTGGCCTCCCTCTGCCTCATTGTGTTCAGGTGTGCTCCAACTTCAGATTCTCTGCGATTTCTCCTAAGGGAGGCCTCAAAGTGACTGATTTTAACATTTGTTGCATGTCATGTGCACATTGTGCCCTAGGTATAAGATTTGCTTCTAAATTGATTTTCTTTCCTTTTAGTTACTCAGAGTTGGGGGCCTTTCGAACTCAGTATACCACCTCCCCTACCCCAAGTACAAAGCAGTGGACTGGGCCAAGCCTCTTGGCATTGCCCTGTTGCACATGGCCTTTCCATTCTCCACCCTCACAGCTGTCATGGATTAGGACTATTGCCTGGACAAGAGTGGAAGCAGCATCTGGTAGGTGCTTAGGAAGGTCAAGGCATAACAGCGAGGATCAACAATGGTGGCTTCAGCTTTTGGCTGAAGATTGTCATTTAACATGCATCAGATGAGCAAGTGAGACTCCAGACCAGAGCACTTCAGGGGCAGCTAAGGATCAGCCCATCCGCCATATGGATTACCTTTCCCCTGGGCGCTTCTCCAGGGAGGAAGAGGACATGGGGCAAGGAGACGGAACAGCAGCACACTGTGACACTCCTCTTCTGGGGGGGTCCTTCAGCTCATTTATTAAAGTGTCACCAGACCTCTGGAAATTTGAGCCCTACATATTCTAATCAGGAGCTGAGGTCACTGGATTCTGAAGAGACCATCTGATCTTAAAATCAGAATCATCAAGCATTCCCGTTCATTTTAAAACTATTTGGAGTTTGTTCCTAGGTTGTTATTGACATCATTGTTCATGCTTTTGTGACTTGGGTTCATAATCCTGTTGCATGACCACTGGAGAAAACAGATTTTATGACCAGAGGGAACAAACCACCATTTGTAGTCTAAATGAACAAGTAAAATACCAAGGTGGGGGAGAAAAAAAACCACAGTAACTTCTAATTAGATTTTTGCTAATTCTCTTTTCTTCTCCTCTATTTCTTATTTTTTGGGGTAGGAGGAAGAGGGTAATGGGGATAAAATGACTTGCCCAGGGTCACATAGCTAGTAAGTGTCAAGTACCTGAAGCCAGATTTGAACACAGGTCCATCCTGACTTTAAGGCTGGCACTCAATCCACTGCACCACCTAGTTGGCCCCTTTCCTCTAGTTTCTGCTAAAGAAGGGCTATCTCATTGCCAAGACCAACACCTCACTAAGTATCTTACATCCCATCCCCTCCCATGTTTTCCAACAGACTGTTCCCACAGTCACCCCTTTTCCAGAATGTTCCATCTCTCTTTCTTCTGACAACCTTCCTTGTCTTTCATGTCTTTATCCTTAATGACCCAGCAGCCTTAAAGAGCCTTCACCAAATCACACCATGCTTTCAAATGATAGTATTATATCTCTCCTCTTATACACCAGCGGTGTCAAACTCAAACAGAAACAGGGCCACTAACCATAAGAAAGGAGCCCTGTGGGCCACATCTTGACTTAGAAAGTCATATATTAACATCATCTATGTTCTATTGTATTTTTATTTGATTTGTTAGATATTTCCCAATTACATTTTAATTTGATTCCAGGAATGTTGCAAGCTATGTATTTGACACCTCTGCTGTACACAATCAAAATCCTAGAAAGCTATCCATGTTTCCACCCTTTGCAATCTGAATTTGACTTCATCACTCAACTAAACCTTCTCCCTCCTAAGTTACCAATGATTTCTTAACTTCCAGATGTTGTAGGGGATTTTTCCCCCTCAATTTTAATCCTTCTTGGTCTCTCTTCAGACTTTGACACTGTTGACTATTCTCTCCTCCTGAATAGTTTCTCTCTTGGCTCTCCTACCAGTCTGACTAGTCTCTATTCTATTTTTCTAGACTCTCATGCCCTCTAACTATGGGTGTTCTCCAAGGTTCTGTCCTAGGTCTTCTTTTCTTCTCTGTTTTGGTGACCTCATTAGCTCCTATGAGTTCAATCTTCATCTCTATGCAGAGGTCTTCCATATCTATCTATGCAGCCCTCCTGAGCACCAGTCCTCCATTACCAGTTGAATATTTGATAATTGAAATGAAATTTCCAATAAGCATCTCAAGTTCAGTATGTCCAAAACAGATCTCATTATCTTCTCCCTCAAATCTTCCCCATCATTCAAATTTCCCTATTTCTGTCAAAGAAAACCCTTCATCTCCATAACCTTGAAGTCATCATCGATTTCTGACTCTTTCCTCCTGTATACACAGTCCATCCATTACCAAATCTCGTCATTTCTATCTTCGCAGTATCTCTTGTATCTATCCCCTTATCTCCACTCCCATACCCATTATGATGGATCAGACTCTCATCACCTCTTGGCTAGACTATGGCAATAGATTTCTAATTGATCTCCCCACAAATCAGCCTGCATAGTTACCAAAGTAATTTTCCTAATGGGTAGGTCTGACCCATACTTGACAATCTCTAGTAGCTTCCTGTTGCCCCTTGGATCAAATATAAAATTCTAGAAAGCCCTTCACCACCTGGACCCAAATGACTTTTCCAGTGTTATTACACACTATTACACATTCCCCTTCAAATAGCCTATGATTCAGCCAGCTAGCCTCCTTGTTGTTCTTCATTAAATGACACTCCATTCCCCATTTGTCTCCATGCCTGGAAAGTACTCATAGTCATCTACTCCTTGTAGAATCTTTAGTCTCTTTCAAGGCTTAGCTCAAGGGCCACCTTCTACATGAAGCCGTACCTGTTTCTCTCAGCTGCTGATGCCTGTGTTATCCTGTGTCTACTTTGCATCTATTTTGTAGGTGGCACAATGGCTAGGAAATTAGGCCTGCATTGAGGAAGACCTGAGTTCGAACCTAGCCTCGGCCATTTTTTAGCTGTGTGACCCTGGGCAAATCACTTAACCTCTGTTTACTGCTTTTTCCTCACCTGTAAAATGGGGATAATAATACCACCTATCTTGTTGTGAGGATCAATGAGATAAAACTTGTAAAGTGCTTAGCATAGTGTGTGGCACATAATAAACATGATATAAATGTTAATTATTATTATTAATTATTACAGACTATAGACTTACACACGTATATGGCAGCTAAGTGGTCCATGTATAGGGCACAGGGCCTTGAGTCAGGAGTACCCAAGTTCAAGTCCGGATTCAGACACTTAGTAGTCTTAGTAGACCCTGGGCAAGTCACTTAACACAGTTTGCCTCAGTTTCCTCATCTGTAAAGTGAGCTGGAGAAGGAAATGGCAAACTACCCCAGTATCTTTGCTAAGAAAACTCCAAACGGGGTCACAAAAAGTCAGACACAATTGAAAAAGATTCAGCAACAACTAAATACATGTATATGTAATCTCCCCCAAGCTAGTTTGTAAATTCCAACATGGGGTGTTTGCCTTTTGATTCTGTACCTCCAATGCTCAGCACACGGCTCACATAGTCACCCACTGCATGCTTGGTCCTTGATTTCTTGAAAATGACATCAGAAAATGTATCAGGCAGTGAGGGATTTAAGATATGCCATCATGGAGCGTCCACAGTCCGGGGATAGAGCTGCTAGATGCTACTGTTTTCCAAAGAGCCTTACGGTGTTTTGGGAAAGGCAACTAGGGGACAAAAGAAAAAACAGCAATAACAACTGGTGAATGGTGCTAAAGAGAGAAAAGAAACCATCTTGGTGGAATCAAGGGGGACTTTTAAAGCAATCTGCAAAGCCAGTTGACTTTTTTCCACATTCCCAAATATGCACCACCAAGGCTGAGAAGAGCCAGAACCACAGGTTTCAAAACAGAAACCACAACTGAAATCTTTCAACATGTCAAGTTGCATATATATAAATTAAGAGCTGCAGCTGTATAAGTACAAATCAAGGGATCCTAAGAGAGAAAGAGGACTGCATCGCAGGCATCCCAAGTCGGCAAAATCCCTCATTTCCCTTTTCATGATTTTTCAAGTGGCTCAGGTTCACCTGGCACTATAGACAATATGAGAGTAATCAGCCAAGAACTCAATGCCCTGAAGCTTGGAAAAGTAGGATTTTAAAAATTTTACTTGAAAAAGGTCTTCAGTCTGAGTGTTAGGCAAGTGGAGGTAACCAAACCCTTGGGGAAGCACGTGCGGCTTGAACACATCTGTTCTGGAAGTTCTGATGATCTGATTATTATCCAAGGTTCCTTGAATTAATCAGAATTTCTGAATCTTCAGAGGATGCCTCATGCTCACCTAATAGCAACATGAAGGATAAATTTATGCTAATCTGTTAATGTGAACACCCATAGTCATTAGACTATGGAGAATGGCTTCTATTGAGACAACTGCTGACAGTATGTTAAAGACAGAGGTAATGAAAATTTCTTGGTTATTTCTTTACATTAACTCTACAGAGTGTGTGTGTGTGTGTGTGTGTGTGTGTGTGTGTGTGTGTGTGTGTAGACAAGGCAGTATAGCACAACAAAGAAGTGGCCTGGTGACCCTAAGCCCCATTTTCTGGTTCCACTTCCAACAAGTACTTTGTGACTGGGTAAATCACTTCCCCTCTTAGTACTCCAGGCAACTTTCTAATTGGAATTCCTCAATAAGGGCAACCCATACTGATAAAATCAATCACGAGTCAGGTTAAAGAATGTGTGTGTGTGTGTGTGTGTGTGTGTGTGCATGCACACGTTTGTGCAAGTGCATGTGTGTGTGTGTGTGTGTGTGTGCGCATGTGCACACACACACAAGTGCTGTGCTCACTCAAGCACACACATGTAGAGAGACAGGTAGCATTCTGCAATGGTGAGAGAGCTAGGCTTTGGAACCAAGAAAACCTGGGCTCAAATTCCACTCCTGACATACACTTGGCTGTGTGATTTGGGGTGGGTGCCTTAACCTCTCAGAGCTCTAGGAGGTCTTCTAAGATTAAATAGGAGAGAAGTTTTTGACTTTCATTCATACAGTTTCCTCACCTAAGAGTTCTCTATAATATAGTTATCAAACATGCCAATCTCCCTCTCCCCAGAATGGAGCCAAAACCAGATTAAAATGTAACTGGGAAATATTTGACAATATAAATAAAAGTATAATAAGAAGTAGATAAAATTAGCTTTTAGATTATTGGTGCCTCCTTTTTTCAGTTCGATACCACTGCTCTATACCAATGAAATCATAGATTTAGTGCTTCTTATCCCTACCTATGGGGAAGCTAGCTGGTGCAGAACGTAGAATACTGGGCTTGGAATCAGGAATCTTCATCTTCATGAATTCAAATCCAGTCGCGGACACTTACTAGTTGTGTGACCCTGGGCAAGTTACTTAACTCTGCTTGTCTCAGTTTCCTCATATGTCAAGTAAGCTGGAGGAGGAAATGGCAAACCATTCCAGTATTTTTTCCAAGAAAACCCCCAAAATGGGATCATGGAAAGTTGGACATGACTGAACAACAACAACTAAAACAAAATCCCCCCCACATACACACACGCATATGTATATATATATACAATGCATACATATGTGAATACATATATAAATGTATATTTACGGATATTTGCACACGTATGTGTGTACAGGTGTATATACAAGTGAGTATGTACATATACACACATACGCACAATTGTGTTTCCATTAAGAATCCACATTTTTATCTTGCAAGACTATTTCTTTAAAACTTGTTTTCAACGCGTCCTGTTTAAAAGCAGTTCTTAAGGGAGAAACATCTTTATAAAGGGCATAGGTTACACGAGTACAGAAAAAGCCTCTCTGCATTTCATATGTTCCATGACTGTATTTTGTCTTCAAGAATAATAAAAATATTTTGATTTACGCTGGGTTTATTAATGATTTCCAGGCCAATTTAGACTGAAACAACTGTTGTTTATTGGCCATGCAGATTAGCTTTACTTTTCTTGCCAAAGGTAAATACCCCAAAGGAATCCAAATTTACAGTGAATGAAAAACTGGATGAGGACCATTTGCTCTTTAATTTGGGTAAAATCAGCCTTCGAAGGTTACAGTTCTGGTAGTGGAACTGGCTTCGAGTGTAAATTTTGGATGTCTTTTATTATTATTATTATTTAATATATTTAGTTTTCAGCGTTGATTTTCACAGGAGTTTGAATTACAAATTTTCTCCCCATTTCTCCCCTCCCCCCCCACTCCAAGATGGCATATGTTCTGGTTGTCCTGTTCCCCAGTCAGCCCTCCCTTCTGTCACTCCACTCCCCTCCCATCCCCTCTTCCCTTTCTTTCTTGTAGGGCAAGATAAATTTCTATGCCCCATTGCCTGTATTTCTTATTTTCTAGTTGAATGCAAAAACTTTTTTGCTTTTGTTTTTGAACATCTATTTTTTAAAACTTTGAGTTCCAAATTCTCTCCCCTCTTCCCTTCCCACCCACCTTCCCTAAGAAGTCAAGCAATTCAACATGGGCCACATGCGTATCATTATGTATAACCCTTCCATAACACTCATGTTGTGAAAGACT
>CM053624.1:135694631-135797280 GCA_028646595.1 Phalanger gymnotis
GGCCCCAAATGATTGTTTTGTATGGCCTTATGTGGGGCAAATGAAATAATCAGTAGGCCCAACAATTAGTTTATGTGGTTGATCTTCTCCTCATAGCCTAAATTATTTACCTGTTTTCTGAGGCAAGTGCTTAAGAAATATGAATGATCCCCTCCCCAGGGATATGAAAGGGGAAAGAGGTTGGATCTCGGATTAGACTTTGAATGGTAGGACTGGAAAGGATCTTGGCCTCATATTTTACCCACTTATTTTGCAAATGAGAATTCTTAAGCTCAGACAGGTTAGTTGATTTTCCCCAGGTCACACCATTAGTTTATGAGGCAAAACTGGGACTAAAAGCTAGGACATTTAACTCCCATCCAGTCCCTTAGGGAAAGGAAACTAGGGGACAGAAGAAAAAATAAGAAGGTGAGTGGCACTAAAGTCAAGAGAACCTGAGTTTAAATCTAGCCTCAGACACTTCCTAGCTATATGACCCTGGGCAAGTCACTTAACCTCTGTTTGCCTTGGAGGATTGCTATTTGTCCTTCATTCTCAAAGAGGACCATGACATCAAGTGAACTTCATTTAAGTGAGACAGGGCTGTGCAAAGTTACCAGCCTCACTCTCACCTCTAGAGCCATCTGGGTCCAGTGACCAGATATAGATCAGTACAACTGGAGATGGCCCCGGATGCAGTGGGAGACTTTAGCCTTTTCAAACTAAGGTCTTTAAAAGGTCTCAGTTTGACTGAGGCAGTGCCTATTCAGTGATTAAGCCTTGGAGAGACCTAGGTGGTAGAACAGAGAGAGTGCCAGGTCTGGAGTCAAGATGATTGTTCTTCTTAAGTCCAAATCTGGCCTCTGACACCAGCTGTGTGACTCTGAGCAAGTCACTTAACCCTGTCTGCCTCAGTTTCCTCACCTATAAAATGAGCTGGAGAAGGAAATGTCAAACCACTCCAGTATCTTTGCCAAGAAAACCCCAAAAGGGGTCACAAAGAATTGGACATAATGAAAAAAACCAAACAATATTACTATTATTTCTACTTTGTTGTTATTGTTATTAGGTTCTTTCAATCAGTAAAATCAGAGAACTTCCTCATTGTGACTGACATAAACGTCTGATTAAGGCAAATACATTCCAATTTCTAACATGCTACTGGGATCTTTATGCACTGTCTTGTTCCATATCAAAATAGTTGTTTCCTGTAGGTAGACACATGCTGAAAATTGTCCCCAGTACAAATCTTTTCATCACATTTTTCCTTCCCCCTTTATTGAAGGACTGCTCTCCCACTGTGGAAAAATATTATTGTCTATATTAAGTTTGATTTCAAACAATTCCAAGTGGGCCACAGAGAACCAAACCTCACGGTTACTGGTAGAGCTCTTTGGTGGTGGCCCATTAGCACCATTTACCCCTCCAACTTTATCCCAGCAGTTTGTCTTTTTATTTAATCACCATCTGCACATCCTAAGATCATTCAATTTACTGACTATTCTCTCTTAAGGTCCTTATCCCTCTCCCTAAAAGCAGAAAAAATGTCGCTAGTGTTATCTTTGCTCTTACTCTCTTGTGATGTACATATTTGAGCATCAGTCAATCAAGGAGCATTTTTTAAGTGCCTGCTGTTTGCTAGGCAATGTGGTAAACACTGGGAATACAAACACAGGTAGATAGAAATGAGCCTTCAGGGAGCTTACATTCTAATGGGAGAAGAAAACACACAAAAGGAAACTGAAAACGAGAACCATCGGTCTGTGAGTGGGAGATCTGGGCCTGGAGGAAGTCTAGAATACAGCCAGAGAGGAAAGAGACCTCCGCTAAGTTGTTTTAGCTTTTTGTTTTGATTAGGTGGGAGGGGCCCAAAAGGGTGGAAAGAGGGAGGAATGACATTTGGATAAAAACACCCCAGAATCATTGATTTAGAATTAGGTCCCTGGAGCTAGATGCAGAAATTTTGGAACCAAGGAAATATAGCTTGCTGATATCCAACTACCATAAAACACAGAGAAGATTCCCATGACTTACAAGACATCTGGATCCTCAAACTTCTAGCTAAGAATAAAATATTAAGGTCCTGTAAACTCACAGAAAAAAAGCCTTCAGTGCGTTTATGTAGAAGAGGGGCAAAGCAATTCATGGTCCCTCCTAACCCAGCCCTATCACCCTCCACCTATTCAAGAAGTGTGTGTGTGTGTGTGTGTGTGTGTGTGTGTGTGTGTGTGTGTGTGTGTGTAGGTGTGTTTATTGGGGAGAGGAGTTCTTCTGTCTTCAGCTCCTGAGGGTATGTGATATTACACAATGAAAGGAACACCTGACTGCACTCTTTTTAAAGGCTTAAAACAGAATGTTGCTCATATATGAAATCTGAGTATTGTTTGACAGTGATATTCCCTCCACCAACACAAGCAATAGCCCTTTAGTACCTAAGTAGATGGCTTCATTCATTTCTATGACAAAATAAACGTATAAATAAAATTATCCTTCAGTGGCCAGCCTTTTAGCAACGACATTCTTCTAAACTAACTGCCCATGTCCAGAGAAGGTGTCAGCCTTTCTTGGTACAGTGAGTTTCCTCTTGGGAGTTCCTATATCAATACAATCACACATCCAGTCTGTATTCTATGAATATTTCTGAATATTTCTGTTTTCAGTCATGGACTGAATTCATGACTTCATTTGGCGTTTTCTTGGCAAAGATACTGGAATGGTTTGCCATTTCCTTGTCCAAGTCACTTTATAAATGAAGAACTGAGGCAAAGAGAAAGTTAAGTGACTTGCCCAGGGTCACAGTTAGTAAGTGTCTGAGGCCAGATTTGAACTCAGAAAGATAAGTTTTCCTGACTCCAGACTCAGCACTCTATCCACTGTGTTACCTAGATACCCATTTTCTGAAAATACGATACCTTAAAGAAGTTTACTTTACTTTGAGTACCATCTCAGGTTTATATCTAGGGTAGTTTCTGTCCTTTCTTAAAAAAATCTTTTCATGGACATATTTTTGAATCATCACAACCTTCTCATAACACTGTCCATTAAAAAATGTAGCAGTAAAGTCATACAATATGTTGATTATAACTGTAAGCAGATTCAAGTTTCCACTCTTATAATTTTCCATTTATTGAGAGAAAAGAAGGTTGTTTTTACCTCAGTGGAACCAACTGGAACCAACATTGCCCATTGTATATTTGACCTCTACTCTGCCCTATACTTTTTGTCTTGATTCACTTTTTCATAGGCATCATACAAGAGGCAGTTTGGAGTTAGCATGGTAGATAAAGATCTGGCCTAGGAGCCACACAAATATTGGTAACCTGTGGCACATATTGGATGTGTGACTTTGGGCAAGTAACCTGTCTCTCAATGCAGTCTCTCTAACACTATAAGGTGCAAAGAAGATGCCAACATGAATTAGCAAAGGGAGGTTCCTTAGCTAGGAGTTCCCTATACATCACATGTCCATGTTTCTATTGTCTAAACCTATTACGCATATTTTAATTTGGGCTCTGCTTTCTTCACTCTATATCAGTTCATAGAAGTTTTTTTTATGTTTTTCTGAATTTGTAATGGTATTTCTAATTTTCATAATAATTGTTCTCTTTATAATATTCTATTAAATATCATGTTTAAGTCAATATATCATAATTTGTTTAAATGAACATATATTTCAATTAATATATCACAATATATTCACCTCTTTCCCAATTATTTGACACATGGTTTGTTCCCAATTTCCTGCTATTATAAATAGTGCTGCTTTTAATATTATGGCACTTTTGGGATTTGAATATCAATGACCTCTTTGGACAATAAACCCACTAGTGAAATTGCTGGATCCAAGTGTAGGAACAGTGAAATAACCCTTCTATCCTAATTCCAATTTTTTTTTTACAGAATGGTTGGAACAATTTACTTCTCCACCAGCAGTGAATCAATAGTTTTGTTATCCCACAGAGAATACAATGCTCACTATTTCCATGTTCTTAACCATTTTTTGCCCAAGGAACAAAGTTTTCTAAAAACGGTCAGATTATCACAGAGATAGGCAGTTAGGCGGCACAGTGGATTGAGAGCTGGGCCTGGAGTCAGAATCTTCCTGAATTCAAATCCGGCTTCAGACACTTACTGGCTGAAAAACACTGGGCAAGTCACTTAAACTTGTTCGCCTCAGTTTCTTCATCTGTAAAATGAACTGGAGAATGGAATGGCAAACCACCTTGCCAAGAAAACCCCTAATGGAGTCACAAAGAGCTAGACATGACTGAAAATGACTAAACAACAATCACAGAGATGCTCATCACCAGTAGGCTGACCAATCTGTGATTGAGTTTATTTGTTTGTTTTGGCTATGGCAACCTATGAAATAAAAGTTTAAAAAATGATCCTGAGTCCTATGTGGCCCTTTTCCATTTCTGCAGTGATAGGAGAACAGTGGTAGGAAAGGGGACAGGGAATGCTAAGAATTACAAAATTTTTAAACTATCAACAAACGTCCTTTGTAAAGCACTTTAAAATATTATCTCATATGATCTTTACAACGACCCTGGGAGGTAGTGGCATTATTTTTCTTTTACATATGAGGAAATTGAGGTAGAAGACAAGTTAAGTGACTTGCCCAGTATCTGAAGCCAGATCTGAACTCCAGGCTTTACTGAATCTAGGTCCAGTGCTTTATCCACTGTTCCTCCTAGCTTCCCCTCATGACAGACAGCTAGCACGTTCCACTGGTACCATCCTGATGTCAGGAAGAAGTAAGGAAAATTTCTATCACATTATCTTGACAACCTTTGGCAAACTTTTGGAGGTACATGGATGAAAGTTCTACCAGATGGGATAGGCATGCACGAGTGGTGATCTATATCATTAAAGGGAACTATCAAATTAAAGAGATAAGGGTCCATCTGGAATATTTGAGCACCATCTTCGCCAGTTTGATGGGTGTGGGGTGATACCTCATAATTGTTTGCATTTGAATTTTCCTAGCATTAGTGATTTGGAACACAGCTTTTTATTATGGTTGTTGATAGGAAAGAGGAAGAGAATGGAGGTCAAAGACCAGTTAGCATGCTCTCCTTTAAGACTAATTATGGTACCTAAGTATTGGGGATTTGTCAAAGGGCTCAGCTCTGGTTTTCCAAAATTGTTAAATATTTTTAAATAGTTTATTTGTCCTCTTAGAAAAAGCCTTATGTATGGGTCATCCCACTCTCCATGTTGCAGGCACAGGTCTGGTTTCAAGGGGTGATTAGTTTGAGGGATTTGGGGCTACCTTCATCGGGAGAGAACACTCACTTTTTAGTTTATGATCTTGATTATAAAAAATGAAATCCCCAAATATAGATATGAGCTCTCATTTGATCTGTGAGGCTTCTGAGGATAAGCATCATTCTTATTTTATATTAATTTTATGGAGAAAAGGACAAAGACAATTTTTAGAAGTTTCTTCTCCCTCCCAGCTTGCATGCCCACCACTTTCCCACACAGCAAATATATATTTGTATGGAAAAAAAACCAATTCTTATATTATACTTGGTGGTCATTTTTGTGGTTATTGTGGCCTACCGTTTCCCTCATAGCAAACACACATTCACATAGAAAAATGCCCTGAAACCAACTGTATATGATGCTTGTTGATCATTTTTGTGGATATCAATGGTACAATTTTTTGTCCCATTAAAGGCAAGAAATTTCTACGTCTAATATCCTGATAAGATCCTCCTGTTGTGTTATTGCCTTCCCTTGCAAAAGGAACTCCTGGTTCTAATAAGATAAACAGGCCTGCAGTTCTACATTATTTTAAACTATGCCTGGGCACATAGTTTGCTTCTCTGTTAACATTTTCTTTGTTTATTTTCTATTTCACCTACACAGACTTCATAAGTACGAATCTGCATAAGCGCCAGCTGGATAGTTGAATAGGATTCTTTCTGCTGCATACAAAGCGATGGTTTCTCAAGATTCGATGGCAATCATGTTCACCTAAAACTCTACCTACAATACACAGAATCACAGAATTGGAAAAGAACAAGACAATTTAGCTTTGCTTGAAATGAAAGAGTGAGGGAGAACCTGCTGCCTCCAGAGCCCACCCATCACATTTTTTGGACAGTTCCCATTGCCAGAAAGGTTTTCCTTAACTCAAGCCTAAAGTTGCCTCTCTCTGATTTCTATCCATTGCTTTTAGTGGGTTTCTCCAGGTCAAAGTAAAATAAGATTAATATGTGTCGAGAGCTATTAAGTAGTTTTTTAATCAAAAAAGAATTTCTTAATCCACCACCCCTAGCATTTTTATATTATAATCATGTATGAACCAGTCAATAAACACTAAATGTTTACTAAATGTTTACTATGTGCCAGTCACTGTGTAGGGGATGCAAAGAAAGGCAAAAGGCAGTCTCTGTTCTGAAGGAAGTCATAGTCTAAAGGGAGAGACAACATGCAACTGTGTGCAAACCATGTATATACAGGATAAATTGGAAATGATTACCAAAGGGAAGGCACTATAATTAAGAGGGATTGGTGGGGTTTTAGCCAAGGCTTAAAGGAAGTGAGAGGAGTGGGGAGGTACTGATGAGGAGGGACCATGTTCTATGCATAGGGCCCAGCTAGTGAAAATAATAGAGTCAGAATATGGAGTGTCTTATAGGTACAACTAGGAGTTAAGTGTTGCTGGATTGAAGACTATGTGGGAGGTGGGGCAGCATAAAGCATAAGACTGGAAAGGCTAGAATATAAGCTCCATGAGGACAGGAAGCGGTAAGGTGAAATGGAAAGAACACTGTATTTGAAGTCAGAAGACTTGGGTGCAATTCCAAGGAAGAAAGGAAGAGAACAAGTATTTATTTAGTACCTACTATGTTCCAGGCACTATTCTAAACACTTTACAAATATATTATTATCATTTTACAGTTGGGGAAACTGAGTCAGAGGTGAAGTCTGCTGACCAAGGTCACACAGCCAGTAAGTGTTTGAGGCTGGATTTGAACTCAGGCCCAGAACTTTATCTACTGAGCTACCTAGCTGCTGGGATAAGTTTTAAGGGAGAACGGGAGAGACTATGGCATCAACAACACTGGATTAGTGGAGTGACCACAAAATTATGGCGATGATCAGATCTGAGCCTGAGGCCCTGGAAGGAAATGTCCACCTTCTCAATTTAGGGAAGGAAATACCCCTTAAGAAGTTAGGACAACATAAACAAGACCCCCTAGGATGTTGCGTGTACCCCCATGTCCTGAATTTATGAGAAGAATTAGACAAAACTCTCACAGGATGGGCAAGCGGGGATGGGTCACAATCTTCATCACTAGAGGGAATAAGATAGTTTTGAATATTGGGAAAAATTTAGAGAAAATAGAAAGAAGTCACTAGGTATCATAAATTGGGCACTTTTCACCTGGGGAGGCAGAGCATAGCCAGTACAGGTTTTTATTTTAAGTCTGATTAAAGGTAGTGCTCTAATCAAATCAAGACTCAACTAACAGCATCACCCTCTTCCATTTCCTCTCCTTGGCTTAAGGGGGTTGAGGGTAGGGGGTGAATAAGCATGTATATGGCATCTACTATGTGCCAAGTATTTTTTAGAAATATTATGTCATTCAATCCTCACTGCAGCTCTAGGAGGTGGGTGCTATTAGGATCTCCATTTTATGAAGGATGGGGAAATGGAGGCAAACAGGGTTAAGCGACTTACCCAAGGTCATACAGCCAATACGTGTATAAGGCCAGATTAAACTCAGGACTTCCGGATTCCAGGTCAAAGGTTCTCTGCACTGTGCCACCAGCTTACCTCTTGTGGGCTGAGAGCTCCTGAAGCAGCTGCTACTGCTGCTGCTGATTCGGTCATTCCCCAGGCATGCTCCGGGTTTGCTGGGGCTAGGTTTGTGCCAGAGTAGCCTGCGCTTTCTCTCAGCCTGGCGCAACAGACCTCTCCTGTCCACCTTCCATGTTGTCTTGGGCTGGAAATTTGTTTCGAGATGTCTTTTTTGTGGCTTCTGCTGCTCTTTAGAGTCATCTTTTAAAGGTATTTGGAGGGGTTTGGGGAAGAGCTCAAGCGAGTCCCTGCCTATACTCCGCCATCTTGGCTCCACCAGGCAGAATAATTCTTAAAAATTCATATGGACACCAGAAACTTCAGTAGGAGACACATCCACATTAGAAATAGCGTGGAATATGAGTCAGAGGACTTGGATTCAAATACTAGCTCTATTTCCTCCCTGAGTTACCTTACTCAAGTCACTTCTCCTCTCTAGAACTCAGTTTCCCTGAGAGGTGGAGAATGGTTAAGCTATTTGAATGAACCTAGCCACTCAAAGTCCTGCGCTCCATTCACAGCACCACCTAGCTGGCTTAACCAATGCTTGCTGATTGAAAGAGGGATAGCTCTACAATCCTTGTGATCCTATGCCTCTGAAGGTAAGGCAACCCAAAACCCATCAAGGCCTTAATGAGGTTCTGCTCATTTCACAGCCCACAAAACTGACACATGGTGAGGTCCGGCAAGTGTTTGGAGATCCACAGATGATAGGGGAGTGGTTATGGGTGAATTTGTACTTTGGTTCTGCAGATAATTAAGTTTATGTTGAAAAAATGCCCACATGTGTTGTACAGAGTAGGGAAAAGTATCTATGATCTGGCAACTGCTCATTTTATTTCTGTTCTGAGAGAGGATCTAAATATGGAATGTGAAATGAAATATATGACTTTTGAATCTGCCCCAAGCACTCTTGTTCCTAGATATGGCTTAATATTTCTGAGAGTAAGTAAACAGTTATTCTGTAGATAGATAGAGATAGACAGTAAGTGATTAAATATCACCATTCAACAAGCATAGCTATAGAGAGAGGGAGGAAAAAAAAAATTAAGAGGATAGGAGAAAAGTGAGTTCATTCCTTTTCAAGAACTTCAGATTTGTAAAATCAAAAACATCTTTCTGGGTGTCAGAGTTCCCTTTATGGATGAGAAAGCAGAAATGCCCTCGGATGTCTCAAAATACTCTCACATCCATGATCTCATTTATCGCTTTCCCCTTTCCTCCTCCTTTTCCTCTTTCTTCTTCTCCTTAAGCAATGGATAGGAAGAAAGGAAACAAGCATTTATCAAAGGCCTATTATGTTCCAGGCACTGTGCTAAGCACTTTACAAATATCTTGTTCAGTCCGCACAAGGAGAGCAGATGCTATTGTTACGCCCCTTGCACTGTGGACAAAACTGAGGTAGACAGAAGTTAAGTGATTGGCCAAGGTCTCACAGCTAGTGTCTAAGGCTGGATTTGAAATCAGATTTTCCTGACTTGAGGCCCTGCACTCTATTTAGTGAGCTATCTAGCTGTCTCTGTGTAGGATAAAAGGCCAGCTTAGTCTAGAAGATCACTGACTCCTACTAGCTGGTTAACCATGGGCAGGCAGGTCTCTGAATCTCTCAGGGTCTGAGGCAGTTCTCCAAGATTATGGTAAGTTTTCAAGGACTTGCCAAACTGCAATGGTGGAGGAAAAATTCACACTGGGAGTTCCCTATACTAATATCGCAGATTTGGACAATATTAATGCTAGCTGTGTGACCCTGGGCAAGTCACTTAACTCTGCCTCAGTTTCCTTATCTGTAAAACGAACTGGAAAAGGAAATGGCAAACCTCTCCAGTATCTTTGCGAAGAAAACCCCAAATGGAGTCTCAAGGAGTTGGACATGACTGAAACAACTGAACAATGACAACAACAAACAAAATAGTAATTGATTTGTGTGGCCTTTTAAACTTTACAAATAACTTGCCCCTCAGAAAGTTTGTGAGCTTGCCAAATCAGGTGGGATTATTCCTAATTTATAGATGGGGAAACAGAAATTTAGAGACTTTGTGAGATATATATGTATTATATATACACACACACATATTTATACACATATATATACACACACACATAAATATATACATATATATAGGTATATATATATAGATATCTATCTATATACACATGTATATGCATATAATTAGTAGCTGAGCACCAGACTCCAGGGTTTTTTAATTCCTCTTTCTATACTTTGAACCTATTATAACTCCTGTGATGGTAATTGTCAGAGGTACTTAATAAATAATTAAAGGTAATAAAGCCTAAAACAAACAAACAAAAACAGACAAGAAAGCTGCAAAAAGACACCAAAGCCAGAAGTAATAAATGCCTGAAGTCAGAGGCTCTGTGCTTGAGACTCAACTAGGCTGATTACCTGTATAATCCTGGACAAGCAATCTCACCTTCCTGGGCCTCAGTGTCCTCAACTGTAAAATGAAGTGTTTGGACTAGATCACGTCCAGGGTGCTTTCTAGCTCTGAATCTATGGGCCCACACTAGGGGTCAGAAATCTCACAGCTGGCATGAGGTGATGGAGAACAAAACAGATCCAAAGACCATTTTGGTATTTTAAGATGAATGGCTTCCTGCCCTGACTTCATAATAGCCTTGAGGTATCTCCAATATTATGAAATTCTTAAGAAAATTAACAAAGGAAAGTTTTAGTTGCCTTTGAAGGAGAAACGCCTGGCAAGGAGCACTTTCTGGAGTGGGTGAGGGAGTATCATGGAATAAGGCACACAGTGTAGCTATAAATCACTCCTTTAAATGTTCAGTTTCTGGAAACCTGGGACCAACTTGATCTCCTTTTAAACATTTAGACTGACAGGAAGAAAAGAGTAGAATGTTAAGCCATAATAGAATTCCACCTAGTGCTGGTTCTCTCAGGCTGAGATTAGAAAAGGGGCCTCTGAAGAGGGAAGCCTGTGGGTCTAGACTTGCAAGTGGAGACCCTGGGGATGGTCTTTGAATGCCAAGCCAGTCATTTTCGGTCTGTGTGAGGAAGAGCAGCCTTATGTTTTACAAAGAATATCTTCCATGAACTTGAGCAGGGAGACCAGGTGTGGCCACAGGAGAAATAAAGCAGGGTAGGATGGAGTGGAACAGGGTGGGGGGGTAGGCTGGTGGAGGTGGTGGATGCTGGGAGGGGTTGGAGAAAAGGGTCTTTATTTTGATGGGTATTTTCAATCCCTTGAGCTTCAATGAAACTGACATAAAGGTGAAGGTGAAGGGGAGGGGGAAGAATAGGGAGAGAAAGAGATTCCCACAGCCACATCTCCAGAAGCTGCTGGCTCTCTACTTATCCAAGGGGCCAAAGGGGGCTCTTTTCCAGTACTCTTAGCCCATAGTTCCAACTTTTCTTTTCAGTCAGTTGTCGAGGATGCTGGAATGTGAACAACAACAACAAAAAATAAATGTTGCTTCCACTGCAATCTTCGCTTTCCATTTTGGCCCACGATCCCTGCTGACACTGCAGAATAAATTCCAGCCACCACCACCACAAGCAACTTCCATTTAGAAGGGTCTGAGAAAGTCATCCTTATGCAATATTTAATTGAACAGGCTTCCTCACATGGGGGAGAAATTGAGCACAATGGTGTCAGGGCAAAATCCAAATGGAATATTTTGAGTGTTTTAATTACAATAAATTGGGCATTTCTGCAGCAACAATTTCTGAATAAATTAACATTGGTCAAAAGACAGCTGTTTGCATGTTCTGCAGTAACCAGGTACTGTTTGTGAGGACCTAAGCAATCTCAGCTCAGACACCATCCACCACATTTGTAAACTAAGCATCTATCAGGTATTAATAATACATAGAAGTGAAATATAAATATATACTCTCCCCTCACCATTAAAGGTCCTATACAAAGAAAGCCCTGCCATATAATAAAACTGAGTTTATGACTTACGTAGACAGATAAAGGGTTCTGTCATCAACCACACCAGGTCTTAAACTCATGGTCCCAAGGCCATCTAATTTCTGTCAAATCAAACCACCTCTTCTCACTAGGGGACAATGGTGAACTTGTGCCAATCCGATCACAAAGGAAAAATTCATCACATTAGGGGAAGATAGACTGGTAAGAATATATTTAGAAGGTTTCAGTGATGAGAGAAAGGAAGCAGCTTCCTAGATTTGGGACAGGGGGAACGAAAGTTGAAAAGGGACATGGCAGCAAACCTCTTTCTGGCTGTTGTGTAGTGAGGATGGGGAGGAAAGACACATCTGGACATAAGTAGTGTGGAACCTCTATCTACCTTCCTCCTCTCTCCACCTATTGTGAGGAACATTACCAGGCTTGTTATAACCAGAAACTGTCAGTGTTCAGGGTGAGGCCATGACATTTCCTAAATACAGAATTACTCCATCCTGAGTTTAGATCCTGATTAGAATGTGGTAATATTAAAAAGAGATGCAAGAAAAAAAATCAATTTTCTGTCAAAAAAATACCACCCAAAGCTCTCTTTGCAGAGCAGGGCATGGGTAGGCTAACAAATTGAAGTGTAAAGGAAACAGAGCCTACAAAGCAACTTGAAACGAATAACAAATATTTGAATTTGAATCCCTATTGACTCAGAAAACAGTGTTTCCATGAAAAAAAGCAATCAAAATTAATGACAAGCATTTTCTCCCTATAAAGTTAGTCACCCATCATTGCCCTCCCATTCGCAGGGCCCAGGGAGCACAGGCTCAACATGCCAATCTTTATTCAACAGCACAAGATTTGTTGTGGTTCACCAACCAAACAATGCAAGGTTGATTGTTTGCCCTTCCCCTGTCTGTTTGTTTGTTTTTCTCCTTCAGGAAAACACTCCATGTCTCCTAGAGCTGAAGTAGGTCACAGGCCCTACCTCGGTACCCACCTCCTGCAAATAAAGGACATTGCCAAACGATGTCTGAACCTTTCCTTAAAGATCTTAAATGTAATCACTGTATTTGAAACTCTTCTGCTTGAAATAAAAGCAAGAACGTGCCAATACTTGCTTAAAGGAAAACAAAACAAGCTTGTTTGACTTTTTTTAAAAAAAAAACTTTGCCTGTCAACTACCAAAGAAAATTATTAAGTCTTTGTTTTATGAGGAACTATAAAATGGTCCAAAAGCAATTTTACGCAGCCAGGAGGTACTAAGTACAGTGTACTCCATGATTACATTTTGGGTTTTTGTTGCTTTACATCAGAGTCCAAACTGCAAATTCCTCATGAAGCAGCATTTGTATCTTCCATTTCCCTCATGTCTCCCCTTTGTGCCTTGGACAGCGCTTTGAATGCAGTGGCTACTCAACAAATGTTCACTCATTGATTTAAAAAACGTGAAAGAATATTCTAGTAACTGCAAATTCAATCTTACAGCTCAATTTATTTATAAATTGTAGCATGTAATGTTGACTTTCCTAAAGAGGTTATCTGGAAAAGACATGGAGTATCTGAGAAGAATACACACATAGTTTTCTTTACACAGAAGTTATTAAAATGCAGATTATGTTAACTTGGCTTTTACAAGAGAACCGGGAATATGATTCCCAGTTCTCTTTTGAACGTATAGCTTTGACTGGTGGTCATAGGAATTTTATACATGCATTAATAACTAGAATAGAATGAATTACATAGATAATAGCCAGCTAACACTAACGTTAATTAAGCAGGGCTTATGAATCATAGCAATGCATGTTCATGGTTTCATATACTTAGAACTGGGAGGAGACTTTTGGACCACAGAGTCCATCTCCCTCTCATTTTACAAATGAAGAAACTGAGGCCAAGAAAGTTGATTAATCAATCAGTCAGCAAGAATTGATTAAGTATTTACTATCTACCAGCATTGCACCACTACAAAGGAAGACAAAAAACACAAAACCAGTTTCTGACTTCTAAGAACTTATATATGAATAGTGGAGAAGATATGTAAGTAAATACAGATACACAAGGATACTAGATACACAAGGAGGCACAGGGAGGTTAGTAGAAGAGAGTGCTCAAGTGGTTAGAGAAATGGGGAGAGAAGAAAAAGGGGCCAGGAAGACTTAAATGATTTGCTTAAGGTCACGCAGGTAATAAGTGGTATAGCTGGGTTTGGAAACTAAATTTTCTGAGTCCAAAGCCAGCCCCTTTTTTCCACTGTCTCATGCTGACCATATTTGCACTTCCAATAATAAAGATGTAACTTTCTGTAACAATGCCAACTGTGTGCATGCATAGGTTTCAGTGTGTGTGTATTCGAAGGGAGAAGGGAAGTAAGAGAATGGTCTGGGGGAAGGTTCTAGAGTCAAGATAAAACAGGAACGTGATGAGAGACGAGTTCAGGAAGGAGCCTGGAGCTAAGCTAAAGCAAAAATAGATTAAGTGGCATTGAGGCAGGCCAGGTTCCTATGGAGTGTTATTCCAAGCATCCGAATGAGGAAGCTGAATGAGGAGGGAGGATAGAGCTTTGTGCAGGAAGGTAGGTACCTTCTAAATCAGGAACACAAATCCGAAATTCTAATTCCATATTCCCTTTTAACTGATGAGGTTTTTCTCATTGTCTTGGTGAAAAGCGGGAGAAATGGGGCAACAGATCTGATTTTGTGGTAGTTGTGGAATCCCTGTGGTACTCCAGGGCCCTTCGCTAGCAGACAGGGCCCGAACATCCTGTTAGCCATGCAAATACACAAACACTCTCTTCAATATTCCTCTCCCTTTTCCTCTATCTGAAATTGCTATAGGTACAGGAATCCATGATTGTACAATCAGCGAAATGATGACAATGCTGCACAACTAGGTTTGTCACTTAACCTCTCCATGCCCCAGGCAAGTTGCAGAATAGCTGCCCACGTACTTTGGTAGAGTGAATTCCTTATATCAATAAAATCACAGGCTTGGGTAACAAAACCAACCAACCAACCAAGCAAACTAAAAAGTAGCATGCTGGAAAGATGATTGGATTTCAAGTGAAAGGAACTAGGTCCAAATCCTAGTTTTCCATTTTTAATGGTCTGACCCCAGGCAGATCACCATCTTTCTAGGTCTCAGTTTCTTTATTTGTGAAATAGGGATACAATTAGTTGTACTACCTACCCAAATCCAGCATCAAATGTGAAAAAAATTCCACAAAGCAGTATATAACTGCCAGCTGGGTTGGCACAGCACTGGGGCTGGAGCCAAGAAGACCCGAGTTCAAAACCAGCCTCAGACACCAGCTGTATGACCCTGGGCAAGTCACTTAACGTTGTTTACCTCGGTTTCCTCATCTGTAAAATGAGCTGGGAAAGGACACAGCAAACCATTCCAGTATCTTTGTGAAGAAAACCTCAAATGGAGTCACAAAGAGCCTGAGACGACTGAACGACAGAAGTATGAGGAAAGCGCTTGGTCAGCTTCTCTAAAAGCAGTTATCTTTTATTTGTGACATGTGCTTTTAATTGGTGTAGTGGTGTGCTGGCAAATGTTAACAACTAGCTCTCCCTTCAAAAAAAACTTTTAAGTTTAAACTGCATTATTAACATTTTTCTCTATTATTTTGTTAAGTGTAGGCGATCAACAAAATAATGAGCAGAAAGCCCTGATTTATGGGGGTCTGCTGATTTCTGAGGAGCAAATAAATGCTCAGGCTCTCTAAGCCAGTAAGAACCGGCTCCAAGAGAAAATATGGAAATATCCTACTGAAGAAACTCCCTCTACTGACGCAGACAGACAATTATGGTGCAGTTTACAGTCTCAGAGGGTTGCCTGGTGGTGCTGAGAAGTCCAATAAATTGTGTGGGGTCACAAAGTCAGTCTGTGTGTGAAATGGGACTTCACCTCCTGATTCTGAAACTGTCTCTCTCTCACTATGGGATAGTGATTATAATAAGGATAATAATAAATAATACTGTCATTTTCACTTCAGTACCTAAATTGTCAATCAGCCCAGATTAAGCCCTGTCTCCCGAGTTCTGCAATTTAGTTGTAGCTCAGGCTAGACCACAAAATGCAGCATCCTCAGCAAGCATAAAAGTAGGTCTACCCACAAAATTGCTGAATGGGGTACAAACAACCCAAACAAAATCACGGTGGAGCTATCCATGGACAAATGCAACAATGGGGCACCTTCAGGGGAGTCTGGAAGCCAGCTCTAATCCACTCAAACCAACTGGTACATTCTCATTGAACACTGACACCTCAGAAATCAGCATTCATTACAAATCTGGGCTTGCTTTACTGTTTTGTCGATTGTCTATATAGACTTAAGAAAGTGTAAAAAATGTAAACTAAATTGAAAAGCATGCAGGCATACACACATATGCATGTCTATATTTATTTGTGGGAGAAGACTCTGTTGTTAAATATTTACCAGCACCACCGTGTTTTGCTCCACAGACATTGTTTGGGCTCAGCAGTAGATTGATCTCACAGAATGCAAAAGGCATGAAGTCATCACCAGACTAGAACCTTGACAACGTAGGGCAATTATAATGACAATTAATAAGAGCTGCTTGTTGTTGAGTCATTTTCAGTTGTGTCTGACTCTTTGTGACCCCATTTGGGGTTTTCTTCGCAAAGATATTGGAGTGGTCTTCTAATTTCTTCTTCGGGTCATTTCACAAAAGAGGAAAATGAGGCAAACAGGGTTAAGTGGCTTACTTAACACAGCTAGCAAGTGTCTGAGGCCAGATTTGAACTCACAAGTCTTCCTGACTCCAGGCCCAGCACTCTATGCACTATGGCACCACCTAGCCGCCTATCTCTGTGATTATCTGATGGGTTTTTAGTTTGTTCCTTGGGCAAAAATGGTTAACAACATGAGAATAGTCAACACTGCATTAGCTGTGGGATAACAAAACTATTGATTCACTGCTGATGGAGAAGTAAATTGTTCCGACCATTCTGTAAAAAAATTACAATCAGCATGATCAGCTAAAGGAAAAGAGAATGCTTCCAAGATGAGACGGACTCTGACGTGAGCCTTGAAGGCAAGTAAGGGTTTGAAGATGCTGAGATGAAGAAGTCAGTGAACAAACATTTATTAAGTACTTACTCTATGCCAAGAATGTGGTAAGAGGAGGGAGTACAAAGAAAGGAAAAAAAAAAGACAATTCCAGCCTTCAGGGAGCTTACAGTTCATTTCAGGCATGGAAACACAATGGAAACCAGAGGATCTCTACCTGAAATGGGGTCCAAGTGTTGAGAAGTACTATAACATATCAGGGAAAGTAGGTTTTGGATAAGATTTTGGCTTCTTTTCCCATTCCCCCCCTCCCACTTTCCTAATGTAGAGCAGTCACATTGACCAACAAGCAGATGAACAATTAATCTTCAAAAAGTCAAAGAGTTTATCTTCTATCTGTATAGGTGTTGCATGTAAATACAGAGTAATGCCCTTCATTTCCACAGTTAATGTGATTTAATTTCTATCGGAGGTCATCTTTGGCTTCTAGCCCCCAGACTTCTGGGAGTTACTTGGATGCTAGATATGTTCGTATGTATCCAGAATCCTGCCTGTGGCTAACACAGTCATAATCCCAGAATGAACAAAGATCTGTATGACTATTCTATACCTCAATGAATTTCTTTCCCCCTTAAGAAAAGTCTCCTTCAGGGATGTGACACCTCTTCCCTCAGAAGGCATTCCCATTTAGGAATAATTTTAATTGTTAAAAGATCCCTAGCTATATCGAGTTCAAATCTACCTTCTCTTTCCATCCAGGTAACATTGCTACAAAGAAGATTCTGAAAAGCAGAGCATTTTTCAAGCCTTAACAGATGGTCTTGAATAACACGATTTTTTTGGAATCGGATTTTTAAAAGTCCTTTGCAACAAATAATCCTAAACAGCAAATTCCACTCACTCTTTCCCCTGTAGTACGGGGGCTCATGTAAAAGTGAAATGATCTGAACTGCCCTTAATTATCAATTGCTATTCAACTAAATTACATTAAAATGGTGGGAGCAAGATCAATTATTACAAAGACGATATAAGTTCAGTTTTATAATATAGAACCTACTAATGTTATTTCATTAAATAAACTATGGAAGTTTTCCAATTATACTGGTATTATTGTACCTGCCTCTCAGAATTGTGAGGATCAAATGAAATGATGTATATAAAATACTTTTCAAAATGTAAAGTTTTACCAATATAAATGTGAGCTATGATTATTATTAGTAATAATAATGATAAAAGTTAGGCACACAATATTTTATTTCTCAAATGTTATTCTCATGCCAATGAGGTCCCCAATCTCATATATATGCCGGAATCCTACTGGGTTCTATGGAAACAAGCAAAATACATGTTTTTGGGAGGTGAGGGAGGGAGGCAATGGGGTTAAGTGACTTGCCCAGGGTCACACAGCTTGGAAGTTTCTGAGGTCAGATTTGAACTCAGGTTCTTCTGACTCCAGGGCCCATGCTCTATCTACTGTGCCACCTAGTTGCCTCTTAATGTATTTTACATATAGCATTACAGTGGGAAAAGGTGTTGAGTTTGAAGTCAAAGCACCCACATACCATTCCTAGCTTAGCCGCTCATTACAGCTTGCTTGTAAGTATGTAGATAAGTATGTAGGTATGACTACACAAGGTGTTCCAAAACTCTGAATTCCCAAAAAAGTTTGGGGTACTGTGTGTGTATGTATGTATGCATGCATGCATGCATACACACATATATGTATATACATATACATATGTGCCACATGCATATGTGATGCATGGGTGTGTTTAGATGCACATATGTACACACAAACACATACACAGCACACACACATATGGTATACAATGCTCACATGTATGTATATCAATGCACACATGCAGACATGTATGTTAATATGTGTATACATGCATGTATGTATACATATATGCACAAGCATATACATACATAAAGGTAAATTCATACATGTATAATACATATGTAATATGAAATATAAATGTTTTATAATATTCATACGAGCATATAACTATATGTACATGTATGTAGATATACACATACACATATGTATATGGTAAGATGTATATGAGTGGATGGTGGCTATAGAAGCATATGTATATATGTCTGTGGGGTATGTATATTTAACATACACAATACATAAAATATAAATATATATTATCTATATATCTATTTATCTATATATCTATCTATCTTTATCTCAAAAGACTTCAGTGGGAGAGATGGCTGCTAGGAGCCCGTGGGACTGAGTGGAGCTTGCCTTGAACATTCTCATTTCATTTCCAGGAAATACACTGCCGTATTGTTTTCAAAATCTGGGTTTGTGCCTGACATGTCAAAGGGGACATAATGACCTCAGTGTGCTTTGGAAATTCAGCTTGAGTTGAGATCTCTGCAGCAATGTCTGCAATTTCTGTTATGTATAGCCTTTAACCAGAGATTTGAAAGTAATTTTATATTACTGTGATGAAAAATACTCCCTGTCAAGTAGGTGGTATATTGTGGATGCGTTACGGAGGCATCAAAGAAAGAAAAGAAGATTTCTGTCCAAGATCATATGGAAATTAGAATCCAAGAGTCATTCTCCACCTCCAGAAAACTGCCCCAGACTACATTTTTTACACTTGAGCTCCAGGATGTAGAGAAAGGCCCTCCTTGCCCAGATATTTATTTTAGTCTTCTTGGCATGAAGGGGCCTCTACTTTCTCTGCTTTTGAGTAAAGGCTAGCACATCATTACCAGAATGCCCTTGAAATGCAGCAGGAGAGAGCTGTCTAAAATGTATGGCACGGGGATTCAAATACAGTGAACCCTATCATTTCACTTCCTCAATAGCATTGTTTTCAAGTCTGGGTCTGAGCTTGGATGCCGTAGACCAATAGAGAGCTGATGGTTACTTGGTGGGGGTGGCGCTAATTGACGAGAGTGAAGATATCAGCTGGTGAAAAATAAAGGGGTGAAAACTGAATCAATCAACACTCCTCCACCTTATTTGAACAAGGAGCTAAGTCCTTATTAGGGGAGAAGAATCAGCACTTTTTAGGTTGCCAACTTTTGTTACCGTTTGTTCTCAGTATTTTCCTTGCTGAGTAGGCCTTGTCTACTGGTAGCCAAGAGTCAGTTTAGCCCTTTTTACTCACATCCTCATCAGAGCTAAGTAAATGATCACGTAGAGATGCAGGAAGATCCCATAACTCTTAGGATCCCACCAGTAAGGGGATGAGGAGGAGAGAGGGTGCAGAAGGTAAATGAGAACTGAAAGCAACCTCCCTTCACCATCGAGGAGCAGAGTCACAGGAATAGAAAGTCGCCAAATAGCAGCTTGCTGCAGAATTGTAGGAGGAGTTAAAATGTATATATTGCCTTCCAGGTGTCAGAGAGCAGCTAGGTAGTACAGTAGACAGAACACCAGGCCTAGCGTCAGGAAGACCTGAATTCCAATCTGGCCTCAGACACTTACTAACCGTGTGACCCTGGGCAAGCCACACAACTCAGTTTGCCTCAGTTTCCTCATCTTTAAAGTGAACTGGAGAAAGAAATGACAAACCTCTCCAGTATTTTTGCCAAGAAAAACCCAAATGGGGTCACAGAGTCCGACATGACTGAAAAACCACATAGGCCAGGCCCTGTGCTAAGCACTTCACAGTTATTATTTGATCCTCACAAAATCTCTGAAGTAGATACTATTGTTGTCCCCATTTGACTGATGAGAAAACTGAAGCAAACAGAGGTTAAATGACTTTCCCAGAGTCACACCCAGTAAGTGTCTGTGGCTAGATTTGAACTCGGGCCTTCTTGACTCCAGGCCCAGCACTCTATCTGCCCACCTAAGTGCACCAACTATCTGTCTCCTCAGCTTATGCGGCTTCTGGCATTAATTAATATTATAACTAGCTCTGGAGACATTAGACTTATTCACAGTATTAGAACTGGAAGGAATGATGATGATGATGATGATGATGATGGTGACAGTTATTATTATAATAGCACTTTATAGCACTTTATGTAGGTCGTCTTATTTAATCTCACAGCAACTCTGTTATTACTATCTCTATTTTATACATGGGGAAAGTCAGGCTCAGAGAGGTTCAGATTGACGGCGAGTGTCAGAAATTGTTGTTTGTCCTTCATTCTCGTAGAGGACAATTGACATCATGGGTGATGTCTTCACTTTGTACGAACTGGATGTCAGTGAGGCAGAGCTGCACACGGTCCTCAGCTGGACACTCTCCTCAGAGTTGTTGTTGAAGTCCAGTGGTATGGCAAAAGTCAAAATGACTGGAGATGCAGGATTTGAACTCAGGGACCCCTGACTCCAAGTCCAACACTCTGTATACTTCGGCTCCATGGCTCCTGGGTACTCAAACTTCTCATTTTACAGACAGAGAAAGTAGGATCTTGAAAAATTTAATCATGTGCACAAGATGGCGGCAGTGGGTAGTTGGGGCTATCTAAACGAGGTCACTCTACTCTTCCAAAACTTCTCACTAGAACCTTTGCTCCTTTGCCTCCCTCCAGGCACAGAGTCATTCCTACTACTAACTCAAGCTCAGAGCTTTTCCCAGGACCTTGACCTCATCCCTTCTCACTCTCACCTGATCACTGCTTCTGTCCTCTTTATTCTTCTCTCACGCATACTTAATTTGTCCCTTTCAGCTGGCTCCTCTGCTCTCTCCCGACTTCCTACAAATATGCTATGACGTCCCCAATGTACAAAATTCTTTCTTTTGACCCATCTACTCCATCCAGCTAGCAATTATTGTTTCTCTCCCATGTTTATTCCTTAACTTTCTGAAAAAAAGTCTAAACCCAAGTTTCCTTCTTACCCACTCTTTCTTCAACCCTTTATACTTAAATTTCTACCTCTCTCCACTCTATTGAAATTATTGTTTTCACAGAGGACAAATAAGTGTAGTACGATCTTACATAGATGCATAGGAATATATATATGTCTATCTATGAGTATGATTATAGATATTTAAGTATATGTATGTATATACATGCTTGTATATATGCATGTATATGTATATACATACATATATGCATACATATACGTACCTATATACAATATATACACATATATGCATAGACACACTTATCTATCTATCATCTATATCCTCACTTAATTGTAGTCTTCTTGGGGGAGGGAATGGGGAGGAAAGAGAGAAAAAAAGAACAAAGTAAAAAGTGCACAAAGAACAAAAGAAAACTTACAAGGAAGCACAGAAAAGATGGACAGCTCTGAACACAATGTACAATATTTATTATATAGCCTTTCTCAAGATGGAAATTTATTGCTGTATATTTTGAATCCTCTCTTACGTTCTTCTGTGCATGTGGCAATGCTTTTTTTTCTTATTTTGTATTCAAGTTTTAGTATAAGTTTATGTTTCTTTTTCTTATGTGTATTTCAGTTTAAAACAAATTCATAAAAAAGAAAAGAAATTTTTCTCTAAGAATAGCCAATATCCTCCTAATCTCCATTTCCAGTTGCCTTTTCTAGTTCTATTTGTTACTCTTGACTATCTTTTCCTAATAGACAATCTCATTTTCTTTTGGTCCAGCAACACTGTGTTCTCCTGGTTTTCCTCCTACTTCTCTAACTGCTTATCCCCTGGCTCTTTTGCTAGCCCCTCATATACTTCCTAATCTCTTAAATTGGACATCCCTCAAATATCTATCTTTGGCCTTCTCTTCTCTTCTTGTTCTCTCCAGGGAAATAAGGAAATTTTATATCCTCTACTTGATGACATCATACTAAAATTCCCAATTAGATTTGCCGCTGAATCATCTGAATTTCAAATAGGTTTGTTCCATCAAAATAACCCTTCCCATATTCTTCAAAATACTTAAATTCACTTGCCACCAGATCTGGTGGCTTGCTCTTAACAGTCTCTGCTGGTCTGGGAGCCTGGAGTTGACAGCTTGTTTGAGCTTGGAAGTTCTGAGCTTCGGCAGAACTAAAGACAATCAGGTGTCTCTACTAATTCTGAAAACAATATGGTGATTTATCAGACGCAGGGGGACTGACTAAAGAGGAGTGACACAGTTCAAGTGAAACAGGTCGAAGTTCCTGTGCTCCTCAGTAGTGGGGCTGTGCCTGGGAGTGATGACTACTACAGTTCCAGTCTGAGTGAGATAGGGAGACCCACACTCACAAACAAAAACCAACAATGACCAAACTTGCTTATCTGGATCAATGAAAATTTAAAATAATATTAGCAAACTAATACACTGCTTAAGGTCCTACACTGGTGCCCTAATGTGGCATGGATGTTACCCTGGGCTCTCCAAGTCTATGATGTTACAGCTTAAACTCTAGCGAGTCCTTCAAAGATGGAAAAGCATCTTGGGTTCTAGGTGGAGAACTAGACTAGACTGCATGGCTGTGGTCTAAAGACCCACTTAACTAAGTTTATAGAGGCTTATCCCTAGGATGCTGACAACCAGGTGATGCTTTCCCTTGGTCCCAACAAATCTGACATAGGCATATAGGGGTTTTGATCTTCATTGGTGGAAAGTAATTTTGTTGTTATTCAATTATGTCTGACTCTTCATGACCAGATTTGGGGTTTTCTGGGCAAAGATACTAGAGTGGTTTGCCATTTCCTTCTCCAGTTCATTTTACAGATGAGGAAACTGAGGCAAACAGGGTTAAATGACTTGCCCAGGGTTACACAGCTAGTAAGTATCTGAGGCCAGATTTGAACTTAGGAAGATGAGCCTTCCTAACTCCAGGCCTGGTATTCTATCTACTGGGCCACCTCCACTGCCCTGCTGGAAAGTAATAGCAATGCTGAAATGACAAATCTTTGAAGTAATGAAGTTAGAAAATTCACTGTTAAAATGTCTATGGGCTTGGGAGTTATCTTGGGGTATAATTTTTATAAATTCAAATGGGTTGAATGGATTAGTAACATAAATAGCATATGAATTAAAAAAATAGTTGATGAATAATCCAATGCTAAAGCAGCCAGAAGCTTCCAAGTATCAGGCCACATCTATGCATCAGAACAATTTGTGATTATTTATAGTACTCTGGTCCAAAACGTTTTCATGCTAATCTATACAGCACAGATGTTACCACTCAGTGAGGAAACAAATAGCATGCACCACTCTTCAGGTCTTCAAGGAGAAAAATGATTCATGTAGATATTCATTCCAGTCCTGCCTTGACTGTTCTGCTTAAGGTACCATGATGAGAAGCATGTAACCTATGAAGTCCTCCATGCCCACTTTTGGCTCAGCATCTATCAACCAAGTGGCAAAGAACACCTGGCCACTGTGTGCTTGAGGAGGAGTAGCCAGGAAACTAATTTCCTACCCCATCTGATAGGGCTCCCTTCTAGCAAGGAGAAATGCAAAGCTTGTTGGTTGTTCCTATAATAAATTCTGTTCAATTTTTTTGTCCAAAATATTGCATTCTTATGGTCTTTAAGTTTGTTAACCGAAGCCAATGCCTTAATTTTGTTGTTGTCTGACTCTTTGTGACCTCATTTTGGGCTTTTCTTGGCAAAGATAGTGGAGTGATTTGCCATTTCTTTCTCCAGCTCACTTTACAGATGAGGACACTGAGGCAAACAGGGTTAAGTGACTTGCTCAGGGCGGCATAGCTATTAAGTATCTGAGGCCAAGTTTGAACTCAGGAAGATGAGCCTTCCTGACTCCAGGCCCGATGCTCTATCTAGTATGCCATCTAGCTGCCCAATGTCTTAATGATGTATGTTAAAGCACTTTACAAACCTTAAGGTGCTCTATAATGTCAGTATTGCTACATTATTATAGTACCCATTGTGTGGGATTTGCTAAGGGGGATTAGCTAACAAATGTCTTTAATATCATTAGCAAAATAAACAATTTCTGGCCAGAGAAAGGAAATAGAAATGCCTTTTTCACTGCTCTACTTAGGTGACAAGGAAATCACTCCTTCCCTTTGGGGGAGGAAAAAACCAAATGAACTTAGAAGAGGGCTTTAATGCTGTGCCATTACAACACTATTAGGCTGTTTCTCTTACTCATGTTCTTATATTGTATATAGAGGAAGGAAACTAGAGTTGAGAGAGCAGTATGAACAAAATAGTAAACAAGGTTTTCCTTAAGCTAAAATGTGCTAGACAAGTTGACTACTAAATTGCCTTGGCAAAGACAGAGAGATCACTAGACAGTGAAAGAAAAGTTAACAGAGAGCTTTGATGCTAAGCCAGGCTATGTGCCTGGCACATACTAATTAATTAATTAATTCAAAGTTTGAGGAAAAAGTTCTAGGAGGTTTTTTTTTTAATCATTGTAAGATTCAATGTGTGTTTGATTTTAAATGTTAAATCTTAGTGAGAAAGGTACTGAATTGTATCTTGAGAGCATTTATAGCTTTTCAAAATAACTTTGAAATAGAATCTTTAACAAGGATTATAAGTTCAGCTATTTCAAATATATTTTGTTTTTATAAATGAGGTAAGAAAGTTAACTCCCACAAGAGCCCATACAGGCATAAACCATGAAAGACCCATTTCAATCTGAGGAAAAAACACATGTATTACATATTGGCAATGCAACTAAGATTCCTCTATCTGGAGGCTATGTTATATTGCATAAACAGTTTGTTGAGAGGGAAATAAAGGTCTGTGCAAAGTTGAATTTCTCAACCTAAACTTATAAAGTAACATAATAATGAATCTCCTACTGGACAGAGGGTTGCTATCAGACTAGAGAATGGATAAATGCCTTCATTCTTCACTTGACTGAAGTTTCTTTCAGGCTGTGTATTGGATCCTCCTAACAACACCTTTACTGTTGAAATAGCCTAAATTAAACCTGCTTGGTGTCAAAAATAACATTTTTGGCGTGAAGACATATTGCTATGCACCATTGATTTGCTTTCCTGAGCTGCTTTTGTGTGTTGTCCACACACAATATTAGTATTTCTTGTCAGTTCCAACTTGCTCCTTTGTGCTTATGAAGATTCTGCAGGATTGTACATACTAAGTTATTTAATCCACTTCTATGAAAACAACAAAGACATCCCAGAGGAGGGCCGCCACCTCAGAACTGTGCCAGCTTTCCCCGAAGCCACACTTTCCTCCTTTCACTCACATTCTAATCCTCTGTCTCTCTTTATTGCCACAGTGTTTCAGAAGAAATACTGGATCAAGTTAAGAATATACACAGCGAAAAACAAATGTTCTCAAGTGAATTCTGTTTACATTTTTAATGCTCACTTATAAATGATTGTTTTGCACACCCCCAATAAATCCTTTGTGACATCTAATTTTTATTGACTATTCACCTTGGTTGATGCTTCTCGGCCAACATCTTTCTCCCACACTCACCCTCCCATCAAATAGTGGTTGCCCAGCAACCTCAAACAGCTGGTTGCCCAAACAGGAAAAGTAAATGCGATTAACTCTGGAGGAAACTAATTGAAGGAAACATTAATATGTTCTCAATCAGAATTCTTCCAGTACCAGTATATTCAGTCACACCCGGGCTGTCATGAGAGCATGGAATATGAAGTGTATAGGCAGAAGAACATTTACACCCTTTGAAAACTAAATATTCATACCAGCATGGGATTTGGTTAGGTGAATAGTTAGTTAAGGGACCATAATCTTCCATTTATATAATGGCACCTGCCATCTTCTGGTCTCCTAAGGTTTTGTAAACCTTCTTCATTCATTCCTACCATATGTTCAAAATTGCAGTAGATGCTGAGGGAGACAAAAAAGAATGTTTTGAAAAAAGAATATAAACTCTTCTGTTTACAATCCATTTTGAAATCCAGTAGTGGAGACAAGATAGATGCATTAAAAAATTGGCCATCTCAATAAATCGCATATGATTAAGCAATATAGTAGGAAGTATATTGGAGGCTGGGCATGGAGGAAATCTTGTGTATTTAGGGTGATTTGATGAATGAATGATTCAATAAGCATTTGTTCATTATGGAGGAGATGGAATTTGATGTGCACCTTGAAAATGGACATAAATGGGCATAAATGGCATTTCAAGGTAGGGGAGGGGAAATTGTGTGAACTAAAGTTTAAAGTAAGCATGAACATGATGTATTTAGGGGACAGTGTACTAGAAGGTTTTTATGGGGAATATAAGCTCTTTGAGGACATGGACTGGTGGTGTTTAAATGCCAACATAGTGCCTTGTAAATAGCAGGTGCTAAATAAATGCCTTTTGGATTGGATTAGATGAGATTGGACTAGTGGGCTATGAGATGGGATGACAGAGTAGGGTCAGACCGTTGAAGGCTTTAAATGCCAAACTGTACTTTATCCTTTCAGAATGGGGAACCATTGAGTTATGATGAGCATTGGAGTGACATGATCAAATTATGCTTTAGAAAGATTGGAAAATTAATCTGTCTACCAAGCAGAAAGGCTATCATAATATTAGGCAGTAGAAATAAAGGAAAAGGAAAATATAGGAGAGAGACATTTCAAAGGAAAAAGCAATAGGTTTTAGTGATTGGCTATGGGGAATAAAATAGTCAAGGACGTTTCTGAGATTTTGAACCTAAATGACTGTGAAGATGGTGGTGCCATTGATGGGAGCATGGAATTTGGGGCAAGAAGCTGGTTTGGAAGTGAACACGGAGAGTAAAACTCATATCAAATGTAAAGTGGTTCAAATTGGGTGTGGTATAAGACACCCAGGCCACCACGTGGATCCCATGGGCTGTGAATCCATGCTCTTTTACAAAGAACAAGTGATTAGGTCATCAGAAGAGAAAGCTAAGAGGGCTGGGGTAAAGAAGAAAGAAAGTAGTATGTTCCACAGTTCTCCAAAAGACCTAAAGAGGCAATACTGAGGCTGGCTGCCTGGCAACAATACCTATGTCCCCTTAGGCTGCATATCATACATTTGAGACAAGTCTTCCTTCTTCATCTTTCCCCTTTAAGCTTTTCCTTACATTCCCATTAATCAGTTTCTTGCCCCAAACCAGCTTTTTGCCCTAAATTCCATGTTCCCATCAATGGCACCAACATTTTCAGTCATTTAGGTTCAAAATCTCAGAAATGTCCTTGACTATTTTATTCCCCATAGCCAATCACCAAAGCCTATTGGTTTTTCCTTTGAAATGTCTCTCTCTTATACCTTCCTTTTCCTTTGTTTCTACTGCCTAATGTTATGATGGCCTTTCTGTATAAACACATTAAAACAAGAGTGCGGGCAGAGGAATTCAAAACATGATTTACCTCAGGTATGAATATTTTTGGAATAGTCAGTAAGTCCATAAGCATTTATTAAGCTCCTACTATGTGCCAAGCACTGTGATAAGTACTGGGAATGCAAAGAAAGGCAAGAGATAGTCCTTGCTCTCAAAAAGCTCACAGTCTGAAGGGGAGCAAAGCTGATAGCATTCTTCCCTTTTTTTGGTTCATTTTTTTTACCTTCAGTATTTTTGCATCTCCTTTCTTCCTTTTGCCTCATGTTTAAAGGAAGGAGTCAAGTGATTCCCAAAGAATTATAGGATCTGAAAGTTGGAGGAGGCCTTAGAGATAATCCATGCATCATTAAGAAGTCTTTTTACAGTATCCCCAACAATATTTGAGAGGGAATGTGCCTCAGTGGAAAAATCTTAAGATTAGGAATTAAGAAAGATGGTTCCAATTCTGTCTTAGCCATGTTCTAGTTATGGGAACTTGGGCAAGTCATATGATCTCTTAGATCCTTGATTTCATTATCCATAAAATTAGGATAATCCTTATGCTACCTGCCTCATGGGGTTGTTCTGAAGAAAAGTGATTTAAAACCTTAGAGCACTATAACATGAGTCATTACTATCCTTTCCCAATTAATTGCATGGCCGTGATTATTCTCAGGGCATATGCCAAACTCGCCTGACCCTCTAAAGACAGAGTTCCCCACTTTTCAAATCGTGAGAAGATATTTCATCTCTGATATCGTATATCTCCTGCTCTCTCTATCAATCGCTAGGAAGAAAAACAAAAGAGGGATGAAAATAGTACCTTTTCACCACCAAATGTAATAAATCAATAATTCAAAGACATTAACCTCTCCAATACCTGCGAAACATCCTTTGTGGCTCAAATGGTCTGCAGACTCTGTGTGAGAAATGGTGTTTATCATTTATTTAATACACATTTCCAGAGCCGGAGGAAGAAAAGTTTAAAAGTAGTGTCAACAGGCAAAGGCTCACACCAAGAGTCATCTAGCCAAGCTCAAGTTGTTGCTAATGTTCCCTGCCCCCCTACAACCCCCAGGCAAAGCTAATGTGAATTCATTCAAGGCCATTCTATTATTCATGCAGGACCTGCCTATCACAAATGCAATATGAAAAAGAGTCACTTGCCGTGTATGATCAGAAATATCATCTCTAATAACCAGTGGTTTAATTTCAAGATTCCAGGAGTTTTCATTTAAAAGCACCTGAAGGGAAGTTGAAAACACAAAGTGATAAAAGACTTCATTGTTATAGCACTTTGGGAGCCAGGCTCCATTTCTGGTAGGAAAGACAAGAATCTATGCTTAAATGGTGATTAAAAAAAAAAAAGGAATGAAAATATAACTAAGAAAATGGCCTAACAATTTCTGGGGAAGATAGTGAGACTGTTTCACACTTAAACCACATAGCATATACCACATTGCACCAGGACTAGGTTTTGATTAAGCTTTATAATAATCACAGATTGTCTTTTTTCTCTTTTGATCTTTTAGACCTAGGGAAACAGGAGCCAAAATGAACAGAGGTCCTGGATCTATGAGCAGTTGGAGGCACAGTGGAAAGAATGCTGAGCCTGGGGTCAGGAAGACTCATCTTCATGAGTTCAAATCCAACCTCAGACATGTGACTCTAGCTAAGTCACATCACCTTTTTGCCTCAGTTTCCTCATCTGTAAAATAAGCTGGAGAAGGAAATGACAAACCACTCTAGTATCTCTGCCAAGAAAACCCCAAATGGGGTCATGGAGAGTAGAACATGATTGAAATGACTCCACAACAACAACAATGCACCTACCTAGTCGTATCCACGTTATCTTCCTTTTAGGATGGCAGCTCATTGAGGTCAGACCATGTACTTTGCTTTTCTTTATATCCCTAGGGCTTAGTATAATGCCTTGACCCATAGTGGGTGCTTAGTCAATGCTGTTGACCATTCATTAACTAACTGACCTCTGAAGCTATCTAGTCTAATCTTCTCATTTTAGAAATAAGAAAACTCAGATGGAAGGAGGGGAAGTGACCTAAGATCATGCAAGATTTATTTTTTTAGGATCACACAAGTTATCTGTGTCAGAGACTAGGATTTGGGCCCAGTTCTTCTATCTTCAGATCTGGCACCCTCCCTGCTGTATCACCCTCCCTCCTCTCATCCTTCTGATGCCTGCTCTCTCTATGTCATACCACAAGGAAATGATGTGGTACCTGGGGTGGCAGCCGATCTGCCTGACTTAGTTAAACCATATATTGGCAGTATAGGAGGAAGCCGACTAGGCCTCACTCAGACACGCACACATTACAGCAGGCTGCTTGCTCTTTATCTGTCATGGCTTGAAACCCTTTCCAATCGGACCCCTCTTGTAGCAGAGCTGGAGTTGAAGGTGTGGTTTTCAATGCTGCCACTTGTAATGATTCTTCTGATTGTGTCCCCTTGAGTCAGAGGATTATAGACTCACAGCTATGACAGGCCTTAGCAATCACTGTGCCTAACCCACTCATTTTATCAATTAGGAAATTGAGGTCCACAGATTTTAAATACCTTGCTCAGTGTCACACAAGTTGTGTGCACTAGAGCCGGGATTTGGATCTCAGACCTCTGACTCCAAATCCGGCTCTCTTTTCACTGGGCTGTATATGCTCTCAATTGGCATTCAACTGCTTCTGGCTCCAGGCACTGCCTTAGTCGTGTCCTGAATCTTAAGCCCTCTTCTGTGAGCAGACTGCTGGCCATATTGCATCTAAGAAGCACCTGGACCTTCAAACAAGTTAACTCCTGCGTGTCACAGGAAACAAACTGTTCCCACAGTATAACTGTAAGCCTTGAGGACTGCAGAAACAGAACGGAAATTCTCCTGCTCCAGACCAATGTTCTAGTTGGTGCTCACTTCAAGAACCAATAAGGGGGACTCACCCAAGAGTTGTTGCTATACCAGGAAATGCGTATTATGTCTTCTGCCCAGCCTTGAGTAGATAAAAGCTCCTGGAAAGTAAGCATTATGTCTAATCTGAAATTTCTATCTGCCCAACACATTGCATAGTGTTATATACAACAGCCCTGCGAGATAGGTGCTATGGTTATCCTCACTTAATAAATACACTTAATAAATATTTCACTGTGTCATGGACACTAGAGTTCCTTTACAGCAGGGATTTGTGTGTGTGTGTATGTGTGTGTGTGTGTGTGTGTGTGTGTGTGTATGAGTGGTGATGGACCCATTTGGCAGACTGGTGAACCTTACAGAGTCCATCTAAGAATAAGAATTTAAATAAAGTAAAACATACAGGATTTCAAAGTAAACCAATCATATTGAGATATGAAAATATATTAAAAAATCTGAACCAATCAAGTTTATATATGCCAAGTCCTGCTTCATAGAGAAGGTCCCATTGGTCTAGGTGTATTGCAGGAGTCTGGAGGGAACTGGGGCCTTGGCTCGGCTATATGTGTCATTGAACCGGCTTCGAGACAGATGAGCTTCTGGACTGTTACTAGAAATAAATCTTTCTGAGGTTGTTCATTTCACTAAGTACTTCATTTATTAAGCACCTATCATGTGCCAGATATTGTGTTAGGTTCTATAGATACAAAGACAAAACCAAAACAGGCTTTTTCTTCAAGGACCATGTGTTTTCTGGGATAGAGGAAGGCAGCATATGCATAGAAACATAAATTCAAAATAAATGCTGAGTGATTTTTGGGAAGCAGTGGAACCTTAATAACTGGAGGAACCATGAAAAGCTTCTCCTGGAAGGTGGCATTTGAGCTGAGTATTCCAGGGAGCCAAGGGTTCTGAGAGGTGAAGAAGAAGAAAAAGGAGAACATTCCCATCATAGAGCACAGTTTGTGCCAGAGCATAAAAACTACAGGTGAAATTCCATTTACTAGGAGCATTGAACAAGGCTGTTTGACTGGAACTTAGAATGCACAAGGATTAACAATGTGAAAATATCCCAGAAAGATAGATTGGAACTGTATTGTAAAGGCTTTAAATGCAGAGCAAAGGAATTTCTAGCTTATCCTAGAGGTAACTGGGAGCCACTGAATCTTACTGAGTAGGGTAATGTCATGATCAGACCAATATATTAGAAATATTAACTTGTCACTGGTGTGGAATATGGATTGGAGAGGGTTGAGACTTGAGGCAGGGAGCTGAATTATGAGGCTATTGTAGTTGTCCAGGAAAGAGGTGAAAAGGGCCTCAGCTGGGATGGTAGCCCTATGAGTAGAGAGAAAGGGAAGGATGTGAGACAGTCCTCATTCATCAGAAGGAGTAAAGAGAGAAATTATTACCCATTACACAGGGGGAGTAGAATTCTTTTACCCTTACTGAACTCTGGGAAAAGGGTTTCCATTAAAAGGCAGCAAGGTGATGCAGTGGATAGCGCAATGAGCTTGAAATCGTGAAGACCAAATCTGACATTATATACCTATTAGCTGTGTGACCTTCGGCAAGTAATTTTACCTCAATTTCCTTAACTTTAAAATGGAGCTAATAATGGTACTTACCTGCCAGAGTTGTTGTGAGGATCAAACAAAATTGCATTGATAAAGCATTAAGCACATAGTAGGCACTATATTGACAATGATGATGATGATTACAGAGGACATACCACCAGTGCCTCTTATTTTGGGGCCAAAAATCATAGTTTTGCTTGTTTCCAAAGTAGTGAGTGATGAAGGAGGCACTACATAAAATGAAAAATAGGCTCACAAGCAGTATTGACATCATTAGCCTGGGAGTAAGTAGACCTGGATGCTAGCCTTGGTTCTGATTTCCTGAAATAATGATACAAACAAAATTTAAAAAAAATCTAGGCCTGGCTCATCTGTATTGACTTTGTCTACTGGCAAGTCGTGTGCATCAGGTAGAATTTAAGGCCATTCTCTATTTCTAACAAAACTTATTCATATAATACAATAGAATCCACCAAGCTTTGGGCATCCAAATGGGCACAATAATTCAGACTAGCTTGCTTTTCTCATAAGAATTCAGATATTCAACCTATATGGTACTTTATGACACAACAGAGAAAAAAAATTAAGGAAAGGGATACAATTAGAGGCACAGATAACACAAAACATCAGTAACTGATAATTAGAATCCAGGTTTTCACCACTTTTAGAAGTTTATCTCTGGGATTAGGGTTATGTTGCAAGTGAGGTGAAAAATGATCTGGAAAATTCTCTAACTCCTGTCCTACCTTTCAGTGAATCCACAAACATACCAGATAAACTATAATTTATGATAATGGTAGGTCTTATACTTTCTTATTTTTTCTATGTGTGCATTTCTTAGACAGTAGGCTCTTACTGGGCAATTATCATGAATCTATAGATGTCTTTGCATGATGCCAGACATAGATTACCAAGATCACTATCATAGCACTGTAGTGGATAATGCTGAACCTAAATTCTGGAAAGCCTGAATTCAAATCTGGTCTCAGATGCTTATTAGCTGTATGATCTTAGGCGAGTCACTTTCACCTCTGTCTGACTCAGTTTCCTAGGCTGTAAAATGAGGATAATCATAGCACCTATCTTGCAGTGTTCTTGTGATGATCAAATGAGATAATCCTTATACAGTGCCTGGCACATAGTATGCATTTGTAAATGCTTGTTTCTTTCTGTCCAAGATCGCATCACTATTTTAATCTTTCATCTTCGTTTACATTTTCTGTTGATTCAAAACAATAAAACTTGTTTTCTTAAAAAAAAATACCTGGGGTAATGGATGTTTAAAAAAAATGTGTTAGGCATAGAAAAGAGCCTAAAGCATACATATTTCTAGCTCTAAGATTAAGCACGCATTAATCTCAATAGTAACTGGTTCTTGTCAATGTCAGACAGAAGGGTATGGCTAATTAATATGAAAATATTAGAAGAATCAATGAGTTAATTGCAACTCTGTTCCAGCAGGTTGACTCTTATTCTTAGAATGAAATTCTTCACAAGGAGATATTAAGGGAAGAAGTCGAACACCTACAGAAAGTTTGCTCAACAACCCTATATCAACAGCACAATTCGGATAAGAAGAATCTTAGGCTAACCTATCCAGATGGAAGAGTACCATTCAGAAAATAGCCTTCCAGCCACCACAGACCTCCAGTTATTGGCCTCATCCCAGAACGAGAAAAGGAAAGGAAGTTGTTTGTTGGGGGTCGGGACATTGAGATGGCATTGGTGGGAATCCAGAATGTGATAACTACCCATATTTTTCCTGCTTGGCCCCCATTTTCTATCCTCATGATTCTTTCTCACCAGAACTCTCCTGACCATTATCTTGCATTAGCAGCACATTTTCTGATTTCATTTCTTTTCTACCTTTCCTCTAACTTGGAAAGAATTCTGAAACTAATTACTAGAAAGATAATGTGCCTTTTACAACACAATTCTTTTTAACCTTTCTTTTTCTTTAATTTTATTCATTAATGCAATATTTCATTTTATTTATTGCGTTTATATTGAACTTAAGAGTCATCAAACAAATAAGCATTGTATTAAATGTTAACACATTAAGCATAAATGTCAATTTTGTGAAAAGAGAAGAGGTAGATGGTAAAGAGGGTAGAGTTAGCCTTACAGAGACCTGGGTTCAAGTCTTCCTTCAAAAACTTACCATGTGATATAGGTAAATCACTTAACCTCTCATTGCCTCAGGAAGCCCCCTTAAAGAGCAAGCCGCTGAATAGTTGTCTAGTGGCATTGGTAGAAGTTCCTATCACCAATGAAATCACTAGGTCCAGGACAAGAAAAGAAAAATGAGTTAAGGCACAGTCCCAGGCACATTTGTATGTACAAATACGAACAATGCATTGTGTCTATAGGCAAGGAGTGTATGATCTAGTTGAGAAATCAAAACGTTTTCAAATACACTTAAAGGAAAATGCAGCAAATGTTGTAAAGAGATACAAAGGATTATGTGAGCAGCAAAGGGACTTTTGCATTGGGCTTAACAAGAGAAGCTTTCATGGAGGAAGTGACAAGTTAGTTGTGCTTTGAATGGCTAGACTTTAGACGTAGCAGACTGTCCATGAAGGAGGACATTTAATATAGGGCAAAGACTGAATAGAGGAAGTGCAGACTGTGCTTAGGCCATTAGGATTAGTCCATTGTGGTTAGAGCTATGGTTGAATGCAGGAGAGAAATGGTAATGGGCTAAAAGGCAGGCTTCACTTACAGCAAGGCTAAGGAGTTTGAACTCTTTGGAAGGCAATGGAAAGTCATTGTTGGGTTCTCAGTATGAGTATGTTGAGACATACTCAGGGAAGGCTACATGCTGAAAGCAGGATGTGTGATGGATTGGGAGGGGGTAATATTGCAAGTGAAAAGCCAAGGGATGAGGTTGTTATAAAAGTCCACGTAAGGGAAAGTGGAGGCCTAGAATTAGAGCATGATGTAATAGAAAGTGTGTTACATTTGCAGCAAGAGGACCTAGGTTCATGTCTCGTGTCTCACTTACTGCCCTTGTGATCTTGGTCAGATTAATTCAGTTCTCTCTCTCTCTTAGCTTCCTCACCCATAAAATGAGAGTGTTAGACTGTAGGATCTCCAAGTAGATTTTTGAGGTCTAAAATCTCATGATTATATGATCCTAGAGCATTAGCAATGAAAGGGTTAGGGAGGGAATTAGAGAAACTAAGAACCATGAAATTTGAGAATTTTAAGTTCCATTTAGTCAAATATATAACTGAAAGGCATCCCTACTATAAGAAGTTGTCACTTGGACTCTGCTTGAAGACTTCCAATGAGAGGGAGACATTGTCTTCCCCTCACCTCTCCAGACAACCATTCTACTTCTGGGTAGCTTTAATGATTAGTAGGTTCTCCTGATATCAAGCTTCCACTTATTTTTTCTATGCTATGTTCCTTAGGACCAACAGGACAAGTATAACTACCCCCTTCTCAAAAAAGCACTTTAAATACTTGAAGATAACTATCATAGGTTGTTGTCTGTGTTTGTCCTTTGTTCTCGAAGAGGACCATGACATCAGGGAAATGATGACATGACTTGCAGGTAACTTCGATTTGAGTGAGGGAGGGCTGTGCAAAGTCATTAGCCTCACTTTCTCCTCTAGAGCCATCTGGGTCCAGTGGCCTGATATTCACCAGGATGACTGGAGATGGCCCAGGATTCAGTCTAATGTCTTTTCAGGTTCTCACTTTGAGTGAGGTAAGGCCCATTCAGGGAATAGGCCTCTTTAAGAAGTTAATCAAAACTCAAAAAAAATAAAAATGAGAGGGGAAGATCCTCAGGGTTCCTGGCCAAAAGGGGAACAGTTACTATTTAGTATTTATATACACTTTGTGCTAGGAGGGCAGAGACCTATTGTCCAATGCATGAGCTTAGGAGTGAATTGGGTTTAAGGTTTGGTTTTCGAGAAAGAAATCTAGCCAGTAAACCCAAAGTTAAAGAGGCAGCCTTTGGCCATCGAAATGTACCTTTGGGCAGAGCACCTCTGAGTAATGTCTTTTCCAGGCTAAAGTAGTAATATGATTAGTTTGTTTCTGATATTGGTAAAAAAAACAAAAACAAAAAAAAAAGGTTGGAGTGGGTTAAAATAGACAATTGACGAAGAATCTTTATGGAGAAAAAATACTAAATCTTAATAAGATTTGAAGTTCTTAACCTTTTTTTTATAACATAGAGCCCTTTGGCAATTTGGTGAAGCATTTAAACTCCTCAGAATAAAAATGTTAAATGTATAAGATAAAGTACTTAAGATTACAAAGTCAGCCAATTATATTGAAATATAATTATCAAGACATTAAAAAAATTATGGCTGAGAACCCCTGAATTAGAGGTAAAGGGATCTTACAAGCCATCAAGCCTTTTTTATAGTTGAGGAAACTGAGGCTCAGAGGTAAAATGACCTACTTAAAGTCACACAGTAAGTGTCTGCGGTGGGAGAGAAACAAAACTTACTGACTCCCAAGTTCATCTACCACTATCCTACATTGCTTCTCTTATTTATTCCTGCACAAGAAAAACAAACGTTAAGAAAAGCTCATCGACAGTCCTTGAGTCAATGAACTTTAGGGCTACAGTGAGGTGAGTGCTTTATAAATAGCATCTCTTGGTGGGGTGGCCGGAAAGAGGGCAAGCAAGATGGCATAGAGCTCTCTCTAACAGGAGCAGGAGCGCGTGTGTCTTCCCACTGAACTTTTGACTCAGTATGTACCTGGCAACTATGAAGGGCAGCAGAAAAAGCCTAGGACCAGGGGTCAGGAAGACCCGAACTCAATCCTTCTTCAGACTCTTAACCAGCTGTGGTGGGATTCAGCCAGTTCAGGTTCTGGTACCTAATTTTAGGTTGAGTTCAGGGAACAGGTTGTTAGCAGCGACGGCAGGGGTGGTGCCTCGGCTCGTTTCCGCGGAGAGCCTTGTTCATTCATTTGAATCCCACCACTGCGATCGATCCTGGGCAAATCACTTTACCGACCTCTCTGTGTCTCAGTTTCCTCATCTGCAAAATGAGAACGATAATAGCATCTACCTCCCAGTATTATGAGGATCAAGTAAGTTAACATATGTAAAGTGCTTTGTGAACCCTCAAGTACTTTATGTGCTCTTATAAAATGACTGCACATAATAGAAATTCATGTTCCTCACAGTACCATTTTCCTTCTTTTGTCCTTCCTATGCTGAGATGTTCATCTTTTTAAATTATTAAGTTCATTGTAAAAATAAAGTTGAAATTAGAAGAAGCAAAAAGAAAGGCAGCGTTAAGCTGAAAACTTCTATAGCTCCTCTGTATACAATTCTCTTTATATTATTGAGTTAGAAAAGTCCTATGGTAGGATGAAATAAATTTAATTGAGTGTCTATTAAGCAACTACCATGTGTGAAGCACTATTCTAGCTGCTGATAAAACAGGACTGAAAACTGGCACAGTTCATTGGCTTCAAGGACCTTCCTTTCTATCAGGGAGAAGCGACATCCATTGACAAGTGTGATACAAAGGAGACTATAATGGGGTCAAAAGACAAAATCTAGAACATGCTCTAGAAAACTTGATGGAGAGAAAGCTTTTAGTACAAGGATCATGGAGAAGGTCTTCTAAAAGAGGCAGCACTTAAATGGAGCCTAGAAGAAAGAGGATTCTGGAAGGCAGAGACAAGGAGGGCGTATATTTCAGGAATGGGGGATAATTTGCTTGAATGTAAGCAGATGGGAGATAGGCATGGCAAGTTCAGGAAACAGCTGCTCATTCAATTTGATTGAAATGTAGAGTATGTGTATAGGAATCTTGTGGAAATTTAAAGTGAGAACAAAATGACAGGTTGGGGACCAATTTTAGAAGGTCTTAAGTACCAAGTGAAGGAGTCTACATGTAATTGTAGAGGTAATGGGGAGCTACTAAAGATTTGTGAGTAAGAGAGTAACTTGATCAGATTCATGCCTTAGAAAGATTACTTTGCCAAATGTCTGGAGAATATCTTGGAAAAGCAGGAAGATTAGAGGGATAGAGGTCAGTGAGAGGTTAATATTATAATCCTGCTAGAGGTGAAGGATGGTTGAAGTGTGATTAGAGAGAAAGAAAGATAATAATCAATCACATTCTGTGATTAATCAAATGTGAGGGATAAGAGAAAAATGAAACAAAGGTGATTCTGAGGCTTTGAGACTAGACAACAGAGTATATAGATACCATGGTTGTTTGAGGGGTGAAGGTGTCAAATTCAGCTAGAATATAAGTGCCAGCAAAATATTCTGATGACCATTTCTACAAGAGAGCTAGAGATGTGCGACCAAGGTTCAAGGGGAGAGAAAGGAAGAAGGAAGGAAGGAAGGAAGGAAGGAAGGAAGGAAGGAAGGAAGGAAGGAAGGAAGGAAGGAAGGAAGGAAGGAAGGAAGGAAAAAAGGAAGGAAGGAAGGAAGGAAGAAAGAAAGAAAGAAAGAAAGAAAGAAAGAAAGAAAGAAAGAAAGAAAGAAAGAAAGAAAGAAAGAAAGAAAGAAAAGAAAAAGAAGGAAGGAACAAAATAGGGAAGGAAGGAAGGAAAAAAGGAAGGAAGGAAGAAAGGCAGATGGATGGATGATGGATAGATTTAGAAGTCATCAGTAGAGAGGGTTTATCAATCAGGCTCAAATTTCTCCCTGACAGTCACAAGGTGTATATACTTCTGAACAAAGATGGGAGCAGAATTTCCATATGTTTCCCCCTCCTATTCTCTAGGCCCTGAAGTTCCTTAGAAAATTGGTTGAACTGGTTGAAGCTTGTACAGTGTTTCTAGCCAACTAGATTCAAACGTGTTTAGCTACAACCCTCCAAATGGCCCAACTGCTTTTATAAAAATGTTACTTTGTAGAATGGTTAAAGGGGTAGGATTGTTCTTGATGTGCCATTCCCCCTAGTCTTCTCTATCCTTTTTCAGAGAAGTTGACATAGGAACCCGGAAAATATACTGCCTTGAATCCAACCACGGATACTCACATGTTACGTAATCTTAAGCAAATCCCTTAACCTTTTTGAGTGTCAGTTTTCTAACTTAGTAAAAGAGGGGGGCAGGGGGTTGGACTAGAATGTGACCTCTAAAGTTCTTTCCAGTTCTAGAGCCATGAGCCTAATAATGTGACTCTAAAGACTAATGGGACTGTAGGGGTAGTTCCTTTAACCTGGGCCCTTTATTTCACTGAGAAGAGAATGGAGGCTCATAGAGGTAAATGGCTAACTCCAGGTCATCCATGCCATCATTAGTAGCAGCATGACTAGAACACAGGGTTTCTGACTCCCAGTCCAGCCCTCCTATGTGCTTTAAGTCAGAACTGGTTGTCATTATCACTATTATGATTATGATTATTGTTCTTTGTTATTTTTTAACCGTCCCTAAGGTATGGATAACCACTTATTTACAAAGAACAATGTCCATCTTTTCTCCATTTTCCATGGACACTAAAAACAGATGAATAGATGTTTCTGATACAAGAAAGACTTTACTTCGGTCAAAGAACATTTTTCTGCTATGGATGGATGATCAATGTAAATTGTGAAATATGTATTCAAGGTCTATAGAATAAAGTGGATTATCACTTGTATTGGAAGACCTGGGTAATGTCTGGCTTGGTAGACCTTTCTTGGTTCCTTCTTGCTTTGAGAGTGGCTCATAAAATATTAGAGCTAGAAGAGACTTTTTATAAATCATCCAGTTTAATCCACTGCCCATTTTGCAGAAGGCGAAACTGAGACACAAAAGGGATAAGCCACTTACTAGAGTCACACAACGAATTAGTGACTAAGCTGGGCTAAAACTGGTAAAAATGGTTAATAGCACCATTTACATAACTCTTCAAGATTGCTTTACATGTTATCTCATTTGACCACAACAACAACCCTATAAGATAGATTCTATTATGATCTCATTTTATAGATGAGAAAATTAATGTTCACACAGTGTTCACACAGTATCTTATCCTGGATCACATGGCCAGAAGTGTCTAGGAGAAGATTTGAAGTCAGGTCTTTCTGACTCTGAGTCAAGCACTCTATCCTCTGTACCACATAGCCACCTAGTAATCATGATAGGCAAGCTAGGTGACACAGTGAATAGGGAGCTGGTCATGGAGTCTGGAAGACCTGAGTTCAAATCCTCAGGTGTTTACTAGCTGTGTGACCCTGGGCAAATCTTTTACCCCCATTTGCCTCAGGTTCCTCATCTCTAAAGTGAGCTAGAGAAAGAAATGCCAAACCATCTTTGCCAAGACAATCCTAAAAGGGGTCATGAAGCATCAGACGTGATGGAACGACTGTAACAACTAGGAAATCTTTATTATTATTTACAACAATCATAGCTAACATTTATATCTCCTTTAAGGTTTTCAAAGAGCTTTATATTATTTGATTAAAAAGCACTTTTCTCACAATCCCCAAGTCAAGCAAGAATTATCACCCTTCATTTACACATAAAGAAACTGAGGCCCAAATAGGTTAAATTACTTACCCAGGGTCATGAAAGTAGTAAATCATAGATGGAGCGAACTCAAGTCCTCTGAGTCCGTAGCCCGTGGTATATTCCCTGCGTCATATCTCTTTGCTTTACATTTTTGTATCAATATTGATTTTTTATACAAATTTACTGAGTTCACGAGGGGATTGTATATATCTGGGAAACATTCTTCTAAATGAAATGCATTCCATTCAAGTTATTTCAGAATTAATATCATACCTAGTGAACTACAATTTCATCTCTTTATGTACTGATTTAAAATGCATTAACCTACATCTTGACAGACATCAATGATCCTTTCACAGCTTTTCTTCCTGCCTTACTTCTTTCCATTTTTAAAGAAATTAAGTTGAAAAATTGTACAGACAAGTTTCATGGGAGGGCAGTGGGAGATGAGGGTGGGCAGAGGTGGGATTTGATCATTCTGAACTTCCCTTTTCTCCCGAGTCTCAAGCCTCCCTTCCTTTGCTGAGCATCTGAAACAAGAAGGCGGATGTTTTTCCTCTTGCTTTTAATTGCTTATGTTGATGTGCGGGGCGACATTTTCAATGCGATGAAAACAGAGCCATCGGCACAGCAATAATGGGGGCTTTGTGGGCAGCTCAGCAGGCCCTGTGTTACTCTGAAGCTTTCACTTCTATACACTCTGCACTACAAGGGTCAGTGCATTGCTTTCCCTCTTCTTCCCATGCCAAAGAGAAGCTCTGATTGGAAGAATACTCCCACCCCCTCCCTGTCCCCCATCCCATAGAACAAGCAGCTATATAAGTCACACATTCACACACACACATACACACACACACAATTTCCTCCTTCTTTGACAGCTAATTATTTCAATTTAAATACGAGTGGCACTTTATGAGGAATTAATGAAATGATGCCATGATATTGGTGAACCAGGGAGGGCTGAAAGAGCTCTTTCACTCACAGATTTATGCTGCTCAATTATCTTTCATTGTTAATACATCACGATACCAACTGTGATGACTGAAAAAAGAATGTTCATGTACACCTGACTAAGGCATGAAAAAATTGCTAAATGATTTGATAATGCCACTGACTCATTTTGATCTCCATCTTTATATATTACATGGCTGAGGACAGAACTCTGGCTAACATGTAGAGTGAATGGAGAATAATAGCCACTATTTATATAGTGCATTAAGGCTTGCAAAGAGCCTTACATATGTTATCTCATTTGTTCCTTACTACAGTCCTGTGAAGGTGCAATTGTGCCCCTTTAACAAATGAGAAAATGTGGGCTAAGAAATATTAAGTGAGGGGCAGCTGGGCAGCACAGTGAGTAAAGCACCAGCCCTGGAGTCCAGAGGACCTGAGTTTAAATCTGGCCTCAGATATTTGACACACTTACTAGATGTGTGACCTTAGGCAAGTCACTTAACCTCAATTGCCTTGCCCTCCTTCCTCAAAAACAAACAAACAAAAAAGAAAGATTAAGTGATCACATAGATATAAAGTGTCTGAGGCAGGATTTGAAATCAGGTCTCTTTTTTTTTTTTTGATTCTGGGTCAAACACTGTATAAATAAACAATATTATCTTTAACCTGGCCTCTTTTTGCAAAATTAGTTTTTAGCTTGTGCATGAAGTTGTTGAATTAAGTCCATCTGCCTTGGTTATGTTTGTTAGCACTTGAAAAAGTTTTAGAGAGAAAAAAATACTATCACCTGTCAGGCTCTCCCAGCATAAGCTGTATATCCTTGGTGTTCTTTATGAGAAGTAGGGGAAGGGAGGGTCCTTTGGGGGCATGGAGGGTCCTGAAAGCATCCCTGGGTACTTGCAGCTCCTTCTGTCATCCCATCTCTTTTGATAGGAAAAGCCAAGTTCTCACATTGGAGGAGTGGTTCCCACAGCTTCATGTCACTCAACAGTGAAGTCTGTACAAGTCATTGAATGTGGGAAGTTAAGAATCTTCTTCCCCATGAACTTCAGGAAATAGTTCACCTCCCACCTCACCCCACCGCCCCTATGCACACTTTGAAACCCCACTAACAGGTAAATATAATCTAATGCTAGTGAAATTCTACAATAATGTTTGAGCCCCTTATGTTTTTTACAGCGATATTAAAACATACCTGTAAGTAGAGGAGTAGCTCTTTTACAAACACTAAATGCAGTCAGAACATTTTAAAATGGGGCAAATAGAAATGCTAACATCAAATTCTAGGTAACTTGTGATAAAGGCAATAAGCATAATAAATACACTAAAATATACATATAAATGATGCACGCTACTTAAATTTGTCTCTTTCCTATGGAGAAAAGGGTATGGGCAGCATCCACTGAAAGAAGATATTGAGATGGCAGACTTCTCAAATGAGGTAACCAGCTCTGTACCTTTAAGTTTTATCTGGCCAAAGGACAGGAAGGGAATGCAATCTTTAAAAGAATCCCAGTGGAACCTGAGTTTCACCTAGTGAAACATTCCGAACAGGAACTCAGCTGTAAAACAATCACCTCCTTCCCAACCCTTATGACTGTGAGATTGAGAACCATTTGGTATAAAGGCTTTTGTTGTCCACTTGTCTTATGGATAGTGGCAAAAGGCAGGGCATAAAAGTGAAGTTGGAAAATAGCTATAGTTTACTACAGCCATAGTAGATTTTAATAAGGTACTTTTTGCTTCTGATTTCATTCAGTAAGTGCAATCTAACCAATATGCGAGTAAGTAATCCCTCTGGGACATTCAAAGTTTGGAAAGAGATTAAGGTCAGGTGAGATGGGAATAAACACCAGCCGAGTGAATTATGAAACTTGATGGGATTAAATTGAATTTTTAGATTAGATAAGATTCCAGGAAAGGAAACTGTTAGAGAGGGGTGGTGATATTGTGGTCTGAGCATGCTCATTGGGAGTGAGGGAATTGGTCAACATTGACATCTAAGAGCTGTTTATAGGTGAAAGGAATGTAGAGTCATGCAACTTTTGGGTACTGCTTGCTGGCTTGTACAGCTCTTGCAATGCAAGCTGCTATCAGAGCCAGGCTTTCAGTGCCGATGTGAAGCGAGCACTCCTGTGAGTGCTAGAAGAAGGATGGGGGAAGATAACGAGCAACAACATCTCATAAATGGTAAAAAGGAGGGGAAAACAAAATTAGTCTAGAGAAAAGTTAGAGTGTGGACCTAAAAGAAGGGCATCATAGCCAAATAATTCATAGAGGAAAGTGGCAAGAAGGCACCAAATGGATGGAAAATAGAATGCATTTGTTAATCCTTTTATAACGATCTCCTTATATCATCAGTGATAAAATCCTCACCAACACATTTGGACTCTAATGCTTCAATTCCTGATATACCGTGTAGGGAATGGGAAGTGGTAAATAAGAAGATCAAGGCAGGAAATGTGGCCGGAACAAGCCGAGTAAATACCAAGGAAATTTGTAGTGGAGATAATGCAATCTTAAAAGCACCAAGGAATAGCTTTGCTAGCAATTTGGAGAAGTTACCTGAAGAATGAATAAAAATCACAGACAACATTTTTATCTCCAAAAAGCAATGAGGAAAATATCGAAACATCAATAATGCCTGATCCATTGGCCTACTTTCTAATTTATTGTCTTTGTGAAGTAGATAGATGGTTGATTTATATTTCTATCTATCTATCTATCTATCTATCTATCTATCTATCTATCTATCTATCTATCTATCCTCTTGTAACAACAATGATGCTAGCAGCTACTATGGCTGTGTAAGACCAACAACAACCAGCACACAGAAGGGCTGCCAACACAAGTTCTTTGATCTGTTTTTTTAAGGAAAGCAACTTTAAGGGGTTAACAATCTCAGTTTAATTAAACATACTTATAAACATACATATGTCATTCACTTAGTTCAGAGGGAAAAGCTCAGCCCCCTGAATTTCAAGGCAAATACAAACAGAAATTATAAACATCAACAGACAGACCTGGTCTGATTCAAATCATAATTCATAGTTACCAGAGAAGCATCAATCATCTCTCTGGGTTATCAAAGCAGGGTGGGGAGAGAAAGGAGGGATGTTTCAACGGCTTGCCCAGAGTCTCATCACCCATATTCTTTCAATGAGTGTACCCCCAAAAGTCAAACACCAATCTCGGATCTTATCTACCCATCTCAGGGCGCTGGGGCACTTGACTACCTCAGAGCTGAGAAGCACTCAAAGAAAGAACAGCGAAAAGTCCCATTTTGGGTGTGGGAAAGTTAGTTAATCCCTAGTATCACCACATACATGGTTTCCAATCAAGGACTCCCAATTGTCTTAGTGCTGAGAAACATGAGACAAAAAAGATTCCACTTTACCTGCCCCATTCAAAGGAAGGCCAGACTCATCAAAGGCATTTAAGAGAAGAACACCAAAAAGCCCTGCCCTGATTACCATCCATCTATCCATCTATCTGTCTGTCTGTCTGTCTATCTATCTATCTATCTATCTATCTATCTATCTATCTATCTATCTATCTATCTATCTATCTGTCCATCTATCTATCTGTCCTTCTGTCTGTGTTTCTGTCGTTTCTGTCTGTTTATCTGTTCAGTGAGGGTATTCTTGATGAAAGTATGAAAAGAGAATAAGTATGCTTTTGCAAACTATTCTCTGCAGATGACTGTATTATTATTAAAACACAATTGGCTGAAAGGTATTGAGGATATAAGATCCTACTTAGCTTATTATTTCTTAATTATTCCCTTCCCCTGGCAAAAGTGTGCTCAACAGAGTAAAATACAGCTTTAAAAGTATTTTTTTATGTGTGGGTTAAGATTACCTAAGATTACTTGATGAATGCCATTGCAGCGACAAATATGTTTTTTTAAAACCCTCTGATGATGAACATAGCACAAGGCACTAAACAGGAAGATTCTATGATGAGTAGAGGTATTTGCTACTGTCAGGGGGCTGTTCTACCCATATTCTAAGTGGAAGGATTCCCTGTAGAATCTATAGAATTTATAGTGAGATGTTCCTGTTTGTCTATAATATTGTGCTAATAGCTTTCAGCGTTATAGGACCTCCTCAATGAAATCCATGATTATACAAAAGGGATCAGCCCATCAATCCAGAAAGGAAAAACTAAAGACAAAAAATAAATGTCCAAAATATGACATACAGGTGGATAGCTAATTCATTGAGTTAGAACATTGGTACTTACATCTGGGACAGGCTCTGATGATGGATAATGAGTTGGGCCTACAACTGAATAAAAAGGAAGTCAACAAACAGGCTTGCATTTGGAAATTTTCTCAGTACTTTTAGAGAATCCAAAGTGCATATCATTGGAAGGGGGGGGAGAGAAACAAATCTATTTTAAAAAACACGAACACTCATTTCTGAATTTCAGAGCAGTGAAAATGCCAAAGAATCCAAATTGCAAGAGACACAAAGTTCAGGAGTAGATGTATTCTGAGCATAAGTAGGCTGCAATGGTCCAATGATGACCAACATGCAATAAGTGGAATAAGGGATATCATCAGAGATACAATCAGATAAGGGAGGGGACTAGTCATGGAGCCAGAGCAACGGATTATAACTGGTCAAATCCAGTGTTCCACTGGTACTCTCAAAATCAAAAAAAAAAAGACCTTCAGCATGCTGGATTTATCCTTGATAGAGGTGTATGTACCTCCATTACATATGTGTTGTCTGACCATTAGAATGTAAGCTCTTTGAAAGAAGGGACTGTTTTTGCTTTTTCTTTGTATTTCCAGAACTTAGTACAGCTTCTGGCACATAGAATGAGGCTAGGGATGGGATGAGAAATTACACAAGATAAAAAGGCATTATTAGCTTTTGTTTGTTCTTAATCTAAACTGGAGGCAGTCCTCATCTTAATGGAGGCACAAATCCACCAAAATTCTGAACTCTATCAGAGACAGCATATTTGGAAGGTAGAACCAGGAATATATACCTACCATTCTATGTATCACTCTTTGACTCCTTTCAGTACATTATTTCCAGTTAGAATGCTATAGTCTTAGAGTCAGGACTGCAGATGAGAATACCTAGGCCAGCCCTTGAATCCATTCAGAAATCCTTCCAACAATGTTTTTAGCACATTTTTAGCCAGCCTCTGATTAAACACATCCAGTGACAAGGTACTCACTATTTTTTGAGGCACTCTACCCTACTGCTTGCTGACTCTAACTGTAGTAAAGCTCTTTCTTTGAAATTTACATTTCCATAGTGAATCTTTGGTTTTAGTTAGGCCTTTTGGAGCTATATAAAATAAATCTACCCCCCCATTTCTTGCGCTAACTCTTCAAATATTGGAAGACGCAGACCACATCTTTATTTCATTCTTCTTTTACTCAGATTAAATATCCTTAGGTCCACGAACTGTTCTTTATATGATATGGCTTCCAGACCCTTCGCTGCCCATATCTCATTTGCGTTCATCAGCTGATCACAACATTCTTAATTCACTCCCTTTCAAAATATGGCACTCAGGATGGAGCACAATTGTCTTTCAAAATATGGTACTCAGAACAGAACAGAACAGCATTTCCTTTTAAAACACAGCATGAAGAACAAAACATAATATGTCTTTCCTAAATTCTTGGTTACATATTTGTCTTTGACCAGTGCCCCCTTGCTTGGCTATTGGGAACTTTAAAGATGACCTGACTAGGTCCTTCACAAGGTCCTTATGTTGGGGAGGGTGTAGCAGCAAGTGCCCTGGCACCTCCAGGATGGCCTGCTAGCACAAGTTCTTTGATCTGCTTGTCTAAAGGAGAGACAACTTAAAAGGGGTCAATAAATTTACTTTAATTAAACATATATAAATCATTCACTAGTTCAGGGCAAAGGTCAGTACCCTGAACATGGAAAAAATACAAGTAGAGAAGTAAAGAAGGTCAAGTTGATTCACTAGTTCAGGGGAAAGGTCAGCACCTTGAATGTGGAGAAAATAAAAATAAAAGCCAAGAAATTAGCACAGAGATCCAACAGACAGGGCTCCAACTGTCTGAACAAAGTAACAGATACATAGTAGCCAGTCAGAGAGCATCCAACATCTGTGTTCACAAAGCTGGGCTGGGGTGGGGGACTCCTTACAATGGCTACTCAGAGTCTTGCCTGGTCAAACATATATATATTCCAGCCAGAAGGCATCACAAACCTCATGACTCAGTGCCTAATTAGCTTAGTACCAAAAGGTGTGGAAGCCTTCCTGTAAGCAAGTTTCCCCTAAGCAAACTTCCCTTAGGCAAGTGCCTCCTCCAAAGGGCTCAGGATGTATCACAGCTGTGAACTGGGCCAGAGTTCAAAGCAGCAAGACACCCATAACTGAAATACCTGTGTACCATTAGACCTGGGAACACAACACCTGTTCCACGTAAAAGGGGACACATGTAGTCACAAAGGCTTATTAATGGATGGGGAAGATCTTATATTTCATTAGCCTTACAGAGGGGGTGGTTGCATTCTTCTGGTTGCTTCCTTTGACTTCCAAGAGATGAAATTAGGCGAGTCAAGGATTTATCAGATGTTCTGCTTTGAGCAGAATGGGACTTATAACAATGTCCAGATTAATAAAACTTTCATTTTTGTTTTGTTTGAGAGATGGGATAAAAGGGAAATGGCACCTTGGATTTCATTAGATTAGGGAAATCCTGATAAGAAAACTTCTTTTTCCCGATGCAAATGGGCACTTTCTCTTCAGCTTCTAGTTTAAGAATTGCCTGGTGTCTTGAAAGGTTTACCCAAGATCATACAACCAAAATGTATCAGAGATGGGATTCAAAATCAGTGTTTTCTGTCTTCAAGGTCAGCTCTCCATCTACTATCACTATAATGCATTGACTCTCTGAGGCCTTCCATATAGGATATTTTGCCTCTGTTCTGCTTTTGTGATTTGTATTGGGAAGGCAGTATCAATATTCTCTATCTGGCTGGTTATCCTGTGGTATACTCTCACAATGATAGATTCTCTTGTTTTTCTCTTTATCTTTGTCTAAATATTCTCCACTCTCCATCCAATCCAGCTTAAAGAATTTTCAACCATTCGACCTTAAAGTTTCTTACATATATTAGGCACTTTAATAAATGATTGTGAGATCCTTTCAAAAATATATATTTTCATAATACATTGTAGTGCTATATTTGTCCCTTTTATCAAATATCATTCCTTTGAATAGGTATTGCCTTCCATCAATTATAGACAAGCCAAAAGTTCCATTTATGATACTATATTCCTAACATAATTTTGTTGCTGTTGTTCTGTCATTTCAGTAATGTCTGACTTTGTGACCCACTTTGGGGTTTTCTTAGCAAAGACACTGGTATGGTTTGCCATTTTCTTCTCCACCTCATTTTACAGATGAGGAGACTGAGGCAAACAGGGCTAAGCGACTTTCCCAGGGTCACACAATTAGGAAGTGTCTGAGGCTGGATTTGAACTCAAGAAAATGAGTCTTCTTGACTCCGGGCCTGGCACTCTACTCACTGTACCATCTAGCTGCCTGACATATTTTCCTCAAGTTAAAATTTCAGTGGATAATGAGCTGTGTTCAGGTTGAAGCAGTCTGGATTTCCTTTGGAAAATTGTGCAGTGCTATTAATGACCCTGAACAAAAGTCAACATTTTTAAAATCAGTATTCTTCCAGTACTCTGAGGCCTGATGATCTCAAAACTATGTCACCCACAAATAGGAGAATCTGGAAGACCTTCCTATTCACAACGAATCCCTATTCAACTCACAGTCTGTTCAGGATTTCCTCTGTCAAAAGCAAATACCTTGAGTGAGCATAAGGTAACTCTCCATTTTATACCTTACCTGATGTTTATGGTCTGAAGGTCACTGGGATATTCAATTTTCAGGTCTGCTGCTAACTATCTTTATGATCTGGGTAACCCACATAACATAACCTTCAGGGGCCTCAGTTTACTCAGCTATAAAATGAAGGAGTTAGACTAGATCTGTTTGAATTCTAAAGTGATGTTCCTCTGATTCTGGAAAATGGGAGCTACATGGACTATCTATCCATCTATCTATCTATCCATGTGTCTTTATATGTACATATATATTTCATTCTATTCTATCATATATATTTCATTATCGTATTTCCCAATTTACTTTTGTTTTTAATGTTTTACATAGTGTTCAAAAATCACTTGACAGCAGGTACATGTATGTGATCTGTGTACCTTCTGTTTTATTCTGTTTATATATGTATATATTTCATTATCTTATTTCCCAATTTATCTTTGTTTTTAATGTTTCACACAGACACGGCTCAGAAACACACTTGATAGCTTAACTTTTAAGGCTAAGAGGTTAAACAGGAAAATATATATTTCACTAAAGTAAATTTTTCTTATTTAACACAGACATTATAGTAAGCACAACAGGGACATTTTTCTTCAGCTAAGTTGCCCAGTAGATAGAGCACTGTGCCTGGAGTCAGGAAGTCATGACTTTAAATCCAGCCTCAGACAATTACCAGCCGTGTGACCTTGGGCAAGTCACTTAGCCACCGTCAGTTTCAGTTTCCTCAACTCTAAAATGGGGATAATAACAACACCTACCTCACAGGATCAAGTGAGATAATATTTGTAAAAAGTGCTCAGGTCATTGCTACCCAGCATAGTAGGTACTACATCAATGGTTATTCTCTTTCCTCATCATTTTTCCTCCTTAGACCTTTGGATAAGGCTAATAGTGATCAGTGGTCTATCATTTGACTTTTATTTATTTTTTTTGTACCCTCATGTATCTATGCAACATGTCTTGTGGCTCCTCTTTCTTTATTTATCAACTACAGAACACTCACTGACTTTAAGCCTGGAAGTTGGAGGTAATATTATTAAAAACCAGGGTTGCAGAGGAGAAGGCACAAGAAAATTTGCCTGGATTTACATAGAGATTGTAAATTTTTTTCCCCCTCTACGTCCCCATAAGAGATGTAAAGGGGGTACAGGGATCTTCTTCTGGTGACTGCAGAAAACACTTTAGACTTCACAGAGAGCTGAGATCTGGTCTATAGAATTTGTTATCTACTAGGATAATGGTATCTTCATAGATTGAGCACAAGGCTTAGGAGAATCAAGCAGTTTGGAGGCATGTCTATGAAGTATTTATTATAAATGCACTCATTTTAGGGATGTGTTTGGCATCAACAAAAACCCCAAAATCCACTGAAAAAAGGAAAACATGCCTTTTTTGTAAATTTCTTTAAAAATATACAACATGCTTACAACAAGTTTAAAAAAAAATTGAATCCACATTGCTTACAGTAGCTACTGAATCCAAGCAAAAATGATTTTCCTATGTAACACAGGGAAAATATATATTAGAAGACCCTTTAGATTATAGGATTTTTAATTGCCCATTTTAAGCTGTTCATTGTTTAATTAAAGGCCCATGTAGATGTGCCCTTTGAATTCTGATGTTAACTCTCCCACTGACATGGTATGAGGAAGACAGAAAATCCTTTATTCTCTCAATATCTTAATTTCTTCAATGGATAAGCAAGGAACATACTCTCCATCTACTTTTCAGATTGCTTGAAAGGATTGTAGTAAAAAACCTTTCATAATGTTTCAGCTTGAAGATTTCTCCCTATATCATATTTTTAAAAAATTTTCATATTCTACTTTCCCAAGTTATCTATAAATTCTTACCTTGAAAATTTATCCATATAATTAAATAATTTCCCTTGAATCATTAGATGAATTAAAAGGGCTTGGTTATGGCTAATTATTTATTATATAACTATTTAGCAAATGTCAGTCATGACACTTGTCTTCCTAACGTCTGCAATGCAGGTTCCAGCATCCCAGGATATTATGATAATATAATGTTGGGAAAGGAATTGCCTGGTGAAATAATAAATCGAGATGCAACCCCTTGTGTGTTCATGGGAAAGCATGGCATATGACCAGTTCCATAATCAGAATTTCATAGATATTCAGAGCAGAAAAACATTGTAGAGATCATCTTACCACCCCACTACTTACCAACTTAGTGTCTGTGTGACCTCATGCAAATCATTTAGCCTCTGATTAAGTGGTCTCAGTTTCTCCATCTATAAAAGGAGGGTGTTAGATTAAGTGACATCTAAATTTTCTTCCAACTCAGACCTATAAACTACATGTTGCAGAGGTGGATGCCTAGGCCCAGAAAAGTTAGATGATTTATCTGAGGTCAAACAGATAGTTAAGGGGTAGGGTTAAAAGAAGGTCCAGGGCCCCAACTTTCTACCCACTTAAGAAAATACCTCAATAGCCGCAGAATATTAGATTTCACTTAGCAATGTAGTGAAAATAGCACTGAATTTTGGCACTGAGAGAGCCAAACTTAAATCCCAGCTCTGCCATTGGCTGGCTGACAATTTTATGCAAGTCACTTCCCTTCTCTGATAGGCAGTTTCCTGTCTCACAGGGTTGTTGTGAGGAAAGCTTTTTGCAACCTATAGCAGACTAGATGAAAGTAAATTATTATTATCAGGTCTTCCCAGTATTCCCTGTGAGAAGAAGAAGAAAAAAAAAAGCAGAGAGCAAGGGTAGAGCAGTGAGAAAAGACGATGATGCTTTCATTTATGTGACCCTTCATGTTCCCTCCTCTGGAGCTAGCTGCAAGCCTCAGCACACAGACTGTAATGGGACTAGCTCACCAGCTCACTACTCACCCTCGCATCACATCATTTCCCTCTCTGAAATCCCTCAGATGAGGCTTCCCTTCTTCTACTCTTATTGAAAGATGAACATGGTGGGAATACTCCTCCCATCCCTAACGGGGATTCCTGAGTGTTGATCAGTGACCGAAGAGAATCCAACTACATATCTTAACATCCTGGGTCTTTTTTCCCCTTAAAGGCTTGCTGTCCTGCGTGAAATTCCTGTTGCTTGGGGTGTGTCCCTCCTTCTATTCTAGCAGAGGTGAAGGTGGGCATTATCACCTACCAGAGCCCTGGAAAAAGGAGGCTTAGTCCCAGGGCCTGTCTGTGTGCTGACTATCTGAGCCTAAGTCTCATATCTCTGCTGATTCCTAGCAGGCTGTATAAGACACGGGGCTAATGTGCATTTCAGAGAATTGCTATGATGCCAAGGGATCCAATCCTGCCCTCCTTCGACTCACCCCTCCCTCTGTGTCTGACTGCAAATTCCTTCTCTATATGGGAATATTTTGGGGGGCTCTTACATGATCTGGGCAGCAGTGAAGCACCCTCCCAATGCTTTTCTTCTCTCCCCTTACCCATGTATGTCTCTAGCCTGGCATGCTTTTGATGTAACCCAGAGAATTAGGCTGATGATGGTGATCGTTGTTGCTATTTTATTCTCTAACTATGAATTTACAGCATCTTCTCTTCAGTACTTTGTGTCCCTGAGAGCCAAATAAACTCAATGTTTTCTTCCTGCAGCCTTTCATGAATATTAATGTCGTCTTTATTTATTGTTTGGCACAATATGACAAAAATAAAAATGCACTACAGCGAAAAAGAACATGCAAACACCCAAAATACCTCACTGCTGTCAACGTCCCCGTGTCATCGTCATTATCAATGAAAGCCTGATGAAACTCATACCCTGGGCATTCTACTCACTGTGCAAAGCATCTTGCCAGCCACCAACCTTCCAGGGGAAAGGTCGTAAATGGTCAGAGTTTTGGCTCATTACAACTAAAAAATAGAGGTCAATGCCAGTGGGCCAAAGAAATTGGTGACTATCTTCTACACAGCTCTGTCTCTATACCATCTCTTTGTTCGCCTGCTCTGGAAACACATTCTGATGAAAATTCTTCTGAAATGACTAAGTCACCACTATCAATTAAAAAAAAGAGTCAATGTGACATAATGGAAAGCATACTGAACCAGTAGTCGGAGAAACCCGGGATCTTGACCTTGCTTTGCCATTAATAACTTCTCCTGTGTGACCTTAGGTCAGTCATTTCCTCTCTTTCTGTAAAATAAAGGAGTTAACCCGGATAATTCCACTATGCTACTGTTAGTGCCATCTCCTTCCCTATCTATCTTCTATTTATTCTGTGTATATTTATATATGGGAATGTCATCTCCCCTAATATACAATGTCATCTCCTGGAGAGTAGACAGTATTTCATTGTTTGGTTTCTGTACCCCTGGAGCCTCTCAGAGTACCAGGAATATATAAGTTCTTAATAAATGCTTATTAATTGATTGACTAACAATCTCTTTTAGCCTTGACATACAACAATTCTAGGCACTCATGGAATGACAGAGTTAGCATTTAAAGCAACTCTGGATGTCATCCAGTCCAATCCACTCCTTTTTTACAAATGAGAAAGCTCAGGTTTAGAAAAGTTAAGTGACTTGTCTAAGGTCAAACAGGCAGGAAATGACAGAACAGGATTTGAACTCGAGTTTAGTGGGTTCGGGTTCAGAACTCCATGCTAGCATCTTTTGCACTGCCTCATGCTATCTGGAATTGTGGTATAGATTTAAACTACAAACTGGAAGACTGGATATCATTTTATTTTTATGAGAGCTTCAGGAGAGGTTCATTTTGATGGACAAATAGTCCTACTCAACAGTCAAAGGTTGGAAGAAAACATGAAACCATTCAACGCCATTAGTATACCTGTGCTCTTGTGGCTACTAAGCAAGTCTGGCTACTCTAAGATATTCCCCCTAAACATAATCCATGGTGATATGGTTGGTGCCTCACCTAACTCAGCCACTACTACCAAAGGGATGAAAGCATGGTTGCATAATGGATCTCATCTTATTCAGCTCACTTTTCGAAACCATGTTTGAAGACATAATGGAAACACCCAGAAAGCTGGTTATCAGAATATATTTCTGGCCATCTGGGAACTTCCAAGCAGGCAGACAATAAGCATCATCCATAGTGAGGGTGGCAGTCATCCAGGCTCTGCTGTTTTGCTAATGACTATGATATTGAAATCTGTGCCTAATTGCTTTGGGGCCACTGTGCCGAGTTGGTGTGGTACCATTGTCCGGGCAGCGTTAGGTGTAGACACCAAAGGTCCACGAGAGGACTTCATGAGGATCTTCACACAGACAGTTCAAGATTTTCAAGGGAAAAATATTAGTTGCTGACAATCATTAATGAACCTTCATTTACACCAAGGGTTCTTAATGTGGAATCCAATTTGTGGATTTCAGAGGGTTGGGAAACTTGAATTGGAATGAAATAATATTTTGACTCAATACAATTGGTTTCTTTCTTAATACTATGATTGTTATTTTATTCTTTTAAAAATATTGTTCTGAAAAGGGGTCCATAGGCTTCATCAGACTGCCAAAGTGTCCCATAACATATATAAAAAATCTAAGGGTCCCTGATTTATAGGAAATGATCAGCTTGTGAGCTGGGAGAGGTTGGTTGGTAATCTAGGAGGTTTCAAGGGATTCAGTTGGGAAGTGATATATTCCAGGAATTGTTGCACAGTCCCTATTCTTCTCATTCCCCTATGAGAGAGTGATGCATATTCAGGATACATAAAGATCCTAGAATCACAGACTAATAGAGTTGGAAGGAACAACCCACTCATTTTACAGATGAGGGCCCCTAGAGGGCCCACTGCCCAAGGTCATATAGCCAGTTAAAGTAAAGGCAAAAACTCATGCCTCCTGACACTCAATCTCCAATGCTCTTTTGATCACATCACACTGCCTTCTCTCATGTTTTAGGAATTCTCATGTGTCCTTCTCCAGAGAAGAATCAAAACTCTGTTCAAGCCAGCAGGATCCTGGGCGTGGAACAGGAAAAAAGTAGCATAATCGCTCTCATAACCTTGAGAAGCAGCAGAATTCACCATGACGCACTGTTTATTTCCTCCCCTGGCAAAGGCTTCCTAAACTATTTTACCAGAAAAAAATTATGTATATATGTATACACATATATATATATGTATATATGTGTGTGTATGTATATGTATATATATGCACATATATACATATATGCAAATATTTATGTATATGCATATATAAAATGTAATTGTAGTTTAGCCAGAAAAAAATCCTACATGTATGATTGCAGAAAGATAAAGTGTAGATCATAGCTATAAACATTCTTCAAAAAGCTTAGTGTGCTATACAAATTTGAGCTATTTTTTAGTATTGAAAATGCTATCTATGAGTATTAAAATAAATAATATAAAATGCTCAGAAATACTCAGATTTTTCACACTCCTACAAGCATTATAGATTCATAAGTCTAGATAGAAACTTGAGAAATTACAATGAACTGTGGTGGAAAAAGTACTGGGCTGAAAGCCAGGACATTTGGGATTAACTCCCAGCATCACTGCTTAACATATGTGTGATCTTGGTGAAGTCTTTTTGTGTCTTTTACTCTGTTTCCCTATCCTTAAAATGCAGAGGTTCGATTAGATCAGAGGTTCTTAATCTGGCATTTATGAACTTAAAAAAAATGTATGTAGATAACTATTTCAGTCTACTTGGTTTTCTTTGTAATTCTATGTATTTTAAGCATTAAGAAGGGTATTCTGAAAAGCGAGCCATCAAACTAGTCTGTCAAATGTGTCCATGACACACAAAATGAAGAAACCTCCGGACTAGATGACTTTTAAGGGAACTTCATGATCTAGAATTAAATTATCTCTTCCTCCAAGTTGGTTTAGTTCCGTTATGATATCTAATATAGGTTAAAAAGTATCTAGAAAAGAAAATTCTATATTCTGTCTTAATGAGTTTGTGACAAAGAGACACAACCAGGACACCATGTTTCTTTGTAGCCTGGTCTTTCCACTCTGCTAGGGAAGTTGAGAAATTGTAAAGGAAGATCCTCAAATTGGAAAATTCTTTTGTGCTACTAGATAACAAAACAAAAAACTCTTGAGGAGAGACAACAGTAGGAGGAAAAACAGACATGCCATATGGGAATTTGAAATACAAAGGCAATTCTCCTAGATCAGATACTCCTTTAGGCTGTATCCTGTTTATTCAATTCAATAACTCTCTCTTAAGGAACTACTACATATAATTCTTGTTCGAGCCACTAAGGATACAAAAATGAGTCTAATGGACATGGGTGATATGAATTGTACATCAATAAACACAGATAAGGGCTGAACATGTGATTTCACGGGCACAAGGAACTTCCAGATGAGGAAAGTCCCTCTATCAATGCAGGTTGCCATCTTCTCTGCAAATAGTAGTCTTAAAGAATCACCTGGAGCTTGGAAAGGTTAATTCACCTGTCCACGGTCACCTAGCACTATGTGTCACAGGCAGGACTTGAACCTGGGTATTCCTGATTTCTAGCCCAGTTCTCCATCCACTGTCTCTTCAAAGTATGCAAGGATGTAAAATGTGTCAGGAGCAAAGGGAATCCAGTCAGTGAGGAGTATAGAGGAGAAAGCAGGCTGGATATGGTGTCTAGGGATCTGGGTTCATATCCTGCCTTTGCTACATATCTGCCACCTGTGTAATCTTAAGGAACTCCTTTTTCTTTTCTGGACATTAGTTTTCTCATTTTTATAACAGGGTTGGTCTAGATCTGTGATTAAAGAAATGTGGTGCAGGGAACCTGGGGGGTCCTTGTGGCCCTTTCAGGGAGTCTCTGAGTTTAAAACTATTTTCATATTCATAGAAAGGCATTTTAAGTTCATATCCAATAAATAGTACTGGATGTAATACACATAAACAAAACAAAAACTCTTCAGAGAATCTTCAATAATTTTTAAATTTGAAGAGTCCTGAGAACAAAAAAAATTGAGAAACAATGGCCTAGATCATTTCTAAAGTCTATTCCCTATCTTAATACTATATCCTTCTCTCTCTCTCTCTCTCTCTCTCTCTCTCTCTCTCCCTGCCCCCCTTTGTCCCTCTCTGTCTCTGTCCCTCCCTCTTTTTCTCTCCTTTCAAAAGATGATCTGCAATTATTATGCACCTCATGATCCTAGAGAGGTTAAATGTCTTGCTCGTGGTCATAGATATAGTATGTGTTAGAGGCAGGACTTGAATTCTTTTCTTCTTTATTCCCATACCAGCTTTCTACCCACCGTGCTCTGCTGCCTCTCATGACCCTATATCTATAATAATACTATCAAAAATTAACATAGCACTTTAAGTTTTGCAAAGTGCTTTATAAATAGGAACTCATTTGATCTTCATAACCACCATGGAAGATAGGTACTATTATTATCCTAATTTTACACATGAGGAAAGTCATGAGTTAAGTGACGTATCCAGGTTCAAACAGCTAGTGTCTGAGGTAGGATTTGAACTCTTTCTAATTCCAGATCCTGCACTCTATCCACAGTGCCATCAAGGTGTTTCTATGAGAAGTTTAAGGAGAGAAAAGATCATTTGAACAAGGGTGGGGAGGGGAGGAAGATCTTGCAGGATCAAGCAGAAGGTTAATATCAGATGTTCCAAAGTCTTAGTGCAGTTCTAAGCTAGTAAAGCATAGAACTGCACTATTTGTCCTTCATTCTCAAAGCAGGGCAGTGATATCAGGAGGATTATATCTTCATTGATGAGTGAATTGGATTGAAGGGAGGCAATGTCATCCGCCTCACGCTCTCCTCCAGAGTCATCGAAGTCCAGCGGCTTTTGGGACATAACAGCCCTTCGAGTATTTGATGATCACGTTCCCCTTTCATCTTTACGCCAAACCTTCACAGTTTCTTCAACTGGTTCTAACATGGCATGGTTCTGAGCACCCTCATCATCTGGGTCGCCCTCCACTGACTGTGCTCAGCTAATTAATCTCTTTCTAAAAACACGGCTCCAAGAAATGATTCTCATTCTCCAGCTGTGGTCTGGCCAGGCTAGAGAAAATCAGGACCGTAACGTGTGACACTCTGAAATTTTTATTTCTATTAATTTAGCCAAAGATTCTGTTAATTCTTTCAAAACTGCATCTCATCTTTGAGTCACATTGAATATTTTTTCACATTAACTGTTTTACCCCATCTCCCTGGTCCCATATTTGTACAACTGATGTTTTTGAAAACAAGTGTAGGAATTTCCATTTGTCTTCACTTAAGTTTTACTTCAGCAGATTTAGCATATCATATGAGCCATATGAAACTTTTTTTCTTTGATTCTCTCAGGTGTAAGTAGTCATAATGAGTGTGGCAAAAGTCATATATAAATATAGATATAAATGTTTTAGATGGAGTAAGTATAATCAATAGGCAAACTGGATTTTAAATATATCTACTCCTGGATTATGAAAGCAATTGTTTTATTCCCAAATGACCTATAAGATATACATGGTTATGCCTGAAGATTTTGTCTGTTTGCATATATGTGTGTACAAATCATGGCAGGCAAAAATGATCGAAGACAGTATTAACAACAAATATTTTTAAACACCTGCTATGTGAAAAAACAAAAAAACTTTGCTAGTAATTATAAAAAATGGCCCCTTTTCTCATGGAGTAAGACAAAAAAGACAAATAATTATAATGCATATAGTTACATTATATTTATATTAGAGACGTTCAAAATAAAGTGCTTTATGAAGTCCAGTAAGAAATATTGTTACTGTCTGGGGAAATAATCAAGGATTTCATGTAAAAAGAAGCATCTGAGTTGGGCTTTAGAAAATGGGTAATTCAACATATACCAAAAGTGTTAGTGGAGCTTGAAGCTTTAGTAGCTTAAAGCTCCATTAAGAGTTTTGAGAAACTCTATGTTTCCCAAAGAGACTACAGACTAGACTACATGAGAGGCATAGGGAAAGGTTTGAGCAAAGGAAAGGAAGTATAAGTACCCAATATGTGTTTTGAGGAGTAAATATCAGGCCAGACTGGCTAGAACTTGAAATGTATTGGAGGGGAAATATGAGGTAAGAGGAGAAAAAAGGGGGAGAAGAGAAGGTGGAGAAAAGAGAGGAGGAGGGATAGAGGGAAGAGGGGGACAAGGAAGACAGGGAAAAGGAGAAGGAAAAGAAGGAGAAGAGGTGGAAGGAAAAGGAGAAGGAGGAGAAGGAGAAGAAGGAGAAAGAAAGAAAAGGAGGAGAAGGAAGAGAAGGAGAGAGAGGAAGAGGAAGAGGGAGAGGAAGAGGAAGAGGAGGAATTATCAAGGAAGACCTCAGGAACTCACAGACCTGAGATAATAAAGAAGTAGGGGAAAAAGCGGCACTTTAAAGATCCGATAAGTAACTTAAGATATGTGTCTAGCTTACTTGTTAAGAGACTGCAAACCCACATTTTACCTACCTGTGGATGGTTTTTAATGAACACAATAAATACAGTAGAGGTCTGAAAGGGTCAGGGAAAAAAGCAGGTGATGCTAAAGGACTGAAATTCTGATGTCTAGGGAAGGACTAATGAGATTAGGTAAGACAGTACAGCGCGTGAGCCAGCTGGAGAGGTGTGTCACTGAGGTTTATGTTATATCTTTGTTAAGATTTATTTTGATGCATCTCTGTGGGAAGCTAAGACTCACACTGGCACTTGCTACTATAGCTTGAACCTAACCATCTTGAGTGAGTCACTTCTAGATAATCCCTGAGTAAAATTGTGTATGTTAGAGCTGAAAAGGACCTCAGTGATCTCCTATTGCATACCCCCATCTCGCGTTTTGTATATGAGGAAAATGAGGGCCAGAGAGTTTACGTGATTGGTCCGGCTTATGCCGTGATTTGAAGAGCCATTTATATTTTGTAGCAGTCATTCAACAAGCATTTATTGAGTACTTACTGTGTGCCTGGCACAATGCAAGGCACTAGGGATAGAAAGAAAGATAAAAATACTGCCCCTTCCCTCAGAGTTCAGAGTCTAATGGGGGAAATGGAATTTAAACATCTAGGAACAAAGGAGACATAGGAAAATTAGATTGTAGGTGATTCCAGGGAACTGGGAAAAGCCTTCTATGGAAGATGGGATTTTGAACTGAACCTTAAAGGAAGCCTGGAGAGATAAAATGCCTAGGTGAACAGGACTGCATGAATGAGGGACAGCCAGTGCGGTCATAGAGATGGGAGATGGAGTGTTTGAAGACTAGCAAGAGTAGGTTTATACAGCTGGGTCATGGAGTGCATGGAGGGCAGTAAAGTGCAAGAAGACCTGAAAGGAAGGAAGAGGTCAGATTGTGAAGGGCTTTAAATACCAAAGAGAGGGCTTTTTATTTGACTTTAGATATAATAAGAAGCAGGAGATCAAGGAAGACTACATGGGGCAGGTATACTTTGAATTGGCTTTAAAAGTCATTTTTCAGTGATAAGACCCCTGCCTTTAAAAAAATCTAAATTTATTAATTAGTCAGTCTAGAAGTGACTTCAGAAAAGGCGGAGAAGAGCACCACAACCGAGAAAAGGAAGAGAAATTTTGGGGCACATGGTCCCTGATGCCACTCTGAAATGGTACCATAAAGGCCTTTGCTTTCTCTGCCTATATGCAGAGGTGGTAGAGACTGAAGTCTCTCGAACAAGTGGAAGTATATGGAAAAGGTCATGGTCCTTTAGAAACTAAACAAACCATTAGAAATAGGTCGGTAAGTAGTTGAAAGCCTGCCAGGGCCCCTACTGAAAGAAGCCAGAACACTTACTAGATAAAATACAAAATGAATTCTAATAAGATCTCTGGAGTTCCTGAAGATCAAGTCTTCACACAAAGCCATGTTTTCCAATTAGCTCAGAATTTTTATCCCTTTGGAAAACCTCAAGTGTTTTTGTTTTAACTGGTTTGGATGAAAATCTTCAGAGAATGGATCAGACTTATCCCTGACTTCTTGAACAGAGGACCTGCCACATAATTTAATTTTCTCGATGGTTTAGATTCATTATTGTGAATGCTAATTAATTGGCAACTCTTGAAGACTTGAAGAGTTGCTGATTTGCATCAGCAGAGAGTTTCCTCCTTGGGAAATCCCCTTCACCAATGAAATCATAGGCTGGATGAAATAAAAAGCAATAGTATACAATGCAGAATCAAAAGAGTGATGCTCTCAAGGGGTATAAAGGTAAGTGAGATGTGTTTTATCTGTTTGCCTCTACACCAATGTTTGGGGACTCCCATGCCATTGAGGTTCTTGTGTTGACTACTTGCCATTTTTCTCTCTTTCCTTGCTTCCAGTTATCACTTTTCAGTGCTGCAAATAATTTTACTTCCTCCTCTTCTAAGGTGATGGATCTAATATGATGTAGACTTGAAATGTCAGAAAATCTAGCTTGGTAGAAATCTATGTAACACAAGAGTATAGAGGTCCTGAGTAAGGAACCCAGTTTAGTAAATAGATTTTGTGATGTGTGGTGCTTGTTCATAAACCTTTCTCCTTACTTCTGAGTTCTTGTCTGTTCCAGAAAAGGGAGGCTGCTTGCCTCATGCTTTTCCTGTCTTTTTCCCTACTCAGATCAACACATGACTATCAACATGGTACCTGTTTTTTTTTTGCCTCTTGCATTTATACTTCCTTCTTGAACTTGTATAAATGAGTATTAGTGATAGAAAGAACTTTATAAGATCCCAAAAGGTCCAGGAACTGGAGTCATACCAGAATTTGCCAGCCACTAAACCCAGAGAGGACCAAAGCACTGAGGAGGGGCCTGAAGGATCCAGCCGTTGCCCTGATGCCCCTCTAGCAAGAGTGATTTGTCCGGTGACTGTGGTTCTTTTGGAAATGAACTTGGGAGGCAGCTAGGTGGCACAGTGAATAGAAAACTGGCCCTGGAATCAGGAGGACCTGAGTTTAAATCCGGCCTTAGACACTTGACACACTTACTAGCTGTGTGACCTTAGGCAAGTCACTTAATCCTAATTGCCTTGCCTTCCCCCCTCCAAAAAAAAAAGAAGTAAACTTGGTGGGACAAATGCTGTGTAGACACCTCTTTAAATTTGGGCTCACTTTCCCTAGGGAAATTTCCTAGGGAAAGAAGTGATATAGGAGGAACTGTCTGTAGGTACTGGGAAAAGTTCCTTGTAACTTGTATTTGCCATACCTTTTCAGCGAAAATCCCTTTGTAAAAGCTAATTAATACTAATTTATCAAGAAGAGCTAATTAAAGGTACCAATGATACTGAAGAGATATCAATTGGCACTCATTAGATGATATTGAAGAGATAAATTAGGGTTAAAATTGGGAAGAATGTGCTGGAATGGTGGTTTGAGCCAATAGCATTAGAAAGCTATTCTTTCCTTCTTCCCTCCCCTCACCTTTCCTTCCCTCCCCTTCCCTCCTCTCCCTTTTCCTTCCCTCCCCTCCCCTTCACTTCCCTCCCTTTTCCTTTCCTCCTCTCCCCTTCCTTTCCCTCCCCTCCCCTCCTCTCCCCTTCTCTCCCCTACCCTCTCCTTCCTTCCCTTTCCCTCCCCTTCCCTCCCTTCCCCTCCCTGCCCCTTCTTCCATAGGTCCTTTGGAGTGGATTTGAGTACAATACTCAGAATAAATTAGTCATTCACAGTTATTCTTTGAGCAATATTGCTATCACTACATATGATTTTCTCTCAGTTCTGCTCATTTCATGCAAGTCTTTCCACATTTTTCTAAAATCAACCAGCTTATCATTTCTCACAGCATCCTTCCCTCCTTATTTCCTTCCTTCCCTCCCTCCTTCCTTAGAAACCTAAGTGGGAGATATAGTCGGCCTTGTTCTGGGGGACTCAATATGTCACCGAGAGTGGGAATTTGGATAAGGACCCTTGGCGTCCATCGAAGCCACAGTGGAGATAGAGAAGTCTGTAATTTCTAAGTCAAAGTATTTTCTGGACCTAAAAAAAAACCATCAGCCTGACTTCCAAGTCACAGATGCTAAGGGTATTCAGAAATTGGATGCTTCTTAGCTGCAGTCATTCGTATAAGAAAATCCAGTTACTTACTGCTAAGCCTCATGACTTAGTGAGGGTATCTTTTCACAAGGTACAGTGGAGAGGAGAGAGCAGGGAAATATGATAAAGCTTTATGTAATGAGAGAAAATAAATTTCTTTGATACCAACTCATATAATGTTTACAAATCAAAGGTTATTCTTTGACAGGATAATGGCCACTCCCAAGTCATCCACTGTTTTATTTACTGGGTTGGAATTAGACCTGCCAAGGACACAGTAATACAGACCTTGACCAAGCAGCAAGTAAGCGGCCCACTTGAGCTACATAACTTGCCATGTAAGAGTGCAGGAAACCAATCCTTAAGTCTGTCCTTCAGACACAAAGGATAACTTGGAGAAATCTCTCTGAGAAGGTGATAGTGTGCTCCCTACATCCGATGATAGGAAACTGGTGATGTACAGCTCCACCTCTTTCATGGATGCTGACCACAATGCAGGCATCCACTGAGAGCTCTGCTACGAGTTGGAGCGAACCTGAAACTCCTTTGGACCCATAAAAATCAATGAAGAAAGAAGAAGAAACAAAGTTTCCCTCTGGGGAGAAATGAGCACCAGGCTCATTCTTCCTTTCAGAAGAAAAGAAGCAGAGAAAGGACAGATGAAAACTTTGTAAAGTAATAGGAAAGACTAGAGGTTGTAGTAGGAAGGTGAGGTAAAAAGAAAAGGAAAAGGTTGGCAAAATGAATATCCAATGTGTGATTCTCAGTACATATCTTAGAACTTCATTAATTTAGAGTCTACCAATTGTCCACTTGTGTGCAGATGCACACAATGCATCTGTCATGGAGGCTTGCTAGGAGTGAGGAGATCTGAGTTTTAATCTACATTTGTCATTAATTTATTTTATGACCTTGGAAAATCTATCTGATTTTTGGCTTCAGTTTCCTTAGCAGTAAAATCAAGGGATTGAACTAGAAGATTTCTATGGTGGCTTCTAGCTCTGACCACCTAGCCCACATTTATATAGCATTTTAAGGACTGAAAAACACTCAGGACATATTATCTGTTTTAGTCTTACCAGTAAATTAGTGAGATAGACAGTTATTCCCATTTTACAGATTAAAAGCTGAGACTCAGTGAGGTTAAGTGCTTTGCCCAGGGTTATAAAGTTAAGAATTTAAAGTAGGACTTGAACCCAAATTTTCCTGATTCTAAGTCCACTACATTAATGCTGCCTAATTCAGAATTTGTAATAATTCTTACCTTAGTCTGGTTTATTATTAATAATTTAATGTAGTCAACAATCACTTTTTTAAACATTATGATATGCTAGAATTATATAGTGGAGAGTCAGAAAAACCTGGGTTCAAATCTAACATTTAATGCATACTGGCTGTGAGACCCTGGGCAAGTCATTAAACCTCAGAACTTCAGGCAACTCTCCTAGAATATTTGTTGCAGAACAGTAGCTGATATGGATTGGAACCCTCTTTAGTAAATAGATTTTGTGATATGTGGTGCTTGTTCATAAACCTTTCTACTTACTTCTGAGTTCTTGTCTGTTCCAGAAAAGGGAGGCTGCTAGCCTCATGCTTTTCCTGTCTTTCTCCCTACCCAGATCAACACATGACTATCAACATGGTACCTGGTTTTTTTTGCCTCTTGCATTTATACTTCCTTCTTGAACTTGTATAAATGAGTATTAGTGATAGAAAGAACTTTATAAGATCCTAAAAGGTCCAGGAACTGGAGTCATACCAGAATTTGCCAGCCACTAAACCCAGAGAGGACCAAAACACTGAGGAGGGACCTGAAGGATCAGCAGTCTTATTAAGTGCTTACTATGTACCAGGCACCGTGCTAGGCACTCAGACACAAATATAAGCAGAAAGGACAGTGCCTGCCCTCAAAGAGCTTACATTCCTCATTAAGGGGAAAGGCAACACATAAAAGGAAGTTGAAAAGGGGAGGGGGAGGAGGCACCTGTGTGGGGGCATGAGCCCAGAGACAAATAAAGACACCGCAGGCCTGGGCAATTTCTTTAAAAATGGAGGTTTAAAAATCAGAGTAAAGGGCTACAAGGATAGCACATACTTCCATTGTAAGAAATCCATGGGAAGAGTGAACTTCCTGGGTAAGGAGGTGCGGTATAATGGTAGCCATGCTGGTCTGGCTAATGTTTAACAACCAGCTCTCTAGGGGGGGAAATGATGTATTCACAACACACTTTTAAGTTTTAACTCCATTATTAACATTTTTCTCTATCTCTTTCTCAAATCTAGCTAATCAACAAAAAAATAAATCCCACCTTGATTTGCAACCCCTGCTGATTTCTGAAGTGTAGACACTTTTACTGAAGATTTGACAGTTGGCTCTTGAGCCAGTTCAAACTGGCTACAGTTTACCTCTGAATGGTAGAGAAGATTTACAGTAACAGGAGTTATATGACTTGTCCAAAGTCACAACACTTAATAAGTCATGGTGTCAAGACTAAAAGAACCCAGGTCTCTTAAAGCCAAAGGCAATATTCCTTCTTCCATAACATGCTAAACTAGCCCTTAGCATACATCTAGGTTCAAGTTTGCTTGTGGACTCTCTAGGAAAACAAGGTTTGCTTAGCAAATTAATAATGTAAACAAGATCACATGGGGGGAATGTTTGAAAACAATTTGTCCATTTAAGTAGGTTAATCACTTTAGAAGCATCAATTTACATAAAGTAATTGTTGTACTAAATATGAATCATTCTTATATATTCCAAAAGGAGATCCCCAAAGACCCTGCTGGTGGGATTCACTTTGCTGGCCTAGATAAACAGAGGGTGACTCTACACCAAATAAGAGACTCAAATGTTTTGATAAAGTGTTTTTATTTTTACAAGGCTCTACAATACAAATAAAAATAGAATGTCAGGGCCAGCGAATAATTTTGTGAGTGGACATGAAAACAGGGTCATTCAATGCTTCTGACTCCATGGACACTGAGTGGAGCCTGAGATCAAAGCCCAGAAGGAAAGGGTGTAACTTAGTTCTAAACATGGAGTGTCAGCAGTATGTGGAAAGCACATTGGCCTAAGAATCAGAGTCACAGGGAGCAAGGAATTATTTATATATAAATTGAAAGACTCTTAGTAATTATCTATGTAGCCTAACTTTACAGATGAGGAAACTGAGGCTCGGAGAAGTGGCTTAGGAGGCAGTTAGGTGGCACAGTAGGTAGATGACTGGGTCTGGAGTCAAGAAGACCCGGATTCAAATACAGCCTCAGACACTGGCTAGCTGCATGACCCTGAGCAAGTCACTCAACCTCTGTCTCAGTTTCCTTAAATCTAAAATGGGAGTAATAGCAACCACCTCCTGGGGTCATTACGATGACCCAATGACATAATATTTGTAAAGAACCTGGAACATAGTAGGTTCTTAAGAAATGCTTATTTTCTTCTTATCCAGTCATATAGGTGGTAAGTAGCAGCAAAGCTAGGTTCTGAGCCTACATTCTCAGACTTCAAATCCAACACTCTTTCCCTTTTACCATGCTCTATCCTAGGACCTCGACTGTTAGAGTTTATGTATATTGTCTGATTTGATCCTCAGTGTTGATAAGAGTGAGGTGAGATAATAATATCGATACCCATTTTATTGATGTGGAACCTGAGACTCAAACTATGTAGTTTGCCCAAAGTCCACACAGATAATTAAGTAGCATCTGTCCCCGCCCCCATTTTAACCAGCTTTTCGGACTCTTAATAAAAGCATTCCTGAATATAAAGTGGTAGAGGTCATTAGACACTTCCTCCAGGAGGAATTTTACACACACACACACACACACACACACACACACTTCCATGCATGCATACCTGAAAGGGGTGTTAACCTGGAAAAAATGAAACAGGGAAATGAAATACTTCTCATCCAGGGTCATGGATCATCCTGCCTATCATGGCCTATTAGTGAGTCAGGACCAGGCCAGTGAAGCTATGCTTTTTCCTGTACTTGTCCCATCTGTGGGTTGTCTATGGAGGGCCGCCTATATGCATTCCACTCTTGTTCCATCTCTGGAGCATGGCTACATTTACAAGCTCACTGCTTGTGTTATCTTGCACAAGCAGCATATGCAAAACCAGTCAAGCATAGTCCCCCTTTCACAGCTGTACAGAAAGCCACAACTAGGTCTCCATTAAATATGGTCCTGCTCTTAACTCCATCCTTTCCTCAATGCTTTGTCAAGTGTCCAAAAGCCAGCAATGGCTTTAATCAACCACAAAGTTGTTCCTTAGATACAGATCACAAATCATGGGCTCCTCTTCAAGAGGATCACTGAACAATGACATAGGGAGGGCAAACACAGATCTCCCACCATGTTTAATGCAAGCTGTTTAGCAGAGCTGTAAATGGGAGGGCAAGCCAGCCCAGCAGGACTCCAGCACCCAAGAACTCCTGATTGGTGTTACCATTCAGGCTGGTCCACACAACTTTTACAAGCAAGTTAAAAGTTAACAAATTGTAAATGCTCACTCCTCTTTCCCTTCCCTGTAATATGTTTTTTACAGTACCTAGCTCCACCTTCCCCTTCTCTCCAACTCATGGCCCCCAATCTTTTGAGCACCAGTGAGACACAATACAACAGGCTGAGCTGTCCGTGGTAGAGAGACCAGCTAGTTGGCAACACAGAAGTCTAATGTGAAACAGGACAGGAGGAATAGGTATATTCGCCAACAACGGGGCATGGATATAGCCAGTACAAACAGCTCTCAATTTATAAGTTAATTTTTAGAACATGACCAGATGAAAGCTGATTGGTCAGAATTTGGAACGTACTTTCCTATAGAAACAATGATGATTAAGTTCGAAGACTGTCTGCTGTTTTGAGAGCCACATGACACATAATTGCTCTTAGATAGTATTCCTATGTCCTTAATGCATACAACCCAACAAGTTTACACACTAAAGGGGACTATATTTGGAATAAGAGGATCTAAATTTGAATCTTGGCTCTTCTATTTACTACTGGTGAGATCTTGGTCAAGTCCCTTAAACTCTCTGGGCACAATCCACATTCTCTGTAAAATGGGTGAAAGGTTCTTTGAGCTCTAGCTCTTTGATGACAATAATGGGAACACCAAGTTTCACATATCCCTTATTCCTCTTCTTCTTCAGCCTTCAGGAAGTTTCTATGAACCACCTCTCTATGAATGAAGAGTCACTTCTTTAAAAAAATATTCCCACAGAAGCCGAGGAAAGTGGCACAGTTTGATATATGCTTTTGGTCATGGGGAGCATGGAGATTTCTGTTATCATCTCAAAAATCAAATCACTTTATTAAATAATTTTTTCGGGTGAAAAATTGGAATGTAAAAGGGAAGTAGAAGGTGAGGAAACTTGAAGCAATGTGGGTAGGGCAATGAGTATGAGGCTAAGATTTAGGAGGCCTGGGTTTAAATTCTAGCCCTGCCACTTAATTAGTGATATTTTCTTGGGCAAATCACAGGACTTTTCTGGGCCTCCATTTCTTCAAGTAAGGGGATTGGATTAGGTGATCCCTTTCAGTTCTAACATTCTGGAGGAAAAAAAAGAAAGAAAAATTAGAAACAAAAAACATGATAAGTAACAGAGAAAATAAAATTCAGCTTGGCTGTAGCCAAAGAGCTAGAGAACTATTTTCAAATTCAAATTCAGTAAATATTTACTGAGCATCTCCTTTGCGCAAGGAGTTGGAGAGAAACAAAGATAAATGAAATACTTCATTTCAAAGGAGCTGGCAATGAGGAAGTTCATAAACGGATCCCTTGTGAGCCCAACTTCTAAGGTCTTGGTCTGTGGTCTTAGGGAGTTATAGCATAGAAAACAGGAAAGAATAAATATTTATTGAGAACCTACTATGCACCAGCTACTGGTGTACCTATACCGAGTGCTTTACGTAGATTATTCCATTTGAGCCTCAAAATAACTTTGGGAAGTTAGTGCTACTATTATCATGATTTTATAGCTGGAGAAACTGAGGCAGATAGCGATTAAGTGACTTGTCCAGAATCACACAGATAATAAGTGTTTGAGTCTGGATCCAGGCCCCAGCATTCTATCCACCGTGCTGTGTCTATATGTAGGAAAGGGGAAGGTCAATGTTGAGAAGTTTCTCCTTTCCAGAACAACGATTCAACCTCTGGTCTAATTCCAATTTGCCTTCTCAGAGCCCAATTCCCAACTTGTTCTCTGGAAGAATATTAAGGTTGGATTCAGATATCTCAGGTTTGTTATCTTGTCTCTACCCCTTAGAAACAGTGTGACCCTGGGCAAATTATTTGACTTGGCTTCTTCATTTACTAAATGAGAATGATAACATAATTACTAATTTCAGAGGTTTATTGGAAAGCCCTTTGTAAAACTATAGGTTGCTATTTAAAGCATATATATATGTGTATGTGTGTGTATGTATATATACATGTGTGCATGTATGTATGCACAGTGTTTTATTGTTCAGTCATATCTAACTTTTTCATGGCCCTGTGGACCATAGTACCCTTATACTGCCCATGGGGTTTTCTTGGCGAGGTTTTTGGACTGGTTTGTCATTTCCTGATCTAGAAGCAAATAGAAATTAAGTGACTTTCTCAGGGTCACACAGCTAGTAAAGTGTCTGAGATGAAATTTGAACTCAGGTCTTCCTGATTCTGGTCAGGTAGGATTTGGAGTCAGAAAGCCAGAGGCAGAAATCCTGCCTCTGTTGCTGACTACCTGTGTGACTTTGGGCAAGTGATAAACCATCCATGGGCTTCAGTTTACTAACCTATGCAATGAGATAGAATGATTAGTGGTCTATTAGAAAGAGCTCTGTTTTGGAGTCAAGGGACCTGGGTTCAAATGCTGCCTCTGCCACTAATTGCCTGTGTTACTTTGGCCAAGTTACCTTACTTGTCAAGGCCTCATGTTTCTTACCTATGAAATGAGAAGACTAGACTAACTGGCCTCTGAGGTCACTTCCACATCTGCATTTATGATTCCATGATCTCTCTGGCCTCCTCCTTCTCCTCCTCCTCCTCCTCCTTCTCCTCTTCACCATGGGTTATTTAAATGAAAAAGGATACTGGCTGCCCAGGAATTAACAGCCTTGCATAGACTGATGGAAGACACTGATAGAAGAGCTTTGTTATGTTTACTTCACAGTATAGCTCATGTAGTATGGGGCACATGGTAGGTGTTTGTTGAATAAGTGAATGAATGGAAACTACAAATTATCATTCTACCAACATCATAATCATGTATTCTTTCAAGGCACTCGATCCTATACAGCTTCAGAACAGCCCAGTCTTACTATAAATTGGACAGATTATAGTAAAACACCCCGGTAATGAGGCATAATACAAATTTCAGCATATATTTCTAGTGCTTAAAAAAAATCTGCATTCAGACAGCAATTTTCCCCTGAATGGGAAATAATCCTAGATTTGGAGTCAGTGGGCCTGGGTTCGAATCCTGATTTTGCTACTTAGTATCTATATAATCTTGGGCAAATCTCTTCATTTCTCTGGTTTTCATTGTCTTCATCTATAAAATGATGGTGTGAGAATAGATGTCTTTGAAGGTTCCTTCCAGTTCTTAATCTATGTGATCTTTGATAAATCAACCCTTCGCATACCATCGAACAAACTACAAGCCCCTTATTACTCCTTTTCTCTGACATTAGACATATTTGAGGCATATATTGGTCAAACATTCTATGCCTGATTACAGTTTTCAACACTGTCTGTTAACGAAATTATCTTCATTATACAATTTTTGGAAGACCAAAAAATATTCTGGGAGTCTTTCAAAATGTGTTTAGGGATACACTGGTGCAGACCATTTTTTCCAACTTTTTTGCCAAGTTATGCTGATTTTGCTTTAAATCCCTCCAAATAATTACCCCAATCATCTTAGGCATTTATATATTTTTAAGAATGACCATTGAGTAGTAACAGTTGTCGAATGAGAGTTGTAAATAAGATATCACCACTAATTTTAGACAGGGTACTGTGCCATAAGAAGAGCTGTCTGTCATCTTACAAACTCAGGCTAATTACTTTTGGGGAAAATGCCAGCATGTTCATTCTACGTTTAAAAAAAGAAACACTTATAAATGGATTTCATGGTACATAGTCATGCCCACGACTTTGTCACAGGCCTCTGGAACCACTTCTTTCCTTCTCTTTCCCTTTATTTTAAATGGCCCACCATAATTCCCCTGTGAGCTTCTGCAGCAAATGTAAAAGCATCAGGTGTTTGGGGGATGAATTAGAGCTAGCTAGAGCAAAGCAAATAGCCAACACCATGGGCCGTAGCTAATTCCTTTCAAGAATTTTCAGCCCCTTGATATATATGGAAACTGGAGAATAATATTCATTGTCTGAGGTCCATGTTGAATTTGTTTTCAGTTTAATGATTTCAGGTTATCCCAATACTCCTCTTAATGAATAAAGAGACAAGAAAGCAATCTTACTTTTTGTGTCTTACTAGAACATAGTTCTAAAATTCATTCGGTGTGCCTGTTTATTAAATTAAATCTTTTTTTTCATTGATCTCCAAATAGAAAAAAAAAGATTCTCCAGCCTCAAAGCTCTATTGAGTTCTGTACTGCTTCAGGTAGACGGCAGGATAAAAAGTCTAAACACCAGATGTTAATTTGAATTTAAATGTAACTGGATTGTCCATCAAAGGGAATAACACTCCAATTTATAATTAGCCCCTAACTAAATGAAAACTGATTCCTGCCTAAAATGAACCTCAGATCTGTTTATAGAACATTCATCAGCTCATGTGCTTACAAAGCTTATAGACTGAACATTTTCTTCCCTAATGGGCTTTAAAGCCCCCATGGCTATCAGCAGGAAAAGAATGATCTAAAAGTGGTGGTTGATGCTAGAACAGGCCAACTTCCCTGTCCCTCCCTCTCTCTCCCTTCCCCCCATGCCCACCAACCTGGTAGTCAAAGGCTCTAACCAGCTTTTGGGTTAACATGTCATTTTCTAGAATAAAACTAAGCTTTATCTGAAGAGAACTGGTAAACACCCATCTCCCTGTGCAAATTTCCTTAATAACAAGGCGTAATTACCAATGATTGCACCTTTCCTTTGAATGAAATTTCTTTACAGACGTCTGTTTGCTTGTTTCTGGGCTGAAAGATATACAGGCCTCTGAGAATTTCCATCTTTCCTCTAAAGCAAAGCAACTGGACAGGAACAGATGCTAAACTCCCTCATTATGTATATTTTAAATAAAAAGTATCATTCAAACACACAAACAAAACCCTGGACACTTTTGGGAAGCTCATTAAAACAAGCCTTCCCTCTGCCACCCCTGCCAATATTACCCTCCTTTCTGACCTTCAGAGTGTGTATCCAGGTGACCTTTTCCTCCTCTTTCATTAATGGCTTGAAACCTCTTTGTTTTTGGAAGGCTTCCTGTCTGCATGATTCGGGCCTGGTTCTAATCTTCACTAAATACTATTTCTCCCACTCCTCTAACTGTCTTTGTCATTAAGAAGTGGTCCCTGACCCTCTCCAGCTACAAAATGTGTACCTTTGCTCAGACTTTATTATTCTTCAAACAATTGGCTGATGACTACAGAACATCTTTTCACTTAAAACCTCTTAAAATTGCACATTATCCACTCAGGGTTCCAATTATGGTTGCTACGACTGAACACATCTATGTTTTTATTTTTTTAATGATATCATTTTTGTTCATCTGTGTTGTCATTTTTTTTCTCACTTTCTCAGGTCTTTTTCATTCACAGAATACCACCACGGGCATTTTTTTTCAAGGACCAGACCTGTGGTTTCATTCTAACTGGATAATTCCAAAAGGAATAAGGCACACAATAGATACAGTACTGGGCCTGGAGTCAGGAAGCCCTGAATTCAAATCTAGCCTCAGATTTTTATTAGCTATGTCCCTCTGGGCAAGTCACTTAACCTCAGTTTCAACTGTAAAATGGGAATAAACAATAGTACTTACCTCCATTGTGAGGATCAAATGGGAGAATATTTGTAAAGCATTTAGCACAGCTTCTGGCACGTAGGCCCTCGATAAATGCTTGCTCCCTTCCTCTTCCTTGAGAAAGGCCCTCTACCGTTGCAGATCCATACCTGCTCTGATATTTAGGGTCTTAGAGGTACTCATGTAAGGTACATCATAATATTAAATAATATATTTATATATTACATAAAGTATATACATATATATGCATATATACATGTACACACACACGCACACACACACACACATACATGTATGTATGCTGGTCTAATCCCAGGAACTGCAGAGTTAAGGTAAATATACACACACACATATATATGTAAATGTACATGTGTATAGATATGAATATTTGTGCATGTGTATATATATACATATGTACATATACATATGTGTATATATATATATATATATATGATTCACAATGTAGAGAGTTGCCTCGGGTCACTAAGAGGCTGCCTTGGTTAGGCTAACACAGTATGTATCAAAATTAGGACCTGGACTGAGATCTTCCTAATTTTGAGGTGGCTCTCTGCCTTCTATGCCATAATGTCACATGGCTAGACATAATACTTTTATAAAAGAGGTGATGGAATTGTGTGGGCATTTATCCCTCAGCAAGAAGCCAATTGTATCAACTCAGTGAAGCAAAGGAGTGTTCTCACCAAAAAGGCAATGGTGTGCTACAGTTGGCCTTTTACTTCAGGGGAGCCAATTGTTACATTTTCAGCATGAGTATTTATACCTTGGAAATCAGCAAATGTTACAAATCAAGGTTGATTAAGTGTTTCCTTGACCGACTAGACTTAAAAAGGTGATGAAGAAAATGTTAAAGATGCAAATTAAATGTAAAAGTGTTTTTTTAACATACACTTCCCCCAAGAGAGCCAGTTGTTAAATATTTATTAGCATATTCCTGCTTGTTACATATTAGTACCTTGGATATGTTTTATAAATTGATTTGAAATCCAACGATACTACTAGAAGTTTCAAAGCAGAAATATTCTTTTAAAACTAAATGCTGGGAAAAGTTAAGTATAATAGAACAAAAATTTGGATTAATATAGGCTACAGTGAAGGCGAGGCAGTGAAAGATAAGTCTGAGATACATTTGAATACACAAGAGCATTTTTGCCCTCCAGTTCTGGAACCATGAACCATAACCAAATAAACTCTGTCATTGCTCTCATATGTGGTGTCAATCTACTTCCCTATAGCTACACTCACAATCTCTTTTACTCTCCTGACCAAACATTCCTTCCCAGGCTGTAATTCTCCTATGAATATCGTCTCTTCCATTAGAATGTAAACCCTCTGAGGTCAGGAACTATATCTGCCGCAGTGCTCAATGCTCAGCACCTGGTAAGTGCTTGATGATTTGTTCTCATTCTTTCGTCCATTTATCACTTCACTGAAATCCACTCATCATGGCTTGGACGTGATCTTTGGTTCTTGAAGGCTCTGCTAGCAAAATGTGTTGTGTAGTAGGCCTTATTAAGCTGGAAAGGCTTCACGTGTGGGTCCGGTGATGGATTGTATCTGTCACACATACACAAACTAGGCTAATTTGGAGAGGCTCTACACCATTACCCGAAGAATAATGAGTTTTATTTTTTTCAACATGGGTATGTAGTAAGTTACAGAGGAGTTATGTTCTGCACTGAGGGAGGGAAATCCAGCAATGAGGAAATTGCAGATCCTCAAAATGTCGAAGTAGCGATGACAAAATAATCTACCGTAGCCAGTTAATAAACATGTATTAAGAGCCTGCCGTGTGCCAAGCATTGTGCTAAGCCCATGCAAAAATGTTGGAATTGGGAAAAGGTCCAGAGAACAGCAATATAAAGAACAATCACTCGCCAGAATTGTTTGACATAAAAGAATGAAGGCCGGACTTAGAGCCGGGAAGACCTGGCTTAAAATCCTGTCTCTGGGATTCCCTGGTTGCTTGACTATGGGCAAGGCATTTAATTACTCTAAGCCTAAGCTTCCTCAAGAGTAAAATGAGGGGGGAGGGGGTAACATTACCTTTAGAACCTATCTCATAGAGTTGTTCTAAGTAGCAAAAGAAATATGTGTAATGTGCATTATAGACTTTAAAACTCCATATAAATGTCAGTTTTGTTCTATTGTGAGGGATGAAGGGGGATGTCTAATAAAAGACAAAGAAAAAAATTAACTTAAATCTGGGAAGGCAAAGATTGGATTGAGGCAAAAGTTGTGGGGGGGGGATATGAGTGATATTTATGAAATCCTGAAAAGCATGGTAATGGCAAACACATTTTACCATTTGCAAAATATATACTGACGTGACATTCTGTAAAGTTGAAAGGAAAGACATCTATGACAACTACTATGTAATGGTGGTAGGAAGGATATTTAATTAGTTACTCCTAAATAGTACAGACTGTTGTTGTGATGGTTCAGTAGTTTCACTTGTGTCCAACTCTTTATGATGCCATTTGGGGTTTCCTTGGCAAAGATACTGGAGTGGTTTTCCATTTCCATCTCCAGCTCATTTTACAGATGAGGAAACTGAGGCAAACAGGATTAAGTGACTTGCCCAGGGTCACACAGCTAGTAAGTGTCTGAGGCCAGAGAAGTCTTCCTGACTCCATGCTTGGCACTCTATCCACTGTGTCACTTAGCTGCTCATGGATTCGAGGTGAGAAACTGAAACATGTATTAAAACTCCATGAGCTATTCAGAGGAGCTAGAGATTCTTGGAGTCCATTCACAAAAAGTAACTATTTTCCCACAGAAAATCTCTTGGTGGCACTCTCAGAAATAGAATACTTGGCTCAGTGGAGTGAAGATGCCATTTGTTTTTCTGCAGATTTTCCTAAATCCTTTGCACATTTTCAAATCACATGATGATAACAGATTAAGTGGTCAGAGACAGCAGCAGCCTGAGAATAATGGCGCCAGGGCTTGTGGGTCTTCACTACAAATTTTAAATAATTTATTTGTCCATAGCTGGATTTTTTTTTACCTATGTCCTAATTTCATCCTGGCTATGGATCAGCAGCCATATTAATTTGCATGTCTGATATGTGGAAAGTTGCTGAGCTTGTAATTTGGGAAAGAACAGTTAATATTTTTCTTCATTTCTCCCAATTTTACAATGGAAATTTATGTTAGGTTGTTAAATGTCCTATCCTAAATACCTGCTGTCTCTTGTAACTTCTTATTTCAAGGAGCTACAATTTTATCCCTGGCCTGCCCATACCCTAGCATCCTCCCCCCAAAATCATGACTCCTATCCTTTTCCAGTAATAAGTCCCCAAGTTTATTTGTCTATTTTGTCAGGCTTCCAAGAATTTGAACTTCATTGAGAACTTCCTTGATCTTCCCCCATCCCCAGGACCACACACACATACACTCTTGGAAGGAAGGCAGGAAGGAAGGAGGGAGAGAGCTGCATTGCTCAGTTGGAACTGGCTGGTTGGGTTCCCGGTGGGGCAGCTACTACTACTCACAAGTATCCTTCATTCTCAAAGGGAACCATGACATCAGGAAAGTGATGCCGTGACTTGCAAGTGAATATAAATAGCAATTGTTTTTGTTTTGGCCAGAAACCCTAAGGGTCTTCCTCTCCCGACTGATTTTTTTTTGACTAGGTAAAAGAGGTCATTCTTTGCCTCATTTCTTACCTAGTCTTAATCACTGAACAGGCATTGTCTCAGTCAAACTGAGACCTGGGAAAGACCATAACTTAAAAAAGCCAAGGTCTCCCACTTCATCCGGGGCCATCTCTAGTGGTCCTGATACATATCCTGCCACTGGACCCAGATGGCTCTTGAGGAGACAGTGAGACTGGTGACCTTGCACAGCCCTCCCTCACTTACAAGTTCCAATTCACTTACAAGTCATGGAACCTTCCTTATATCATGATCCTTTTCAAGAACGAAGTACAAACACCACACACTCTTTGCATAAACTGTCCTGAAACCTGGACTAAGTAAGGAGGTGGTTATTTGGAGGACATGACAATTATATAGTGCTTTAAAGTCTGCAAAGATCTTTAACTCCATTATCTTATTGGATCCTTATAACAACCCAGAGAGGCAAATAAAATATCACTCACATTTTACAAACGAGAAAACTGAGACACAATAAAGTAAATAGTAATAACGAAGATGATCATAGCTCGCATTTATCTAGGGGAGGCTAGTTGGCACAATGGACAAAGCACTAGGCTTGGAGTTAGGAAGATCTGAGTTCAAATCCAGCCTCACACACTTACTAGTTATGTGATCCTGGGCAAGTCACTTTAAACTCTTTTTGCCTCGGTTTCCTCATCTATAAAATGGGGATAAAAATCATACAGACCTCTCAGGATTGTTGTGAGGATACCAATGAGACAACAATTGTAATTCACTTAAAACAGTCCCTGGCACACAGTAAATGCTATAGAAATGTTATATATTATTATTTAACTAGTGTTTTAAGGTTTGCAATGCACTTCACCCACATTTATCCCTATTTTACAGAAGAGAAAATTGAGACTTAGAGGGATTAAGTGACTGTAACAGCAAGCACCCTGACACACCTAGGATGCCCTGCTAGGCCATCTTCTTAGATCCACTTTTCTAAAGGAAAGCAACTTTTAAAGGGGTCAACAATCTTACTTTAATTACATTCACTAGTTCAGGGGAAAGGTCAGCACCCTGAATGTGGAGAAAATACAAGCAGAGAAATTATGAGCAGAGAAATCAGCACTAAGATCACAGACAGAGCTCCAACTGTCTGAATAACATAATACAATCACCTACATACACCACTGGATCGATCGGGGAGCACAGATACATCTGAGTAGTGGGGGCACTCTGAACAAATAGCTACTCAGAGTCCCATCCAGGGTATCAAAAGGTCCTTCTCATAAGCGAATCCACAAAGGAAAATCTCACCTCAGATTATATATATGCTTCTGGCCAATAGGCTCAGCGCCAGAAGGCATCACAACCCTCCTGACTCAGTGCCTAATTAGCTTAGTACCAAAAAGGTGTGAAAGCCTTCCTGCAAGCAAGTTTCCCCTAAGCAAGCTTCCCCTTTAAGCAAGTTCCTCCTTAGTCAAGTTCCTCTCCCAAAGGGTTCTATGTGACTCAGGATGTATCACAATTGAGATTGAACACATGTGGTCACATAGGCCTATTAATGGACGGGGAAGATCTTCCTATCCTATTAACATTACAGTGACTTATCCAGGTTCACAAAGCTAAGTCGACTTATAAGGCAGAAGTTGAGCATAGATATTCCCTACTGCAAGTTCAATACACTATGCTATGTACTCAAGGACACATTAAAGTATTACTAGGCCCTGAATAAACCATCAACAAGTGAGCTGTCCCATATAGTTATATAAATATTTTCCAAAAACAAAATTCCAAACAATTAGAGGTGGACATATGTTCTTTGCCTTTCTTTAATCTAAAGGAATTACATAACAATGAAAACTGAGATGCCCTTTTCCTTGACTTTCTCTAAGAAGACATTGGGTTCTGGCAATTGGAGGTAGGACTGGGAGGGGGAAGAGCTATGCTCTTTTCAGGCCAAAGATGCCTTCTTTGGTTCACTCAATGCCATTTACTCCACAATCTTAATAAAAGAAGAACAAACTTTGGGAAACTGCCCCTTTAACCCAATTAACTTAGTTTGGGCTATTTCAATTATTTTTAGGAATAAATTCCAGATCCAAAGTTCATAACCTTTTGGAATAGAGCAGAGCACAGCACTGCAAGTGTTCTTTTCTTGAGTCAGAACAAGAAATTAGGTTAGCAGAAGCAGTCTTTCGTATGTAAGCGTCACTCAAAAAATACCTGCTCAAAAACATCTTCTCCATCACTTTTTTCTAGTTATGTAATCATGAATGAATGAAGCATTGATTGAACAATCACTAAGTGCAAGGCACTGCATTAAAGTAAGACAGACCCTGCTCTCAAGGAGCTGACATTCTAATGAGAGAAACAATACACAGGGAAGCTTTTACCTGCAAGTCAAATGGAAAGAACCCAGGGTACAGTATCTCAATCTCAGGGTACAGTACCAAAGCATCCTAAAATTATTAAAATATTAACAACTGTATGAAAGATTGCTGTGAATCACTAATGATAAGAGAAATGCAAATCAAAGCAGGTCTGAAGGTTCATTTTACCCCTAGGTAATTGATAATGCCGCTTCTTTAATGTCACTTCCATTGACAAAAAGCCTATCAGCTTTTGATGTTGAACCATTCAATGGTTTGTAAGGCCAGTTTCTAAGTGAAAGATCTTTCCTGCCCATTGAATAGGCCTCAGGTGGGGCCAACAAAGGGAAGCCTGATTAGAGGCAGGCTCGCATCCTTTCATTAACTAGCTGTGAGGCCCCAGGCCCCAGTTCTTTTTGCTAAGTAGGCTCTGAGCTCTCAGGGCCCTGAATAGGGTATAAGAGCTCTGAGGATGGCATTTTGCCTTTGGGGGCACACTCATTGAAAGAGTGTTGGTGACAAGACTCTGGGTAAGCCATTGAAGCAGCACCCCCTACCCCCGGCTTTGAAAACCCAGATGTTGGTGCTTCTCTGGTAACTATCTATTATGATTTGGTTAGACAGAAATGTTGATCATTTATATATTATTTCTGTAATTTCTGTTTGTATTTGCTCTGAAGTTCAAGGTACTGGCTTTCCCCCCTGAACTAAGTGAATGGTATATGTATATTTAATTAAAGTAAGATTGTTAGCTGCTTAAAATTATTTCCTTAGAAAAGCAGATCAAAGAACTTGTGTTAACAGCCCTCCTTTGTGCTGATCTTTCACCCCCACAACAACTGCTAGCAGCATTGTTGTTACCAAAGAATTTGGTAGTAAGCATTTTCTTTCAGGGTCTTCAACACCTTAAACACCTTAAAAGGTGCTTCAGTAGCAATTGTGAAATAAAGTATGGGCTCCAAGGACCTAGAAGACAGAAAGAAGGTCCCTATAAAGTCAAATATTCATAGTAGGACCGTGTGTGTGTGTGTGTGTGTGTGTGTGTGTGTTTGTGTGTGATAGCAAAGAATTGGAAACAAAGCATATGCCCAGAAGTTTCTTCCCAGAATGGTGACGGTGGATCCTGGTTTGAAATCATTGCTATTCCTAAGGAGAAGGAAATCACAAACCACTCCAGTATCTTTACCAAGAAAACTCCCAAAGGGGTCACAAAGAGTTGGATACAACTGAAATAACTAAACAACAATAAAAAGTCTCAGGATCAGAGTCTAAAGGGATATGGTGGTCAAGGTGAAGGCAGTGGTTTGACTTGCCTGATACATGTTTTTTACTGTCTCTCCTGAAAACGTGGGATGTTTCATGAATTTGTGTTTTCTTTGTAGTTTTCTCTAATTATGAAGATATTTAGGTTAAAACAAGTATATTTAAAAATATTCCCTGTTGTTACTTTTTTGAGCTAGACAAAATTGAATCAATATTAATTTGGAGAAACAAAAGTACTAGTATCTCAAGGGAAATAATAAAAAAAAAGTAGAACTAAAAGGGAAATAGCAGTTTGCCAAATATGAGAATATTAATTACTTAGAAAAGGATTTCTTATTCTTTAGAGTTTTTAAAAATAGTTTTTTATTGATATACTTTATTTTTATATCACCTAGATGTCTCCCTGTATCCTACCACTTCCCTTTGCAGAGAACTATTCCTTATAACAAAGAATTAACAACAACAACAACAGCAACAAAAGTGGAAGAATAAAATATAAAATTCATTGAAACAGATCAATACATTGGAAAAATCCAGCATTATATTGAATGGACCGTGTGCCCCACTTCTGCAGAGGAGGGTATCTTCTCCTATCTCTTCTTTGACGACAGGTTCATTCTTTATAATTTTGCAAATTCGATTTGTAGTTGTTCTTTCCATTTACATTGTTGTAATCATTGTGCATTTTGTTTTCCTAGCTCTGCTTACTTTACTTTGTATTAGTTCATATAAATCTTTCCATGCCTCTCATGATAATCAATCATTCCTTGTGGACCGATAATATTTAACTAAATTCGTATGCTAAAGGGATCTGTATCTGATCAGATCTACTGAGAAAGATGTGCTATCAAAAAAATAGGTTGAGGCCACTGTCTTACACTATATACCACAATAATCTCAAATTAGATAATTGACTTGAATCTAAAAGGTCATACTAAAAATTAGAAGAGAATTAGGTCAAGTGCTTTCCACAACTATGCCCCTAAGGAGAATTCTTGACCAAACAAAGAATAGAGGAAATCACAGAAGATAAAACAAATAATTAAATGAAATTGAAAAGCTTTTGCAGGAACAAAATGAATGTAGACAAGAAGAATTTCTATCACTTCAAGGGGGTGGAGACCTTAGTGTCAAATATTCACCATAGGGTTCTGATTTGCATTAACATAAATATATAGGAAAGGGAACCATTCCTCAGCGGATTGGTATTCAAAGGATATAAATAAATAGTTCTCAAAAGCAAATTGTAAACATATTAACAATGACATAAAAGATTACTTCAAGTCACTAATGATAAGAGATGCAAATCAAAGCAACTCTGAAGGTTCACTATACACAAAAGTAATTGGCAAATATGACAGAAAATAGAAATAAGCAATGTTGAAAGGATTGGTTGCATTGATCATGCTTGGAGTGGTGGTGGTATAGGATGGAATTGGGAATTGATCCAACCATTCTGGAAAATAATTTGCAAATTTTTTGAGTGCCTAAAATGTTTATATTCTTTCACCCAGAGATAAAGTATGTGCTCCAAGGACTTCAAAGACAGAAAGAAGGTCTCCTATAAAGCCAAATATTCATAGTAGGACCTTTTGTGTGTGTGTGTGTGTGAGTGATAGCAAAGAATTGGAAACAAAGCAGATGCCCATAAGGTGAGGGATGGCTAATGAACTACATGAACATATGTGATGTTACTATTCCAAGAGAAAAGGCAAATATGAAGAATTCAGGGAAGACTTCTTTGGTATGATAAAGAGAAAAAAGCAGACCCAGGAAAACAGTACTCATAACTACAACAATATAATTGGAAAGAACTCCAAAAAAGACAACTGAATAAAGAAACATTGAATTCTACATAATTTCAATGACCAAGGTTGGTCTTGGAGGAAAACTGAAAAAAAAAATGTACTTATTTGCTTTCATTGCAGAAATGGAGGCCTTTGCAAATATGACGTCATACGCTGCCAAATGCAGTTAGTGTGTTCAGTATTTTTTGCTGAATTGTTTTTTTAAAATCTTTATTATAAACTCTGTTTCACTGGCTAAAAGATGAAAAATATTTTCCAAAATAAATATGGTGTAAAAATAACAAATGAACAAAAAAACAAACAAACAAGTAAATAAAAAAATATCCTGTTTAAAAAGAAAACAACTAAAATAATTGTTTAATTCTTTTTTCCTTCTCTCTTCTGCTGTTGTGTTATTTTTTTCAGTTGTATCTGACTCTTTGTGACCCCATTTAGGTTTTCTTGGTAGAGATACTGGATTTGTTTGCCACTTCCTTCTCTAACTCACTTTAGAAATGAAGAAACTGAGGCAAATAGGCTAAGGGACTTGCCCAGGGTCATACAGTAAGTGTCTGAGGACTGGATTTGAACTCAGGAAGATGAGTCTTCCTGACTTTAGACCCTCTTGTCCACTGTACTGCCTAGGTGCACTAAAACTTTTAGTCATTTTCAGTCTAGTTAAATTTTTCAATGAGATAATCAGCTTTTCCATCTAGCAAATATTATAAAACTAGAGGAACTGGAGTTTTTATCAGCAGGTGTAGAGAAAATGAAAGTGTCAAATGGGACGTTTGATTGTAGGGCAGGCCTCAGTGGGGGCACGTAAGGCTTTGGAGACCCAGCGTTAACTATGAAAAAGATGAATAATAATAGTAATGATATAGCTAGTGTTTAGCAATTTAAGGTATGGAAAACATTTTATAAATACTAACTGATTTTATCCTCACAACAACCCTGCGAGGTATGTGTTATTATTATCCTTATTTTACAAGTGAGGAAACTGAGGCACAAAGAGGTTGAGTGACTTGCCCAACCAGCATTGGTAATGAACTCAAGATTTTCTAGTAGAGCTGTGATATAGTAATCCTCAAACCCTTTTCATTTCAAATCATAATTGGGCAAATTCTTCTAAAATGTAGTATTTTCTTGCCTTAGTAAATAGAATATATGAACCATAACTGAATTTTTTGGGGTGTTTCAAGGTCTTATGGTGTTTCATTTCTGGGGGAGGGGAGGTGGAAGGTATTCATTTTGAATATTAATATCATTATACCATAGCTAGAAAATTCGTAGGAGATTGGCTTAAGTAAATACAGTACTGACTCTAGGACATGCCCTGGGATTTCTTTTAAGAAAAGGTGAGTGACTAAATCCCTTAATAAAGCTTGTTTTATTGTACTTTGGATTTTCTCATAAAAGTCAAATGCATTTTTTTAAAAATAATAAATTTGATTAAAGATTCAGCTTAGCCTGGAGGTGGACAAGTATAGTGGAAAGAATTCTTGCCTAGAGATCAAGGTAAAAAAAAAAAAAAAACTAGGGCAATACACTGTCTCATCTAAATACTGTGTGCCCTCAGTACCACGGACAGTGTTCTTAACACAGTAGGGGATCTAATAAATGTTTTGAATTAAATTTCAAAATGGAAAACTACAGCTACAGATTACCTTTATTCCACAGGGCAGGGGGTGGGGTGGGGTTTAAGGTGAGGGTGAATTAGGTTATATGCAAAATAGCAAGGATAAGAGAAAAATTGGTGAAATTGATTTTACTGTGTTCCTGAGTCAGCTTTAAGATAGTATGCATTTATGTAAGTGTGTATATGTGTATAAATGTGTATGTGTATGTATGTGTATGTGTGCATATGTGTGTGTGTGTGAGTGTATGTGTATATGTGGGGCCATTCACTTGGTTTGATGAATACGCTAAAATGTAATGAACATAAAGATTTAGGTTTATTTTCTACAATAATCTGAGATTTGTTAATTCAGCTGACTTTTATTCTTACTTAACATCACTTAAACATGGTCTCCTCCTCTGCCTTGACTCTCTCCTCTCACTCACCTTTCTTTCTTCACATCTGAACATGGTGTACAAGTGATCCCATCCTTCCCTTCTCACTTACCTATCTCTGCTTTCATTCCCACTTCTGTCATCTCTAGAACAGCGGACTCTTATCAGCCACTTAAGATCTTCTTTGTCTCTCTAGAAATAATTCTTTTATAACAGTATCTTTCAATAATATTCTCCTACAAATATTCCACTTTTGAATAAAAATATATCCAATGGACCTATAGATCTATTATAATTTAGTCCAGACTATTTGTTTGCATTTGTTTAAAATGAGATCTGGGCATCTTAGGGTAACAATTGGCCTTTTCTGTTTGGAACTACCAAGTACATGAGTGATACCCAGAAAAGAATCACATGGCAAGGTAAGGCCAGACTTTTGAAAATTATCTTCTGCTGTTGATTTCTTTGGGGATGCTTCGGTTTGAAAACAAACAGCTGTGTGTGGAAGATGCACAAGTCTCTCTGCTACCATTAATTGGCAGTTATCCTCTTTGTTGTTGTTCAGTTGTCTCCAACTCATCGTGACCCCATTTGGGTTTTCTTGGCAAAGATACTGGAGAGATTTGTCGTTTCCTTCTTCAGCTCATTTTACAGATGAGGAACTGAGTCAAATAAGGTTGAGTGACTCACTGAGGGTCACTAGTAAGTATCTGAGGCCAGATTTGAACTAAAAAAGATGAGTCTTCCTGACTCCAGACCTGGTGCTCTACCCACTGTACCACCTAGCTGCCCCACTCATTCTCTAGTATGGGTTATTTTATTCAGATATTTTTTGTTGATGTTGGTCATTTTGTTGGGCACAGTGGTAGGAGACTGGCCTCTGGGGGTTGGAGTCAGAGAATCCATGAGAGAAGAAAGAAAATCTAGCAATATTTACTGTTTGCATGACCTTGGTCAAGTCATTTAAACTCCCTGGGCCTTGACTTCCTCATCTGTAAAATAATGGCATAGAACTTGATAACCTTTGGCTACCTTCCTTCTAAGGATCTAGAATAACATAGAATCCTATGAAAGATGGGGCAGACACGGGGATAACTGAAAGGGAGAGAAACAGGACTGAGCCTGTGCTGGTGAATTGGCACAGTGGATGGTGCTGGACTTGGAATCAGGAAGACCTGAGTTCAGCTCCAGCCTCAGGCACTTGCTAGCTGTGCGACCCTAAGCAAATCACTTAACCCTTCTTTGCCTGTGTTTCCTCTTCTGTAAAATGAGCTGGAGAAGGAAATGACAAATCATTCTAGTATCTTTGCCAAGAAAACCCCAAATGGGGTCAGGAAGAGTCAGACATGACTGAAACAATTGAACAACAAGGTGGTTAGTGCAGATATTTCTGGGTAAAGAATTCCATCCTCTAAAGTCTGGGACTGGAACCCTAATTATTTGGACTTGGATGCAGTAGCTAAGGAGTCATTGAGTTGTTTGAACTTGAATGTAGCACTTGAGGAATTGGGAATGTGAAAAGAGATTACTAGGGTTAATGGAGGATAACGTCTTCCACCTCTGCTCTAGGTCCTAGTGCCTTCCCAAATAATGATACCAATAGTTGGACAGCAATGATGAGGGGATCTGTTTAGATATCATATATCCAAATATCAAAATTTTAAAGTCTCCAGAGTGAAAATAGCCCTAGATTTGGAGTCAGAGAACATGAACTTGAATCCCAGCTGTCACTACCTCTGTGACCAGTGAATTCACCTGGGCCTTAATATGTTCATCTGTAAAATGCGGGTGGGCTGGACTAGATGATTTCTAAGGTCCTTTCCAGCTCTAAATCTATTTTCTGTGGTTTCCATTTGAGAAAAGAGAGTTCTGGGGTTGGGGATTAGTACAAGTGGACATGAAGCTTGGGATATGTTTCAGATCAGTGTGAGTATAAGTGGGTTCATGACAAATATAGACATGATGTGTGTAAACAAATCATCAAACATTCTTGCTTGGTTTTGAGTTAGAAAATGTCTTTATTGTTTATTACAGGGCATTTTACTTAGGGGAGAGCCCCAAATTCACTTACCTAAGTGCCAAGAAGCTGAGTGTTGGCCTGTTAAACATTATCAGCACTATCGTACAATGTGAAGAGGGTGGGGGAGAGGTCAGAGGAAATAGGCTAAATTTGCTAGGTTTTTCAGTATTATATACTGTGATTAAAGGAAAATGCTACCCAGTTTCATCTCTACCTATTATAATTCTTCTCCAAAGGCTACCTACCTCCAGAATAACAATTTTTATACAGAGAGATTTATGATTATAAAGCACTTTCAAATATAGCATCTTTTTTAAGCCTCCCAACCACCCTGTGAGAAAGTTTGCACATACGTGATCCTCTCCATTTTACTGATATGGGAGTAGTAGATGACTTACCTGTAGGTGCATAACTAGTTAAATGGCATAGAGCTGAGACTTCACACCAAGTTCATTACTTTGACCCCCAAAGTCCAGTGTTTTCCTGTCACCATCATGCTGCTGTATAATACCTCCAAGTTTCTATCTCTAGAAACAACCTTCCCTGGAACTCTCACACCTTACCCGGTCACTTGTCACATTCTACCCCATATTACCTGATGACCAGTTGTATACACATTTTAGTTCCCTCACTGTGGAAGTTTCTTGAACATAAGACCTGCTTTTAATATAAGCCTTGAATATAATTAGAATCATTACTGGGAATTACGGCACCTGAGGGGCAAATAATTGTGATTATTATACAACATTCATATACTGCTTTGAAGTTTGCAAAGTGCTTTATATATAGAATTCTTTTGATTATGCATGTATATATTAAACATATGTATTATGCATGTATGTATTTCCAGATCAGGAGTATGTATTTATATTATAATATTAATCATTTATACACCCGTGTGTGTCTGTGTATATTTGGACAGGGAGGGAAGAAGAGAAGAAGAGAGGCAGACAGACAGACAGACTTGAAAGGCTGTGGTGATTATAGAGATCCTCTCTAGGAATAAGAACTTCCATGTCCTGGAGATGAGAGATTTCCCACAGAGGGGTCAGAAGTACTAGATTCATTATGCAAAGCTGAAATTAGTTGCCATGGATTTTGGCATTGTGGTGTAGTAGGACAAATATTGGGAAATGTTAAACAAAATACATTTTAAAATAAGGTAGAATATAGATAATGTTAATATGTGCTTTTGTACAGTTTATTGGCCCCATTTTGAATCTGACACCACTGGTGTAGAGAACAGTGTTTGGGTTTGGCATCATATAACTTGGGCTCAAATTCTCACTCTGTCCCTTAGCACTAGAATGACCTTGGGCAAATCACTTACCTTCTGCATGCCTCAGTTTCCTCATATGTAAAGAGGTTGGACTAGATGACCTTTAAGGTTTCTTGCAAATCTGTAGCTATGTACCTGTGGACACGCTGAACTGAGAAGCTAGAAGTGAAAAGTGACATCCTGATTAGAAGTAAGAGTTTATATAATGGTTAAATAGATTCAAAGAAATGACTAAGGAGACTTGCAATGTGAGGCAGTCTAAAGAGTCCAATACTGAGCTAACAGAAAGGTTCTGATAGCCACAGAGTTCATATAATTTGCAACACTCTGCTTCCTACAGCCACATGTGTAATTTTCTGCCTGGCCACATGAGGCTGACCCTGCGTTCCAGGATCTGCAGCTGGACGGCTCCCAAGAGTGGCAGTAGCATTATTCTCTTAAGGAAACAGCTGTCCCTAAGCAACAGAGGATAGTTATTAAAATAACTACTGTTGCTACTGATTTCTTTTTCACTTTTCAACTTATTGTTTGCAGTCGTATAGCCACAGCCTCAACCGCATTGTAAACAATATTCAATGCAATGACTCCAGTCCCATATTTAATTTGGCTGCTAAAACATGTCCCAATCATAGTGAATAAATTATAGTGAGAACAAGCAGTCTTTTGTTGTGACTTCTGGGAAAGAAAGAAAAAAAAAGGATGTTACTATCAAACAGTATCTTTGGCAAAATGATTTCATTTTGTTCTTTATCGACATAATTCTATCCATTCAAGTCTATTGGGATATGTGATACTAAATCACACTTTGAGTGACCATGAATCTCTTAAAATTATGAAGACTGAATTGGAGTCAAAACCAAAGAGTGCCAAAAACACTAGCTTTGTATATTCCAGTGTCTTTGTTCTGAAGTGACCTAACTCTATTGCAACAAACATTTCATAAATACCTATTTAAAGCGAAAGCATGAAAGATTTTCATTCCTTTCCTCTCTATAGTTCCTCCATGGTAGTGAGTTGGTGAATACTTCTGACAGTATAGTGTAGTAGTATATTAAACTCAAATTTAAAACTTGAGTCCTTAAACAATATATAAAATTCCTTGTAGGCTGTATGTTGATTTAGAAAATCACAAATTAATATTATCTATGTTTTATTGTATTTTTATTTATTTTGTTAAATATTTCCCAAGTACATTTTAATCTGGTTTGGTTCACTCTTCAGTGTTGCTAAACACCATGTTTGACTCCTCTGTTGTAGTGGATAGAGAGTTGGGATTAGAGGCAGGAAGACTTAAGTTCATGTCCCAACTTTGACACACGTTGGCTTGTCATCTTTGATGATTCTCTGCCCTAGGAAACTCTCTAAAGCTATACGTTGCCAAGGAATTCTTGATCTGGATTGGGAAAGGGATTTCCCTTACTGGGAGCTCCCAATATGAATGAAATAACAATTCTGGTCCAAAAAAAGGCACTTTAGAAAACAAGAACTGGGATCTATAGGGGGGAAAACCTACATCTGGAAACAGAAAATCTAAGTTTAAATGCAAATTCTGTTACTACATGGGTGACTCTGGACAATTCACTTATGCTCTCTGTGCCTCAGTGTTCCCATCTGTTAAACAAAGGGACTGGATTCATGTGTTTTAAGTTCTCTTCCAGTTAGCAATCCTATAAAAATAACTTAAAACAACTGGATATGCTCAACCAGTGTTAAAACCCAAAGAATGCCCATATTTTAATAGTCCAAAAGAATGACAATTTATTCTGCCCAAGGTAGCCATATTTGTTTAGATAATAGGTGCATATTCATGCCTTTGAGGAAATAAAGCACAGGAGCAAAGATGGATTTTCAACTTAATTCAATTAAAAAAAAATGATCACCTACTAAATGCAAGGCAACATGTGAGGCACTGAGGATCAAAAGCCAAAAACAAAATATTCTCTTCCGTCAAGGAGTCTACATCCTGGCAGGAGTATGTAATGTAAAAAGAGAAGCATAATGTAAGTTTGGAGGCAAAGTAGCCAAAGAACAGCTCAGACCAAGCTGTAGGAAAACATGATGAGGGAGAAAGCACTAATATTTGGAAGGGATCAGGGAAAGTTTCTGAGCAATGAAAGAAGATGTGGATTCTGAAAAGCAAAGGTGAGGAAGGAATGCATCTCAGGCATGAAGCACAGCTTCTTTGAATGCAAAGAAAGAGGAAATGGAATGTTGAGTTCTGAGCAAAGCAAGGAGTCTCCTTTGCCCATGACATAAGGTACATGCCTGAGAATAATGTTAAATAAGACTGGAGAGTTAGAGCCACACTGGAAGGCCTTGAATATCAAGCAAAGGAACTTGTACTTTATCCTAGAAGCAACAGGGAATCAGTGAAGATTTTAGAGAAAGATCGGACCTATAACTTAGGGATATTATTTTTGATACTTATGTGAAAGATGCCCCTGTAGATAAATATCATATATCTCTAATCTGGGTGGGTATTTTTAGATTATTTCTAAATTTTCCGCAAATTCTAGCAAAAAGAGGTAGTAGTTCTCTTTGTGTATGGGAGTGGGGGAAGCGAGTCTCTGAGATTTAATTTTCACACTGTAAAGGATACATCCCAAATAGTATGGTGGACTTTTGATATAGGAATGATCTTAGAGACCATTCATTTTAAACTCCTCATTACAGAGATGTGGAAACTGGGGCTTGGAGAGGTTAAGCGTATCATCTAACGTGCCATTTAGAAATTCTTTGGTTATAGTTCTTCATATGGGCTGATTGAATTTCTTTCTAAGAATTTCAGAATGCTTCTGTCCATTTAGCCACTGATGCCAGGAAGTGATGCTGGCTACTCTATTGCCGAGGCCAGAACAATTTTTGTAATATTGACATAATTCTTTCGATGTGTCTGTTTCTGAATTGTCCAAGAGACAGGCCAAAAAGGAGGGCTACAGGAATGTCTATTTATGGATCTTAAGTATTTACTATAATTCCCTTTCTTCTCAGACTTAAAAACATTATTATTCCATTTCCTAGATAAATTGGTGGCTATGAATTTAGTGAATAAGTTTAGTACAACATATCCATTTCAGACATATGGTAGAGATTTATGTAATGCACGTCATTCATCCTTAATGGTTTTTATTTTGAAATTCATGTTGTCAAGTGCAGTGTTTTTCCATTTTCTTCATGAAATACTTGTATAAGTATTGTTCCATACAAACAAAGCAGCATAATGTAGAAACAAATTGTTTGGACATGAATTAAAAGGAATGAGCATTCAAAAATGCAAATCACACAAGCATTCTTCCAAACAGATGGGAAAGACAAGGCGAAATCGGTTTCTCTTGGCTTTAAAAAGACCAGTACCACCTTGTCTATGGATTGTTTGTCAGTTTATTACTTCCCCCTTCAAGCACATGCACACAAATCTGGTTGACCTGATGAGAGAAGATATGATTAGATTATCATTTTGATAGATATCCCCCACCCTCCCCACAATACCTTGAATGATTTATCAGGAGGACTGTTTTATTAGACTTGAAAACCAATAGGCCTTTGTGTATCATTTTCTATCTTGTGGGATTATGGAGAGGACCTGAATTTTATAACTGTGGGGAATTTCTAGTGTGGGAACTTCCTTTACCAATGCAGCGTTCAACCTAAGACTTCCTAAATAAATCCTAGGGAGTTTTGAGGCACATAGAAATAAGATTTGCCCAGTATCACACAGCTAAAAGCTAGACTAAGATAGAATTTGCATTTTTTTTGCAAGGGGGAAGGCAGGGCAATTGGGGTTAAATGACTTGCCCAAGGTCACACAGCTAGTAAGTGTGTCAAGCGTCTGAGGCTAGATTTGAACTCAGGTCCTCCTGACTCCAGGGCCTTTGCTCTACTCACTGCACCACCTAGCTGCCCCCTAAGATAGAATTTGAACATAGGTTATTCTCATGCCAAGGTCAACAGTCTACTGTACCATGAATATAACAAAGATATACACACACATACACACATATGTGTATGTACATTATATATTTATATGTATATGTATATATACATATGTTTAGTAGATAGAAGGCTGGCTTTAGATTTGGAAAGACTTTGGTTCAAATCCTGCTGAGTTGTGTGATTGTGTGGCCCTGGGCAATTATAAAATCTCTCAGAGTCTGACAGATGAGTGGCCCATCTGCAGCAATGCAATGGAGGAAAATGGAGATCCTGACACTGATGAAATCACAAATTCAGATGAAAAGAAATCTTTAGATCTCTCTCTTTCTCTCTGTCTCTTTCTCTCCATATACACATATGTAAACACAATATTTTAAAAATAATAGTTTGCAACTTTAAAGCTTGCAAAGCACTTTATCAATATTATCTAATTTTATCCTCATGATAACCCTGGGAGGTAGATGATATTACAAGCCTCATTTTATAGATAAGGAAACTGAGGCAGGCAGAGTTGAACTGACTTGCCCAGGATCACACAGATATTAAGTATTTGACAGTGGCTGAAACTCAGGCCTTCCTGACTCCCAGGTCAGGCCTCCGTCCACTGTACACCCTAGGTATTTCTTATTTCCAAAACAATGAGATTCAGATTGCGGAGCCTCCAAGCCCAACTACATTATGCCACCATGAGAAGAAATAAAAAATGTATTCACATAATGTTTATAGAGCAATTAAAAAAAAACTTCTGTGCATTTTAAACTCAGCCTCAAAATGTCACCACAAATAAAACAGAAAAAACATATATGTGCAGTTTTAATTTAATGCTGAATTGAAATTTACAATGACCATACCCTAGAAAATTCATGTTGGTTATGATTTGCCATAATTAAATGTTCTTTTTTTTACCCAATCATGTAACAAAAATCCATTAGAATAGAAATGGCAAAATGTTAGTATTTCTGTTCTAGCCGTAGTTAGTAGGGGCTAATTAAAAGTCTAACTCTGAACCTCGCTTCCTGATATTAACAATATACAGTTGTATATTGTTTATGGCCAGAGTAGAAATTTTTCTATCTCTACCAAATTAGTTTTAACATTATAGGTACTGCAGCCCCTATTTATAAGAGGGTCCTTCTGCTGTTGAGTTGTTTTTCAGTCATATCCAACTCTTCGGGACCCCAGTTGGAGTTTTCTTGGCAAAGATACTGGAGTGGTTTGCCATTTCCTTCTCCAGCCCATTTTGCAGATGGCAAACAGGGATGAGTCACTCACCCAGGATTAGAGAGCTGGTAAGTGTCTGAGGCCAGATTTGAACTCAGGAAGATGAATCTTTTTGACTTCAGGAATAGAACTTCATCACCTAGCTGCCAGGACAGCCCTTTAGGATGGAGCAATGTGGATTCAGCTCTGGTTTAAGTGTTTGAAATACCATCAACTCTCAGTTAACTGGATAGATTATCCTTAGTTCTATTCATCCGCAGAGAGTCTGGCTTTCACATTCTCACCCATTGGCTCCACTGGCCTTTCTGTTCTCTAGTTTGCTTTTAGCCTCTCCATTTAGGTTCATAGCCTTAGAGTCGGCAGGGACCTTGGAGTCAGCTAGATCAATTCACTCATTTTAGAGATGATAAAATGAGGCCCAGAGGGGTAAAAGAAGTTGTCTAAAGTCACATAACGGCAGTTAAATGGAGCAGCGGATAGAGCGCCAGGCCTAGAGTCACGAAAACTCATCTCCCTGAGTTCAAAACTAGCCTCAGACACTTACTAGCTCTGTGATCCTGTGCAAGTCACTTAACCCTACTTGCCTCAGTTTCCTCATCTGTAAAATGAGCTGGAGAAGGAAACGGCAAACCACTGTAGTATCTCTGCCAAAACACTCCCACATACGGTCATGGAGAGTCAGACACAACTGAAATAACTAAACGATAACAACTGAAAGGTCATATAGATGCCATTTTGTTTCCAGGTCCCCCGATTCCAGTCCAGTTCTTTTCTATTTCTGTCATTCTCCATGACCTCTTCAGCAGAGGCATCCCCTGAAACTCAAACTCTTAACCACTCACAAGTCCTAGTAAAGTTTGAGGGAAGGCAGCTCTTTAGCTCACTGATCTATACCAATTTGAAGGACGAGATGTCCGAGGAGGAGGTTCACCAGAAGCATATTAGCTGGGGTCATGATGGAGATACTGGACAGTTCCCTGCTCTGCTTTAGGTAGGTCTTTACCAGGAGGCTTTTTTTTCATGGTTTTATTAGACGTGAATTCCCAGAACATGAGCTTAATTAACCTGTAAGTTCCGAAACACATTCTAAAACCAAACAGAAATTATTTGGGAAAGAATTATCTGTTTAGGATTGCTTACACCTCTATTTACCCTCACAACAGTATGGATAACTGAGAGCGGATTCGATTTAGTTACTGGCCCCTGAGAGGCAGTGCAGCAAAGCATCTTGCTTGAAATATGTTGCTGGCTCATAGTAAAGGGAGTTTTCTAGCTAGTAAGAGTTAGATAGATAATGAAGGCAGCTTGATACCATCTGTTTGTGTACATTTTGCCCCTACCTTCATGAATGCCTTCTCGTTGGTCAGCTGGGACCAGAAAGCTGGCCTTGCACCTTTCAATTGTGTTTATAACTAGGAAAAGGTGCACAGTTCACACTCTTCAGGCATAGACAAAACCTGTGAGGTTTTAAATATAAATGACTGTAAGTCTCTAAAACGATGACCGTTTTGCCTCTTTTCTTTCTTACTACAATTATCCCTTCCACATCTCTAGGATTAGGATGGCAGCTCCCCGGTGGTCTGGAAAATTTGCATAAAATTTTTTGGTTCCTCCTTTTTTTAATGGGGGAGTTTACAGTATCTCATTGTAAAATTTGGTTTGATATATGTAATGCTATACATATATTTTATGCATTTCTGAGTTTCCAAGCTTTTTCTGTTTGTATCACATCTGAAACTTCTGCAAAACTCCCCCCAAATTCCAATTTAATTTCTTATGCTGACCCATGATATATAGAAACTGCAGTGGAGAAAGTCACAATGTATAAGGGGTAACTGTACTTTAAACTCTGAGTTTTAGAGAGTCTCACATCTATCTTTTTTCCCTCCCATCCTGTTTTATAAAAGGAAGAAGCCTGCAAGAAATACTGTTGAAAGCCTCTTAAATACGGAGCCTCTGATGGACTCCAAACAGGTTATGACACAGTCCTGAATTTAGAGTTCCAACAACTTTGCTGATCCCTAGCTATGTGATTCTGGACAAGTCTCTTCACTTTGAAAAAGTTTCTTCATCTGTAAGATGATACTCTAACATCTGTACTAGCTACCATATGGGGGCATGAGTAATGGAATTTATACATTTTAAAGTGATTATAATAAATGTGAATTAGTGTTATACTGCCTTCCTTATTCCAGAATAGCAAAAGTTCTCTGACAGAATTAGTCAAAGGATCCTATCTCTAGGACTACTGTGCAATTGCTTCAGTAATATCTGACTTTTCTTGTCCCCATTTGGAGCCTTCTTTGCAAAGATTCTGGGTGGTTTCACATGTCCTACTCCAGTTCATTTTATAGATGAGAAAACTGAGCAAATAGGGTCAAGTGACTTGCCCAGGGTCACTCAGTTAGCAAGTATCTGAGGACAGATATGAATTCAAGATGAGCTTCCTGACTCAAGGCCCAGCACTCTATCCACTGTGCCATCTAGCTGCCCCCAATCTTTAAGACGGGAGTTCTTAATCTGGAGTATGTGAACTTTTAAAATAATTTTGATAACTTCATTTCAGTGTAATTAATTTCCACTGTCATCTTGTACATTTTATTTTGTGCATTTAAAAACATTGCTTTGAGAAGGGGTTCATAGATTTTGCCAAAATAATAGATGGGTCTATGATACAAAAAGTGGTAAGAATTCATAATTTGGAGTTGGAAGAGACCTCAGAGGCCATACAGTCTAACCATCTCCTTTTGCAGATGAGAACACTGAGGCCTGGAGAGGTTAAATGATTTGCATGAATTCATACAAGTAGTAAGCATCAGAAACATTGAACTCCATGGCCAAAATTTCTTCCCTACCTTTACCGTATCACTGTGACCTCCTTCAGAAATGAGGCCCTACGCTCCTGGCCAGATGCTCGGACTCAAGAAGGATGCTATCTCATCCCAGATCCTGGATCTGAGACATTCTATAGAGATTAAATATGCCCAATGATTATCGCTCTAAGAAAGAATGAATAGTGCTTCATAGCCAAACAGAGAGCGCATCAGGAGCTACTACGAGGCTGTGAACAAGGGTGAAAAAGGCTGGGACTTAGGGGACGTCAATCTCACCTATGCTCTCGGATGAGGAGAAAAGAACCTATGTAGAGATGAAAAGCAGGTCATGTGATCTATCTCAAAAGTAAAACATCGTCTTCATTGATAATGAAGTGCACTTTAGAGAAAAGGACATCCTCAGCTGGCTAGAACAGGCTCTAACTCAAGAAAGGAGAATTTAACATAATCAAGAAGGGAGCATCTCAGTAAAGGGTGAAGTTAAGGTGAGCCGAAGGTTTTTGTTCTTTTCTTTATTTTGTCCAAGGTGATTGGAGAGAGGGGAGGGGAGGAGGAAGAACGGCCAGAATCTAGATTTGTGAGTTACCACAGCCTGAAAATTCTTTACCTGATAAGTGGTCAGACTTCTTGAAGGAACCTTTCTATGCTTAGGTAGGCTAATCTTCAGTCAGCAGGCACAGTCTGTGGCTTGACCCATACTCGGTGCTTTCTAGCTTGGTAAAAGTGGCCAGAGAGCTTTCACTTTTGCATTGAGCCCTTAGAGGTATTAGAATAGAACTTTTATGGAAAAAACACACAATGCATATATACACATGTATATACACATGTGTGCATGCATTTAATAACAGTTGTAATACACATACAGTTATAACGCACATAGGACTTTATGCCACACGTAATACACTACACATGCATGTGCAGATATACGTATTCAACACACACATACAAACACATATATACACATAGGTATTTATAGGACTTTATGTCATGTGTATATACATATATGCACATTATGGATTTATTCACATGTATGTATGCACATATGTGTATGTATATATCTACATAAACATATATATCTATATCTATCTATCTAGTCTAAATGTGTGAATTCATTGCTGTAGGCAACTCCCAGTGAGGAAATTCTCATTATCAATCAATTAAGAAATGTTTATTGAGTGCCAACTATGTGCTAGGTGCTGTGTAGAATGGTAACTATTCTCCAGTTTGCTGACTTAGAGAATATTGGGGGCTAGGAAAGGTTAAGGGATTCTTTCCCCAGTGTGAAGCAGCCAGTATGGTTCAGAAATAGGACTTGAATCTACGTATTCCTGACCCGAAGGCCAGCTTTCTATGTATTACATTCACTAGTCTTCCTTCACCCTGTGGATTAGATTAGACTTGGCTATCTGTTGAGTGAATGGCAAGGTCATACACAGAAAAACAGAAGGATGATGTATGTATGCTTCTTTGAAGTATTGTGTACAAACTCAAGGACCTTTACCTAATAGTAGCCAGAGGTAAGCAAGAGGAAATCAAAGCCCTGAGTCAGAACAGTTATAAGGATAACTGAGACCTATGAAAGAATGTGACTGAGTGATTGGTTGTTAACATGAAGCCAAGTTAATATGGCCTGGAAGATGATATTACCTTATATAACAATCTTCTTTCATTCTCATACACTCAGTAAACACAAGTGCCTTGCATATAGCTTCGCAGATTTAGAGCTAACAAGGACCTTAAAGACCAATCCCTCATTTTGTAGATATAGAAATTGAGGCATAAAGAAAGAAATTAAGTAACTTGCCCAGGGTCACACAGCATCTGAGGCAGGATTTGAACTCAAGACTAACTGACTCCAAGTCCAGTGCCTTATCCATGATACTCTGAAGTCTCCCCAAAGTACTTACACCGTGAACAGTATTCAAACCTAGACGGGGAGCCCCCATTGGATTTCACTATGAACGTCTTAACTATTTGACCATCACAGCACCTTGTTATTGGTACTCAATGACTGTTTTAAAGCTCGAATTGAAAGAGGCCAACAGGGGAGATTACAGGATTTAATCAACCAGTGAGTCTGAAGGGTATTTATTGGGAAGCCAATATGTATCTAGCCATCTGTGAGATGCTGGAGGAGATGCAAATATGTGAGCCCCGGGATTCTACCCATTACAAGTTAGAAAGACAAGTCACGCACAAAAAGTAATTAGTAAAGAGTAGCGTTTATCATAGACCCATTGAGGGGAGCACTAACTTCTTCAGTGCAGACAGTAAAATGCCAAATTGATCAGGAGTAAGACAAGACTGTGAGTGATGCCTTCTTGGGCACTGGCGCGGCATCAGAGACAGAAGCTGGTGGTACTGCGGAAAGCAATCCAGAGGCCTCAAGATAGTTTTTTGAGGTCACACTGGTAACGATTTTGTTCTCTTTATTTTTTACTAGCTGTCAGTTAAACCTATGCCTGTGGATTAAACCATCTCGCTTACCTAAACCTCACATTTTGTCCCTTATTTCTTTACTCCCAACACCTATATCTCACTTGCTGACTTTAGCCTACGTTGCAGACAGATCTGAAAAACGAAGTGCCATCTTTTTAATTGATTAAGCAGAGTAAATTGATATTTAATAGCAATATCTACACACTGCCTATGACTTAGGTGAGATTTGACATACACATGCACGCATATCTACACATATATTTAAACACACATATGACATTCACGCATATATGTATATATGCATACATACATAATCTACATGTACATATGCATATATAATGGTGATTAATGAGTTGTGCTAATGGCTGATTAAGTTTTATTCTCTGTTTAAAAGATCTGAAGAAGCTAATAGCCACTTTCCAAGCCTTAAACAATTTAACAAATGATGACAGCTAATGTTTAAATACTATATTTATCACCTTATTTGAGACAATTAGCCTTTGATCAGATTGGACAGCTAGGTGGAGTAATGCATAAAGTGCCAGGGCTAGAGTCAGGAAGACTCATTTTTCTGAGTTCAAATCTGAACTCCGACATTTACTAGCTGTGTGATCTTGGGCAAGTCACTTAATTCAGTTGGCCTCAGTTTCCTCATCTGTAAAATGGTTAAACCACTCCAGCACCTCTGTCAAGAAAACCACAAATTAGGTCATGAAGAGTTAGACACGACTGAAAAACAACTGAACAAAAAGCCTTTGATAGGTCCTATAGCTATCATTATCCCCATTGTATAGTTCTGGAAACTAAAGCTTAAGAGGCTTGCCCATGACAAGGTTAAAACAGTTCCAAGGCAGGATTTGAACTCAGATTTCATAATTCCAAGTCTTGTACTCTTCATACCCCAACATTCTGCCAATCTAAGAAAACCCATTACGGTCAAACTTTGCAAGTCTCCAGACCTATGCTGCCTACAAAGAAATTTATTCTAAATCTTTCATAGGTCTGCTGTGAAAACATCTTTGATGACTGGGAATGAAATCTCACAAGTTTTGCGGAGGACATATTCCCCATGGCAATACAGAAGTGATATCAGAGAACTGTGGTATGCCATCTCAAGCCCTCTAGCTAATGTCAGCTATATACAATACCCACATGGCCAGGCTATAGCAAGTTGTGGTATTGTGGTCTGTGCTTCTCCAATGGCACTGTTCAGGCTTGACCAGTGAGAATTTGTTTTTTGTTTTTTTTTTAAATTCCATAACTTATTTTCTCCTTGGCAGTGCTTAAAAATCTATTAGTACATCCCACCTAGGACATCATTCTCCTGTGAGGGGAAGCTGGCATTTTTCCCAGTTCCTAAAAATTCAAATGAAAAGAAAGCAGTCATACAAACAAAACCAGGCAAGCTTAAGATCTTTTGTCAGTTCCTTTCTATAATTGATACTGCATGTAAATTTAGAAGAAACAGAGCATATTGCTTTATGTCATTCCTTCACTCTAACAAGTTTTCACAGTCTTCTTGAATTATGTACAACTTCGGGAATTTCTAATCATCTTACTTATAAATACTCTCCCTTACAATATAAAGGGATTAGGGCTTCCTCAAATAAAGACATTTTTTATATTTCTGTTTGTGCTCTGGCAAAATGGAGTTGGTAATTAACATAAGCCACCTTCCAAAGGATTTGCTGTAAGTCAGGGGGAAAGGAATGCTCTAGCAAAAGCAGGGAAGGCAGGCAGAACATGGAATGCATGATGAACCAAATATCTGAAAAGAAATGAAATCAGTCCATTTTCATCCTACCTTATTAGGTTGTCTTCTCATTGGGTATTTTCTTGCTAAAACCTGTATTCTTTGGACATAGAGGAGAACCTCTGCACCATGCAAGACTGCAGGTTCAGAAGGGACATGGCATCCGACATATTACAACCCTTCTTGTCAGGCTGCAGAACAGAAAGTCTTTCTCCAGCCTCCAAAATATCTCAGGCCCAATTACCCTCACTGTGTGGTGGGCAGCACTATAAATCACTCCCAGGGCACCAACAGGCCTGAGAACATTTCATAGGGAAGCTGCATTGGGGGCGAACTGGAGGAACTAAGCTCGCTCCCTTTGACAGCTGGTCCATGCTGCCACCTGGAGGACAGCCAAGGGCACTGTTGCTAGGACCCCTCGCTCTCCCACTGGAAGTGTTTTAAGAGACACAAAGTTACCATGGGGCAGCATTGCTTCCTTCTCATTTCTAAGCAGCTAACTTAACGGATTTTTCTGGGTCTAAGGCTAAGTCATTTTTTTCTTGCTTCTTTCCTTTTTTTCCTTCCTGAATTGGTGCCTTATTGCGTTCCTGTTTTATTATAGTGCCAATGGAATACAGAGGTAGAAACAAGAGGACAGGGGAAAGCAGTCCATCTATATAAGCTGTCTTAGGCTTCTACCCACTATCACCACCTTCCCTGATCCCCTATCTCTCAACCACTAACTCATCACTTGTTATGGCTCAATTCGGACTGCTCTCTGAAAGAAACACTTTTCTGTTTCTTTTTTTTATTTCCTACCTATGTTTGCCTCTTTTTTCCTTAGCCCTGTGTTGTTGTTTTTTTCCTCCCTTAAACAAAGAAACTCATGTTACAATGCATTTCATTGAAGTGTGTAGACCATTAGAGCTGGAAGGGGCATTAAAGATGACCTATTCTCATCTTTTTTATTTAAAAAAAAGGAAAACAAGGTCCAAATAAGTTGGAACTTGCTCAAGGCAATACAGAGTTCAAAAAATAAAGGGATTTCCAGCTAGCAGGGAGCATACAATCCAGAGATTCATAACCTTTTTTGTGTCACTGACTCCTGAAGCCCATAGATCCTTTCTGAGAATAATGTTGTAAATGCATAAAATAAAGTTTCTGTTCTTTGTTCAATCATGTCTGACTCTTTGTTTGGGTTTTTTTTTTTGGGCAAAGATACTGGAGTGGTTTGCCATTTCCTTCTCCAGCTCATTTTACAGATGAGGAAACTGAGGCCAACAGGGTTAAGTGACTTGCCCAGGGTCATACAGCTTAATAAGTATCTGAGGCAATATTTGAACTCGGGAAGAGGAGTCTTCTTAACTCCAGACCCAGCACTCTAGCCACGGCACCTAGCTGCCCCATAAAACTCAATAGATATGATTAAAAAGGAAACCAATTATACTGGAAAACTATTATCAAAATACTGTGAAAAACAAGTTCACAGATTCCAGCTTAATTCTAATAGTCCGACATTTTCAAACGAGGAAACTTCAGACCGGTGAAGGGAAAACAAAACAAAACAAAACCTGTTTGCCAAAGGATGCAGAGGTATTCAATTGAATAACCAGACTTTGAACTTGGGTCTTTAGCCTCTATATTCCAAATGGAGCCTTCATGTTATTAAAAAAGATTCCTCTAGGTGAGCTTACTTTGGCAAAGTCAAGTCTTGGTCCTCTGACTCTTAGTTCAGTATGTTTGCTACCGATCCCTGATGTTTCTATAGGAGAAAGTACTTAGAGGACACACTAAGCTCCTCATTCTGTATTCCCTGCTTCTCCCATCCACATAAGTGAAGAAAAGGGTTTAAAAAAATTTTTTTTGGAGAGGTGTATGGAGGGAAGAGGCGCACCTTGAAAGAATATTTTTACATACATTTTTATAGATAAGATTTCCCTTAAACAAAATTGGTACATAATGCTATGGACATTTCCTCTCTAATGGGACAGGAAAATAATTTTTCTTTATGAAATGTTTATGAATGGTTCTTACTGAGTTACAGTGACACCTCCTGGCGAGAGGAAAAGCAAAAGAAACAGATTAAGAACTTTTCACTCATGCTTTTTATACTTAAAACAATAATATAATCTTAGACTATTAAAGATGGAAGAGGCCCTAAGGATCATCTAGCATAATTTTCTTATTTTATAGGTGAGGAAAATGAGATAGGAGTCCTCAGCAATGATCTAAAGCAAAACCAACTTGGACTGAAGTTTAACAAGTTTTTAAGAAAATAGCAAGTTGAAGTTGCTCAGTCATGTGTGATTTTCCGTGACTTTATTTGGGTTTTTCTGGGCCTTGAAGCCTGTGGATCCCTTCTGAGAATAATGTTGTAAGTGCATAAAATAAAATTTTTGCTTTTGTTCAGTTGTGTCTGACTCTTTGGGGTTTTCTTGACAAAGATATTGGAGTGGGTTGCCATTTCCTTCTCCAGCTCATTGTACAGATAAGGAAACTGAGCCCAACAGGGTTAAGTGACTTTCCTAGGGTCACACAGCTAGTAAATGTGTGAGGTCAGATTTAAACTCATGATGATGAGTCTTCCAGACTCTAGGCCTGGCACTCTGTCGACTGCA
>CM053624.1:135797780-135846525 GCA_028646595.1 Phalanger gymnotis
AAGGAGTTCTGAAAAAAGGAAGAATTATTTTCCTGTTTTCAGCGAATATTTAACACTCATATCTAGAGGTGGGTTTCCGGGATGATCCAAGGCCTTATGTTCATGTCATCTGAGGTGAAGGTGAGAGAACTACAGATATTTAGTTCAGAGAATAGAAGGACTAGGAGGGATATTATAACCAATTGCAAGTATTTGAATATTTGCAAGTATTTGAATTCATTTTACTGTCTTCCTCTATGTACCTTGTTTGCCTGACCACTTAATGTAGAGGGCCAGCTCTGAGAAAGTCCATTCTGGGATAAGATACAGGCCAGGTTTTCCCTGAAGCTTGTTCTTATCCCAGAATGGACTTTCTCAGAACTGGCCCTCTACAACTAAAGGCAAAAGTGATCATCACAACCACTTGTGATAATTGCTTATCCTGTAACTTGTTTGTACTTAGTTGTTTGCCTGTTGTCTCCCCGATTAGAATGTAAGCTCCTTGAGGGCAGGGGCTGTTTTACCATCCTTCCTATCTCTAGCACTTAGTACAGTATCTGGCATAAAGCAGGCAGTTAATAAATGCTTATTGACTGAGTGACTATTGTGGTATATGGAAGAGTGATTAGACAGAAACAGAAATACAAGCAATATGTGGAAATAGCAAAGAGAGAAAATTATGCTTGACGTAAAGAAAATCTTCTAATAATCAGAGTTACTCAAATGTAGAATTTACAGGCTTGGAAGGTAGTGTGCTCTGTATCACTGAGGGTCTTCAGGCAATGCCTGGATAACCATTTGTGAGGAATTTTGTTTAGACAATTCTTTTTCTGGTGTGACTCGGGCTTGATGGCCTCTGGGATTCCTTCCAATTGTGATGTTGTATGATTCTGCAATTCTATGATTAATTCATTTATTCATCCATTCCTTCATATATTCATGTAACAGATGCTTCTTAAACTCTTACAAACCACACAAGGCATAAGATGTTAAATGTCAAATAAATGATAGAGATAATAAATGCTACAGGTTGCAGTGGGGGTGGCATTGATTATGATAATCACTTTTGCCTTAAGTGGTCAGAGAAAGCTTTATGGACAGGATGTTATTTGAGCTGAACATTGAAGAATGGGTAGGTTTAGTATATACAACACACAAGATGACTCTTCTCATCCTTCTTTTCTCCTCTATCATTACCCCTAACCTCCACTTCCCTGGTCAAAAATTGAGAAATAAGAGTAAGGGAACCTAAGAAAATAATACAAAAAAAAATCCATCATAACATGTGTCTCAAAAACAAGTCAGTCTGAGATTAATTACAATGAGGCAATATGTATGCCAATTTCCTGGATAGAGAATAGACAAAAGGAGTCAGCTGGGAAGGGGAATGCGTGAATGATCTGTGAAAATAACTTGTATGTCCTGAATAAAGTCATCTTCCTCCCTGTACCAAGCTGCTATTAGTGTGCTGTATCAATGGAAAATATCTTCAGGACCTTTGAGATTTGTATAGGTGGAGGTGGCCCAAAAAGTAATGCTAGTACACAGTCCTTGAGAATAATGTTCACAACAGAATATTATCCTGCATGGCTCATGGTTATTACCCAGGTACAATGAGGTCCATATAGAAGAGAAAAATATGGCATAGTGCTTACCTTCAAGAAAGTTCCAATACAGTTGGAAGGATAAAATTTTGATGCAAAACAGAATATAAGAGAAGCTATAGGTAAATACCAAAATTACAATAAAGATAATGTAACGGCTAATCTGGAAAGTTAAACTGTGTTCCAGAAAGCCCTCTTAGAGGTAAGATTTGTAGTAGGGAGTATTATTGTTGTGCCACCCTTTCTCAGAATGGTGTTTTTAGATGCATAAAATAAAATACATAAGATCACAAAGGAAACAGGTTATGTTGAATACAGCTATGTAATGGTAATCAGGGTGGGACTTTTTTTTTTTTTTTACTGTTTTCTCTTTTGGAATGCTAAAGCAATCAAATACCTTTAATGAGTCTTGCCTTTGTTTGAATGGGGCAGATAAAGTGGGACCTTTGGTGTTTTGTTTTGGAATGCTTTTCGGCATTGAAGTAATCAAGTACCTTTGAGTCTTGCCTTTCAAATACAATGGCAAGCAAAGTGGGACTTTTTGCTGTTTTTTGTTTGAGTGCTTCTCAGCACTAAGGCGATCAAGTGCCTTTGACTGCGTCATGCCTTTGTTTCAATAAAGTCTTCCATTGAATCTGGAGTCTTTGATGACCTACTTAAGTCACAGGAAGGCCTAGGTCACATGGGTTTGAGTCTCATGGTTGTGACACCCTCTGACCTTGAACTGGGTATATATACTCTGATGTTAGCATTTTGCTGAGGGCTCTCACTCACTGGAAGAGTATCGTGTGATTTGACCAGACGAGACTCTGGGTGGCCATCATGGAATCTGCCCCCACTTTGAAAACCTAAATGTTGATGCTTCCCTCTTTGGTAACTGTTTGTATTACTATAGTTAGATGGTTAGAAGCCTGTCTACTGGTTTGTGTTTATTTGCTCTGTTTATATATGTTTGTAATTTCTATTTGTATTCTCTCTGAAGTTCAGGGTGCTGGCTTTTCCTCCTGAACGAAGTGAATGATATATGTATGTTTAATTAAAGTAAGATTGTAAACCCCTTAAAGTTGCTTCCCTTAGAAAAGCAGATCAAAGAACTTGTGCTAGCAGCCATCCCGTGTGCTGATGTTGTTGGTCTTTCACCTCCACAGCAGCTGCTAGCAACATTGTTGTTACAAGCTACCAGCATATGTTTTTAAAACACAAGTTCATAGACCCCAGGTTAAGAATTCAGGACTTATTGAATGGGTATGATTTGAATAGACAGAGAAGATGAGAGAATGACATGTCAGGAAAGGGTAATTGCATGAGCAAGGGTCTGAAAGTAGGATTATGATCATTTATTTCATCCTTAAGCTAAGGGAACTATCATTCTGGATCTTGTTCTTACAAAATAAGGATGAAATAGTTACCACAATATAAATGATAGGTCCTATGATGGAGGCAAGAGGAAGATGAAAGAAAGGATATCTCAATTACTGAGGGTAGATGTAAAGTAAAACATGAAAGGAAAAGCAATTTTTTTCAGTTTCTGTTTTGTTTTATTTTTCCTGCACATGAAAATTTCCTTCAAATTGGGAAGGATGTAATATAAATGGTTAAAGGAAATTGAAAGGCAAGATAATTGTGAAAAAGAGAGCACTTTATTGAATTCTAAAAGATACCAAGTTGCCAGGTATGAAAGAACAACAACTTATAGTACTGAAAGGACTTATGGATGGGGTTGTTGAGCCATTGCCAATGATCTTTTAAAAATGAACAAGGATAGGGATACTACAGAGACTAGACCAATACGAAGCAAATTTTCAAAAAAACTGAAGTGAGTAGATTCTTCAAAAAAGGACTATGAGCTTGATTTCAATTCCCGAAAATGTTCTAGAACGTCTGATTTTTTAATTATTTAGTATTTTATTTTTCCCAATTACATGTGAAAATAATTTTAACATTCTTTTTTTTTCAAATTTTAAGTTTTCAAATTTTCTCCCTCCCACCTCTTCTACCCCTCATTGAGGAAGCAAGCAATTTGATCTAGTCATATAAAACACATTTCTATGTAAGTCATTCTATGAAAGAAAACACAGACAAAAAACCACAAGGAAAAAGAAGAAAGTAAAGAAAAAGTATCTTTGACCTGCATTCAGGATCTATCAGTTCTTTCTCTGAGATGGACAGCACCTTTCATTTTTAAGTCCTACAGAGTTATCTTTGGTCATTGTATTGCTGAGAATAGCTAAGTTTTCATAGTAGATCATCATGCAATATTGCTGTTACTGCATATGATATTCTCCTGGTTCTGCTCATTTCAATTTGCACCAGTTCATGTTAAGTCTTTCTGAGAACATCTTGCTCATTATTTCTTCAGGTGTAATAATATTATTCCATCATAATCACATATAGCAACTTGTTTAGCCATTCCCCAACTGATGGACATCCCCTCAATTTCCAATTCTTTGCCACTACTAACAGAGCTGCAATAAATATTTTTGTACCCATAGGTCCTTTTCCTTTTTGTTTTTTGTTTCTTTGGGATATAGACCTAGTAGTGATATTGCTTGGTCAGAGAGTATGAATGATTTCATAACCTTTTGGGCATAGTTCCAAATTGCTCTCCAGAATGACTGAATAAGTATGTAACTTCACCAATAGTACATTTGTCATTTTCCATTTCTGACATATTAGCCAATCTGATAGATGTGAGGTAGTAGTTCAGAGTTGTTTTAATTTCATTTCTCTTATCAATATTGATTTAGAGAATTTTTATATGACTATAGATAGCTTTAATTTGTCTAGAAATTACCTGTTCATATCCTTTGCTCATTTATCAATTAAGGAATGACTCTTATTTCTATAAATTTGACTCAGTATTCTTTGTTTGAGAAATCAAGTCTTTTTTAGAGAAATTCACTGTAATTTTTTCACAGTAATGAGTATCAACTATGTATTTCCCTCCATCCTATTTTCTCCCTGTTTATCCCACTCTCCTTCTACTTTTACCCTGTCCATTCTCAAAAGTATTTTGTTTCTGACTCTTACTTCCCCTTAACTGCCTTCCTTCTTTTAGTTTCCTATGCTTCCATCCGCTTCTCTTCCTACTTTCCTGTATGGTAAGATAAATTTCTACACCAACTGTGTATATTATTCTCTCTTTTAGCCAATTTGGATGAGAGTAAGGTTAATGTACTTCCCTCCCCACGTCTCCCATTTTCCCTTCCACTGTAAAATATCTTTCAGGCCTCTTCTATGTCAGATAATTTATCCCATTCTACCTCTCCCTTTCCCCTTCTCCCAGTGCATTCTTCTTTCTCATCCCTTAATTTTATTTTTTAAAGATAATCTTACTATCACATTCAACTCACACCTCTGCTTTCTATGTGTAGTCCTCCTAACTGCCCTAATAATGAGTTTTTAGGAGTTATAAATATAATTTTCCCATGGAGGAATATAAACAGTATAACCTTATCAAACCCCTCATTATTTCTCTTTCCTGTTTATCTTTTTATGCTTCTTTTGCATTTTGTATTTGAAAGTCAATTTTTTTATTTAGCTCTGGTCTTTTCATCAGGGATGATTGAAAGTCCTCTATTTCAGTGAATATCCATTCTTCCCCCAAAGGATTATGCTCAATTTTGCTGGGTAGGTGATTCTTGGTTGTAATCCTAGATCTTTTGCCTTCCAGAATGTCATATTCCAAGCCCTCTCATCCTTTAAGGTAGAAGCTTCTAAATCTTGTGTTATCCTGTGGATTCATGATATTTGAATTGTTTCTTTTTGTCTATTTGCACTATTTTCTCCTTGATTGTATTGTCTATTGTTTCAATAAAAACCCAAGGTTGGACAGCCCTGTTCTAGAGTATTGGGGAAGTTTTCCTTGATAATTTCTTGAAAGACTATGTCTACACTCTTTCTTTTTTTTATCATGACTTCTAGATAGTCCAATAATTCTTTAATTATTTCTCTTGGATCTTTTTTTTCCAGGTCAATTGATTTTTCAATGAGATATTTCGTATTGTCTTCTATTTTTTCATTCTTTGATTTTATTTGATTGTTTCTTGATGTCTCATAAAGTCATTAGCTTCCACTCACCCAATTCTAACTTTTAAGGAATTTTCTTCAGTGTGCTTTTATACCTCCTTTTCCATTTGGCCAGTTTTACTTTTTAAGGAGTTCTTCTCTTCAGTGAATTTTTTTCTGTCTTTTTCTATTTGGTCAATTCTGCTTTTCTAGGCACTTTTCTCTCAATTGGATTTTTGTGCTTTTTTTAAAACTATTTGGCCTGTTCTGTTTTTTAAGGTCTTATTTTCTTTAGCATTTTTTGTGTCTCCTTTACCAAACTGTTCACTCTTTTTTCATGATTTTCTTTGATCATTCTCATTTCTCTTCCCAATTTTTCCTCTACCTGTCTTACTTGACTTTTAAAATTCTTTTTGAGCTTCCCATGGCCTGAGCCCAATTCATATTTTTCTTTGGGGTTTTGGATGCAGGAATTTTGACTTTGTTGTCTTATACTGAGTGTGTGTTTTGATCTTCTTGTCACCATAGCAACTTTCTATGGTCAGTATTTTTTCTGTTGTTTGCTTATTTTCCAGTTTATTTCTTGACTTCCAGCCTATGTTAAAGTGGGGCTCTGCTTCCCAAGTGGAGGGGCACTGTCCCAAACTTCAGGTTTTTTGTGCAGCTGTTTTCAGAGATAATTCTGGGGACCTGCAAGTTTTTGGGTCTTCCAAGGTGGTATGATTTAGTGAATAGTGTGTTTACTAGTTTCCTGGCCTGTGCTTTGGTTTATTGGTGACCACAAGTACTTTTTTCAACCCTGGAACTGTGACGATAGTCCCTGCTCTCCTGAGGCCACAAGCCCAGCTGTGCTAGCACTCCTCCTCACACTGGGACTAAGACCCAGTACTGTGACCTAGATCCAAGTATAGGCCATGCAACAGAGTCCTACCCCCGGTACCAGCAAAGGGACCTCTGTAAATCTCCTTCTGAGCTATTGTCCAATCCCTTTACCATCTGTGGGCTGAGGGGTCTGGAAACTGCCACTGTTACCACTGATTCAGTCACCCCGAGGCCTGCACCTAGTTTGCTGTGGCCCAGTCTGCGCTGGCATGGCTTGGTCCGGACTACTCTCCTATCTCACTCTGGTGCAACATACCCTTACTGCCAACCTTTTAAGTTGTCTTGGGCTGGAAAATTGTTTCATTCTGTCTTTTGGGGGGGGGTCTGCTTCTCTAGACTTTGTTTAGAGTCATTATTTAAAGGTTTTTGGAGGGGCTTGGGGGAGAGCTTAGGCGAGTCCCTGCCTTTACTCTGACATCTTGGTTCCCTCTCCTTAGAATACCTGATTAAAGGACTGGTATGTGAGTACTTGGAAAAGGACAAGATGACCACTGTGAGCCACCATGGCTTCATAAAGCGCGATTCACACCCAAATAGCTTATGCCCCTTTTTAGACTAAATTCATAGCCTGTAGATCAAGGACATACTATCACAAGCAATCTATACAGAATACTTTATTCGCCTGTAAAATAAACCTTTTTCTAGAGTATAAAAAAGATAATTTCAACTGTTAACTTCAACAGGGATGAGAAGCTGTGGAAGAGTTGAGTCTTGTGTTAGGGGTTGGATTGTCTCAGGGGAAGATGAGATCAGAGCTATCAAAGTAAAACCTACAAATGGATTAGGGTAGAAACAAAACAAAACAAAACTGGTCAGACTGAAATAAGTAACAAGCAAACAAAACCCAAAAGTGGCTAAATTTGATGAGGCAAACAAGCTTGTTTTTGCTATCTTTTATGTCATATGACTCCAAAAAACTGACTTAATCAATACTCTCAGAAGCTAAGAAGCAAAAAGGCTCTTATACAGTGATACTCTGGTATAAGAAATACCCCATGCAAAGATGAAGATGTACAAAACAATAAATTAGGGCTAATTATTCCCAGTTCAAAAGAAGTTTTCACTTAAGGAAAAGGCTCACCACAGATTTCTTTTAAAAGTCAAGCTTCATTATAGCCTCTAATGTATGATTTGTTTTTTTTAAATCATAAATCTTTTGAGAATCCAACTATTGTATAAAGTAAGGCATTCTTACATGCTTATTTTTATAGCACATTTCCAAATGGATATACCTTCCATGAGTCTCTGAAAGTAGAATTTGAAAAGCTAGTCAAGTACAACTCATGCTAGAAATCTTGTATTGTTTTTTGAATATTCCTTTGTGGAAGCCTGTACACTTACCGGGAATTCTACAGCTGGTGCTCTAAGGAATCCAAGAAAGCAATATTATCAAGCAAGTTTTTTTCTGCCCTAAAATTACAGCAAACACTCAAATAGTGAAATGCAAAAATAGTTGTTATGCTTTACCCAAGTTTAAAGTTCTGGAATGCATGCAAGCTCCTATTATTTCTTTTAAGTAAAGAAAATAAAATAGAAATATTTGGGGAGAAAGGATAATTGAGCTAAATCAATGTAATGGTGTATATGCCTATGATGCATTACGCTCACAAAGTACTATAAACATCATTTCATTTGATTCACAAGGAAACACTATGAGGTAATTAAAAGTAAATATTCCCATCATGATTTTAGAGATGAGGGAAGTGAGTCTCTCAGGGGTCAAGTGAGTTTCCCAAGTTTAAGAAGATAGTAAGAAACAAATACAAGAGTGAAACCTACATGTTCCAACTAGAAGGCCTGGTGTTCTTTTCATTACATTTTTTTTCTGATGTAATAAATAGACTTATTATCTCTACATTGTGCAAATCCTTTACCCTGGTGATTTTTTTTACCATGTAGAGGTAGGAAGAAAAAAATGGTTCCCTACCCACATTGAGAAATTAATCAAAAGACCCCCCAAAAGTGCTTGGTTCAGGGAATGTGTAGAGTCTTCAGGTGAGAACATGTTAACTTTCATGGTTCTTCCAAACTACACTTGAGTTTAGCTGACATGGCAAATATGCTATTTAGTTTAGTACCCTTCTTGACCCTTACAGCCTCCTCTCACACCCAATTTCCCTATATTTATCCCACCTTCATTGTCAATACCACCCCCATCTTCACCTCCATATCTCGTTAAATGCCCAGGAACTCCCCCTCTACACACACACACACACACACACACACACACACACACACACACACGTATTTCTTCTAGGACATAATTTTCCAGTTAATCCGTGTTTATGCTTCCAGCTAAACCACTTATACCAAGTAAAAACTGAATGCCTTCCCTTGGTTGCCTTGCCTTGCCTTCCCTTCTTCCCTCCTCCCTCATTTTTTGAGGGCTTGGTGATATTGCAGAATTGAATTGTAATATCTACAAAGTGCCTAGAAACTTGAAGCATCTGTCTCCCACATAGCCCAAAATGTGCTTCCTCTTTAAGCAAAAGGGTTCCTATGTGTTCTAATTTTGTGACAGCTTTTAGTATTGCAAAAAAACAAATTGTTTCTGTGCCATGGGATGATTAGAAATCTGAGATAGAGAGGCAGGGGCATCCTATTTTCCATGAGAGAAAGAGAGAGAGAGAGAGAGAGAGAGAGAGAGAGAGAGAGAGAGAGAGAGAGAGAGAGAGTTAGATGCTGAAATAGGAGTGGTGAAGAAGCAAGTTTATACAAATTTGCCATTTTGAGAACTGTTTTCAGTTATTGACAGTGTGAGGGCAAAAGTCTAAGATTAGGCCCATATAGCTGCACAGAATAAAATTAGGACTATAAAATTTTGTAGAACTACTTCTGTGTCACTTGGCTATAGAGACCACACAGCTGGGAATGGAAGCTCCCCTGCATGTAATATTAAGATTTGCCTCAGTAAACTGGGTTAATTGTATTTTACAGTCCCATGCCCAATTCTCCTGGGTTGTAGACCCAGTCTAGGGCAACATCTTTAAAGTCTTGATTACCTATTGTAAAAGTCCTAGTTTATGTTTCTTAAAAAGAAACCATATTGATTGAGGGACTATGTATAGATGCACAGCCAAAATCAAAATGCAGGAAGTACTGCCAGGAAAATTTAAACTCAGTGTTTCTGTCAAATCAATCAATCAAATGCTTATTGAGCATCCAGTAGGTGCATGGCAGTTTGTTTACGTGATGGCAAACCAACCTCCTGAGAAGGAATAAATCAGTGTCCCACTGATATTTGTGTCTTCTTAACAGGGAAGCTGGACTACAGGATAGTACAGTAAGATGCTTGTTTCAAAAAGGTGATGCTTTGTGGTTTCCTTCTTCCCCCACCTTCTTCAATTTAAGGGTAGGTTGCCCAATAAAACAATTAATTTGCAACCAATCAAGATACCTAAGTTTCTATGGATCACCTCATCTTGTGAAATGACAGGTTAAAAAGTAGATTCTTTGACTACTGAGTGAAAATGTTAAAATGAAGATCTTACGTTCCTCCTTGAGGGCAGGTACTGCTCCATCTACTTTTGTCTTTGTATTACTATTGTTTGCCACAGTACCTATCACATAAAAGCTTCCTCATCGACTGACTGATTTTGCCTCTAGACTAGGGTCTTTAACCAGAGATCTACGGTGGAGTCCATGAATAGATTTCTGTGGGTCCGTGAACTTGGATATGAAAAAAAGAAATAGCTTAAAGGTTTACAAAGCACTTTACAAATTTCAGCCTCATTTTATCCTCATAATATCACTGGGAGGTAGATGCCATCATTACCCCATTTTACTGATAAAGAAACAGATCACACAGGATCACACAGCTAGTAGATATCTGAAGCAGAATTTAAATTTAAGTCTTTCTGATTCAGAGCCCAAATTCTACTCACTGCAACTAACTGCCTCTAACCTCTTCATTTCAAAACAATTATTTCTTTTGTATCCTTTTGTATTTTAGCTCATGAATCTAAAACTATTGTATTGGGAAGAGGTCTGTGCATTTTACCCGACTGCCAAAAGGGTCCATGACACAGAAAAGGTTAAGAATCTCTGCTTTAGACTTTGGATGGGCCTAATAATTATCTCTATTGTAAAGCTTCCACTTCATTTAACTTGACAAACATGCGTAAAGCAGCCCCCTATGGGTTCCCCATGGATTCCCCAACTCACTGACCAATGCCCACCTGTTTCATAGGGCACTGGACAAAGAAGGCATCTTGCCAACATTAAGCTCACAAGTTAACTTTAGCAATATCGTCATTCTGCACAAGCATAGTAAATATCAGTTATGTCATCCCCATATCTCACGGCGCAGTCTCGGTAGGACTGTCTGTCACTATGATTCTAAGAATTACTATCTAGGATCCTTGAGAATATTCTGGGAGTTATTATCTAACACCTGGAAACTAGACATTCCCATGGCCATGGATCCTGAGGAACTAAGCTCTAAAGGGATAACAAAATCCTCCTTACTGACAAGGGCCTTTAATTTTTCACATTTTTTTCCATCTATTGCCTCTATTTCTATTCTTTTTTCTTTATATTCCCAAATTCAAAAATTAAGGGAACAAAAGCCTACTCATACAACACCTCAAAGTTGACAAAGCACTGTCCCCTAACCTATTAAATATCAGATTACTGTGGTAAGTGGCAAGATTAGGATTTGAACCTAGGTCTTTTGAGTAATCCAGTGCCTTTTCCTTCATGCCACACTGATTTTCTCTATAGGATGCCAAAAATAACTTTTCAATTAATGAGTATGTGCTGAAGGGCACAATGAGGAATCAGTTAAAATTATTGTTTAGTTTGTTCTAAATGAAACAACTGAATGACTTCCTTGATTTATAATTTCCTCTACTAGTCTATAAACTTCTCAAGAAGTAGAAATTTAGAGACTCTGAGCAAGGTGTTCCCTTCTTCTCTCCCCCTCCAAAGTGCCTTGCATGTGACCTAACCATAGTGGGAGTTCAATAAATATTTGTTGAATAAATCAACAAATACAATTTCATTTGCTATCTTTCTCCCGATTTTTTTTTAACTTTGTGAATATATTGCAAACAAATGTAGAAACAAACAAAATGTCCAATCAAACAATAGAGCTCACTAGGAATGTTTTGCCCTAGGTTAGGGGTGGGGAACCTGCAGCCTCAAGGCACATGTGGCCTTCTAGGTCCTCAAGTGCTGCCCTTTGACTGAATCCAAACTTCACAGAACAAATCCCCTTAATAAAAGGATTTGTTCTGTAAAACTTGGACTGGGTCAAAAGGCCACACCCAAGGACCTAGAAGGTCACAGATGGCCTCATGGTGATGAACTGCATCCAAGTACAGTCTACATCAGCCAAGGGAATTGGAAAGTTGAGAGAAGAGAAATCTCAACGGCTATCGGAGAACATGGGACATTTTGACTTAGCTACCTAGTAAATTCTATTAAGCTTTCTTTTTCACTCTTCACTTCACTTTATCCATGCTGGATTTGTGTAACGGGGTGATATAGAAATGGTACCGAACTTGGAGTCAGGATACATTTAAATCAAATCCTGGCTTCAATACTCCACAGCTATTGTGACCCTGGGCAAGCCACTTAAATGTTCTCAATTTTCCTTTCCATATAATGGGGCTGATATTACTTTGTGCAAAGTCATGAGGAAATCTACTGGAAATCTTAAAAACACTATAGCAAAGTGAGCTACTTTCCCCTTGTTTTCATTCACCCACGTACAAAGCCTCTGAGTGGGAGGAATCTAGAGTAAAGGTCTAAGGCAGCTGGGACCTTACAGCCAAGTAGACTCAGTTCAAATCTCGCCTCAGATGCTTAGTAGTTTTGTGAACTGTTGTTTGTGAAAACAAACTCTGAAATCTGAAATAGTTTTAGAAAAAAATCTTCTTAGGTCATTTGGTAGAGAGAGGGAGCCACTGGGTTTGTTCTTACAAATCACAGACTCTGGACAAGTCATTATAGGGGGGATCACAATAGCACCCACTTTCCAGGGTTGTCGTGAAAATCAAATAAGATATTAAGTGCTTTTCAAACTTTTAAGCATTATATAAATACTAGCTATTATTATTATTAATCCTCATGGGGTATTTTAAAAAAAACTGGTTTCTTAATTTATTAGAGAGGCTTTGAAGTCAGTTTCTTGGTCGGAATGCTATTAATGACAGACTTAGCACCTGAACTAGCTCATTCCTGGGAGATTTTTTTTAATAGATCAAAAATGGTATGAAAATAATACAATTAAAAGAATCAAAGATAAGCATCAAGAAGTGAGGTACTTAACTGCACAATAGGAAAGTTAGTGGAAGGCTTTGTCGCTGTGTTATCTATAAATAGTGCTCTGTGGTTCACTTACCAATTAGGAATCATCACATGGAGGTACCTTAGATGTCAGTAGCTAATTTGCATATCAGTGAAACATTAATTTGATGAAAATGTTAAAGTTTTATGAACTATTTATAGCAGATTTGTCACCTACTAACATGGAAGTCCATGAAATGTACAAGTATATTGAACGTTACATTCTCTCCAGGAATGTGTGCAGGTAGGGGATGACATGAATTTTTTTTAAGGCCAAATTGAAATGCTCAGAATTTACATTTGTGTTTGGGATTTGGCTCTAGTTCAGTTAAAAAGGTAACATCTATGATGATTTGGGTCTTCTAATTATCTTTAGTGATAACTATATTCTTGAGCTATACTCTTGATCTAATGGTAACTCTATTCTGAAATGCTTTTATATTTTTTTCCTTGCAGGAGACAATTGGCTTTGCAGACAGAGATAGCTTGTTAGCTCCAGCAAATTAACTCGGAGTTAGTGGCCTTGTCTATATTCAGGTTGCTAGAGGACCTCTGAATCAGACCTTCAAAAAAATAATTCCTGGTTTGGGGGAGAGGAGGTTGGTCTGCTTTTTTTTTTTTTAAACTCATCCAGAGACAAATGAAAGGTTTTGTGGGTGGTTACTCCTACAAACTGAAGAGGGTCTGCTGATTCAAGTACATTGGGAAGTAACCTGTAGGTTCTTAAGCTTAACTACTATATTCACGTAGTGTACTTAGTGCAAATACTGTATTTACAGAACCAGTAATTTTGCTGAACTGCCCTATTGTGGTTATGCATGGCATTTGGCTCACCACATCTGTCAATCAGTTTCTGGTGCTGGCCAATCAGGGGGCAAGTTGAATATCCAAAGTCAGAGAGCTGTGTATCTTAAGTAAGATTGTTGTAAGAGTATGGTCTGTGTGAACATGGTGGTCCATTAGGAAAGGGAACACATTTTATCTACACTTTCCATAGTACCTAACATAGTATTTGTCACATACTAGGTGTTTTTCATAAAAGTTTTTTTTTGAATAAACCAATCATGTAATGTTTTTAAAGAGTTGATTATTCTAATACACTTTTGACCTCATCTAGTTCCACACCCTTCATTTTAAAGATGAGAAAATTAGTGCCCAGAAAGGTTAACTCACCTGCCCATAGTTTCATATCTAACCAGGAATAGAGCCAGGCTCCAAATTCAACAATTCAAGTTTGACTGGAGCACTCTTTTCACTGTTTCAGGTGACTTCCTAATAGGATAGATTTCTTTTTTGTACTTGTGGTTATTTAATTTTGATATTAACCCTGATATTTATTTGCTTATTTATTTATTTAATATTTAACTTTGTTATTAAGAAGGAAAGTAGGTGGCATAGTGAATAGAGTTAGCCACACTTGGAGTGAAGACAAGTTAAAATCCTCTCTCAGGCACTTGGTAGCTGTACTATCCCAGGTAAGTCAGTTCACCTCTCTCAGCCTTGGTTTGTACATTTGCAAAATGGGGATAACACTAACTACTTCACGGGGTTGTTGTGAGGATCAAATGAGATGCTATAAATGTTAGCTATTATTAATATGTTGTTGATTAGCCCTTTCTGGAGCTTATGCCTACTCTTCTCCCCTATAATGTAAGGAACAACACATCATGATTCTTTGTCTGCTCCCCACCCTGCCTTGCTCATTGTAGATCTTCCATAAGCACTTATTGGCAAAATAGGCTGATGTATGGGGAAGAACTCTTTAAACTTATACAGATGCCAGTTAACAGATTTGATTTTTGAAAAGACATTGAAATTGATTTTTAAGTACGTGGAATTCTCCCCTTTCATGGAATTTCAGAGATACTCTGCCCATAGGATAGAGACTGGACCAATAAGTTGGTGGACTAAATTCAGGAAATGAACTCCCTATGTGCCTCTTTCATGTTATTTATAGTCTCAATGAGTTGCCAAGAAGAATGAGGTTAAATTACTTGTTCAGGGTCACACAGCCTGTATGTGTCAGAGGCAGGATTTGAACCTAAGTCTTTTTGTCTCCAAGTCTGACTCTCCATTCACTACATCATGTTCTCTGTGTGCCTTACACAGGGTAGGCACTTAATAAATGTTGGTTCAATTACATTGAGTTTCCAATTGATTAGGTTTTCCATGAAATTTTGATGTAATTCAATTTTTGTAAAAAAAAAAAAAAGTGAACATTTGGCTTCATCCAACTACCTTCTATTTTGAGCCAGTTCACAGACTCAGTCATAGCCTAAATGTTAGGGAATATTTACATTTACTCATTTAAATTTTCTAGCTAACATGCTGCTGGGCATTGCTGATTATGAAACAGAGGAACTAACTCATAACCATCAACATCATTGAGCTTTTACCATGTGCAGAGGGTATAATTTTTGTCCTAAAATAAATGTGTTTTTTTTTAAAAAATAAGCTTTGACACTTCTTTTGGGTGCACTAATTTAGCACCTTGATTTCAAAACTGCAGGGGGAAAAACAAGTCAGCATTTTTTAATGCTATGCATGAATAAAAGTAGATTGAAATAAAACTATTATTTAAATTTAACAAAGCAAAATGTATACTGGAATGCTATTTCTTTACCTTCTGGTTTATGAGAGCAGGGTAAATTACCTACATTTATGCTATGTCATACAGAGTTTGAATTTCTAAAGGTCAAAGGAACATTTTTAATTCTTTCTTATTTAGTAAAACTTGTCCTTCCTCTTTTCCATTATGCCCTTGACTCTTTCTTTCCAAGATTTAATCAAAACCACCTCCCCTCCCCCATATTACTTTCCCATACTTCTCAACAGAAAGCTCTATAAACTTGAATATGTTGAAGATATTTATCCACATAGCTATGAGAAATATAACAATGCAAGCGTTAGAAATATCAGATAAGCATTTTTTTTTCAAAAAGCCCCAATAATGACTTCTAAGAAAGAGAAAAAGAACCAATATGTAATCAGAAAAGCCAAGTGCTGATGTATCCAGTACAAAAAAACTCTCTATTTGGGGGTCCTGAGAAATTTCAGCAAGTGGTTGTAGAGTAATGAATGTTTGTAATTCAGCAGCAACTGTTTAAAAATTCAAAGCCACAAAGACATCACTGAATGGACTATTACAATTAATGCACTTACAGCAAGGGTAGTATGCTTCAATATGTATTTTGATATACTTTCAAACAATTGCATGCTAAATTCATAATTATACAGAAAACATTGTTTCAGGGGGGACGTTTGCTGCATAAAAATATGCTGTGGATTACACCATATCCTTCAAATATGTATTCTGGGAAATTTTTCTAAAGATTCCACATAGTAATATTTTCAGTGGAGAAGATGGATAAAATATTCTATTTTGTTTAACAGGTTAACTCTTTGTAGATATTCTTTTTCCAATTCTCATCTTCCTTTAGTTTGTAGACAACAGGACAAGATTTCTTTTCTTCTTTCAGGGGAGTAAATTCATTAACATAAATAACAATGAGGCCTTACTGAAATCTTATTATGGATTCCCATGGATTTAGCTCTTTTGCCCAATGAACAGAAAAGTTTAGAAGGAATTCTTTTTTTCTACCCATTTTCCATGTTGTTCATATCTTAATGACATAATTAAGTAAATCTACGTCACTAAGCATTGCTGACTGATAAATTAGACCAAAATAATTAAGTCTGGTTCTTTTCACAATAGAGATTTAGTACAATAATCAATGTGAGGAAGAATTTAGAGGCTGGAGACTTCAGAAGATTTAGCAAACAGCTAAAATGAACCACGTGGGAAAGCAGTTAAATGTGTGTGTGTGTGTGTATGTATACACACACACACACATATATATATATACACATACATATGCACATATGCAATAAAAATACATGCAATGACTTTATGTTATCCTGTTTGATTCATAGTACATGTAGATTCCATACATTAATGTGGTCAGGGAACCATGTAGAAAATATATAAATGCCAACAAAATCTCAATTTTTAGGATAATAACACAAATTCAATGACCATTATTAACAATGAGTAAGTATTAAAGTGAATAGTAATTAAGAATATTGTTGTGGAGTGAATTAGGGACAGAGTAATTAAAAGAAGAGGCAAGACTAGAAAACGACATATGTGCATGTTTATATATTTATAACAAAGTCAATTAATTTTAAAATGTACTTGTAGATATAAAATTATGAATGTCTAGGCTGTGAAAACATGTATTTACAGACTGTTAAATGTTTATCATATTTTCCATTTTTTTTATAAACCATTTCCTAAATTCCTTATTAGAACCAAGCAGGTTGCTTAATACTGCTCCCATTGTAGGTTTTTCTCCCCTTTGGAATCTGACTTGTGGTTAGGCAGAGGTGTTCCTAGTCTGTTTTTCTCCTGGGGGCAAGAAACTCAAAGCTTCAGCAAATGGATGCACTTAGCAAGTCCATCAGGAACTGTCAAAGTAAAATATTATCCAAGGCAGTTGGTGGTGTGAGTAACCACTGGGATTTACAACCAGCCACACTTGAGAAACTGTGAGCAACTCTCTTTTGTCACAAGTGGGTTCCATTTCTTACCCAAGATGGTTAAAAAAAAATTGTGAGTATTTTTTCCACAGACATAACTCCTTTTTGGAGTTGGCCAAGCAATAAACAAAATAAAAAGATGATGAAGTCAAAATTTGCCCAAACTGGAAGAGTCAAATGCTAACCAAAAGTGTTTTATATCTTCTTCCAAAAGTGAATTCACATTTGATGGCCTTCCACATCTGTTTACACAGGCCAAGGGGATCTGCTGGGTTCTGGGCACACATGTCTGCCTACATGAATGTTAGTATGTGGTAAAGAAGAGAGCATTGGCCATCTATGTCCATGACTATCTATTCCAAGAGTGGAGAACGCACTTTGCTTTTCAAAATAGATTTTTTTTCCCTTTCCTGAACTGTACGAACAGTCATATGCAAACGAATTATTATAAAGTTAAAAAAAAACAAACCTATTGAAGGACTGAAAAACAGGGGATGGGATTGAGGTGGCGGGCGGCGTTGGTGGCTGACAAGCCACAAAGAGAAACAGGTGCTTGCAACAAATAGGAGAAAAGCAATCGGCTCATCATGTCATTTAAAATTCGCCTTCTACCTCACGAACATAATTTCAGAGGGAAAGAAAGGAAGCGAGAACAAGCAAAAAACAACAAATCTTTCTCCAGGTTTCTGGAGATTAGCATTCATAATGCTGCCTGGGTAAATGAGTCAGGTTCTAAGTTTCCCACTTAGAAGCTGTTTTCCCTGTTGGAGACTATTACCCTCATCCTCCCCGCCCATCTCCAAGGAGTCCCTTTGCAGCACGGCCCACGCCGTTTTCCCCCAGTGAAGCCCGGAGCCTCGCCTAGCCCCTCGCAGTGACCCACTGGCCGTAGCCTCGGAGCGGCAGCAGTGGCGCCGGCGTCCCTGGGGCGGCTTAGTCGCCCGCCCGCCCGCCCGGGCACTGGTAGTCTTGGAGCCCCGCTGCCAAACAATGAGCCCTGGGAGAGACCCACCCAGAGAAGACGCCCGCAGCACTGTTCGCGCGGGACGCTCCGGGGCTCGAGTGGAGCTTCTCTCCTGCTCCTCCCCCCCAACCCCCCACTCTTTCCCTAAAAGCAGGCAAGAAACCAAAAGGAAAGGTAGGTAGGAAGGTCCTTCCCCCTGTGCCCACTTCCAAAGGGCACGTTTCCTAGCCCTGCACCCACCAATTAAAGGTATCGCATCTGAAAAGCATACCAAGAAAGAGGGAGCGTATATAAGGTCCTGTCCGAGTCCAACCTGGGCATCCCCACCCCCCTTTTCATCTGCCAGCCTCGCTTGGTTTCCTTCCAATCACTTATGGAGGAGTCCGGCGCATATTGAAATCCTTGAAGATTTGGGTAGGGGGGTGAGAGGTGGGGCCAAGGACCTAGAATCTCTAAAGTGCTTTCCCCTCCATCCCTCTGGCAGGGCACAGCCCCAGGCTTGGGAAGACACAAAGACGGGGCCAGGGACCCTGACAAAAACTCCGCCGCCCTGCTTTTGCCTGTTCCGAAACGGTATTAAAGTGGCGGTGTCCTGGGTGTCTCTGGGGTAGGGGGAGGTAGTGGTCCTTTTGCCGGCCAGGGCTTGCCCTGAGGCTAGGCATTGTAGCTCCAGAGCCTCGGTGCCAAGGTTGGGAGCTTTTTATGCCGTCCTAAGGGAAAGATCCAAGAGGGCCAGATAAAGAGACAGGACCACGGATAGTGACAGTCGCAGAAAAAAAAAAAAAAAGAAGGGAAAAGGCAGGACTTACTTGGGGGGGCGGGGAAGATGGCCAAGGCGGACTCCGGCTCCGGACTCGGCAGGTGTCTGTAATAGCGGGGAGAGGCAGCTGGTTGCTGGCGCAGCTCCGAGCTCGGGGGCTCCCACTTCACGAGGAAAGGAAACTCCCCTTCCCACCCGCTGCTGCCACTCCTCCCTTGTCACAGACACAGACAGACGTAGGCACGGCGCGCTCCCCTTCTGCCTCTTCCCTTCCTTCCCAGTTCGGGCTCTCCCTTTGCTCTCTGACTCCCCTACAGACCACACCCTGCCACCCCGCGATTCTACTTCTTCCTCTTTGACACTTCTAGTGGTAACTCCCCCTGACTGCAATCCTCCCACCCACCCCATCACCTCGACCCACGTGCTCCCCGTCTCCCCTTCAAACTTCTCTCAACCCTAACATTACCCTATAGAAATTTACCTGGTCCGCAAAGGAGGAAGAAAGGTCCTGGTACATGACGGCTGTATATGGAAGACTCTTTTCCACTCAACTGCCCAGTCTTCCTGGTCTAATATCTATTACTTTTAAAAGAAAATGACATGATATTAGTCAGGCCACTAGCATTTAGTAAGTATTTAATATATTCCAAGCACTATGTTAAGTATCTATGTATATGCCCATATATGCAAATTATTTAATGGGGAGGGAGGGGGGTTGCCTTATCTCTGAAAGGAGAGTTTTGAATTGGGTGGCCTCTTTGGTCCCTTTTCTCTGTCTCTGTCTCTCTGCACGCACACATGCACACGCACATGCACAAGGGTGTTCATATATGTGTTGTAAATATAATACATTTTATACATCCATATTTATAAGAATATATCCTTTATCATATTTGGGAACATGGAATTTGAGACCTGGAATCTACTTAAGTCATTTAGTCTATGGGATGGATACCTTTTCTATTTTTAAAGAGTCCCAGAGGAGAATTTAGAACCTTCATCAGTGATCTCTTGCAACCATATCATTTTGCCCCAAGAGCCCTTTTCACTGTGTGTGTGTGTGTTTTTTTTAATGACAATACTTTGATATAAACCCTCTGGATGACACTAAATTCTAAGGTTTATCACTAATTACTAATATTCACCAGTGCTTTTGAGTAGCTGGGTCTTCTGCTTGTCTCTGCCCTCACTCATGAGGATATTGCTGTTTTAGACTTCTCATAACCTGTACCTGGTTGGAGCACCCAGCCTACCCAGTTCCCTACCTAGAGGTAGAACAGGCAGATGGGAATAACCACGTAGAAGAGGAAGTAAATCTCTAAAGGCTTGGAATCATGAAGAATGAGAGTGAGATGTTAGAGAAAGAACAAGAACATTTAATAATAATTAATAGCTAATATTTATATTGTGCTGTAAGGTTTGCAAAGCACTTAACATACTGTGCATTATCTCACTTCGGCTTCAAAACCACCCTTTTGTGATAGCACCACAATAATAATTAGTAGCATGTTATAGGATATAGAATTCTTTAGGTTCAATGTTTCATTTTCAGACTTAGCTTTGCCTCTGAATCTACCAGTCAAGTTTGTATTGTGAGATAATTAAAAGTTCTATAGCCACCAAGCTTCAGCTTCACCTATGAGAAATCCAGAGCTGAAATTAGTCTGCAATTGCTGTGATTTAACCAGCACCCTCATTTCTTAGCTTTGTAAAACTCTCTTAAATAACTTCTCTATGACCATTCTTCCCTACTTTGCATTTTACTGGGTGCTTGATAGGAATCCAAGAGTTCCCATTTCTATATGGCTTGAAGTTTATAAAGCACTTTTCTCAAAAACAACCCTATGAAATGTGCAGTGAAATTATTTTTATTTCAATTTTACACATGAAGAAATTGAGCTGCTACACAGTGATTTTTTTTAATGTAACAGCTAAGGGTCAAAGTCAGGATTTGAACCCGACTCTACAAAGTATCAAAGACCTTTGCTTTTGTGTGGGTGAGAATTCCTTGCAACCAGGTTTCCTTACATATCTCAGATGACAAAAAATGTAGCTTGTCTCTCCCATAAGAATATAAATTCTTGGAGGGCAGGGCAAGGACCATGTTCTTGCTTTCTTTTGTATCGCCCTGGAACATATTAAATGCTTATTAAATGCTTCTTGAAAGACTATCTGGTTGATTGAAATCCATTTAATTTAGGTTATTATAATAACCTCCAGTGCTTAGAGAGGTTAAGCAATGCCCAGGATCTGTCAACTAGCAAGTGTCAGAGTCAGTATTTGAACCCAAATTTTCTTGGCTATAAGTCTAGCACTCTATCCATTATTCCATGCAACCTTATCTACTCTCTACACTATATTATACGGTGGAATTGAATAGTATCCAGTATATTGCACATCACATAATAGTGCCCCTTAATAATCACATATATGTACATATACATATATACATACATATATATATGTATTTATTTCTGGTTGTTTCATGTATCCATGTCTGTTCTTCCTGCTACAAGTTTCTAAGGGCAGGGGCTCTACCTTTTACATTTTTTCTCCTCATAGCACTCTGGACAATTTTGGGCATTCCATAAATGAAAATGCTGAAAGACATAGGGCTGTGGGAGAAAACCACTATTTGCATAAGGAAAGCGGGAACTCATTGGAGCTATCTTTTTTTTTAATGACCCTTTCCCTTTCTTTTTCTCAAATTCTAGAAGATGGTCGATCAAAATTTGAGCAAAGTAGGACACAGATCTTGGTTTCATCTTTTCGAGCAATCAGCCAGTTTGTATAAACTCCCATAAATAAATCTTATCTGTGGGCTCGTGGTTGCTCTTAGCTGTTGCTTTGACTCACCGCTCTCTTTCCATTTCCCAAGTAAATATAGCTGTTTAAATCATTAGGAGCTATTCACTTGTGGTTTAAACAATGATAAGATAATTTTGACCATCCTTATTCCTTTTCCAGGTGCAGTGAAGGGAAAAAAATCCCTCAAATGGAAATCAGAGCAGGGTTCACATCCTAGATGTGCCATTTACTATGGATGTGACTTTAGGCAAGCAACTTAACCTCTCAATCTCAGTTTCCTCATCTATAAAATGAGAGAGTAGGATTAGATGGCCTGAAGTTTCTTTTAAAATTTAAATCTAGGATCCCAATTTTACCAGCAGCATCGAGAATACTAAGTATCTCAGCTTCAGGAAGAAAGGTATTCCTCTTCTCCTTTCTGGTTCAATCATTTCCTAAACTGTACCTGTGGCTTTCACCAAAAGCCAGAAAAGATGAAGGAGACACAGAATATTCTCTCAGGACCTGGTATCATTGCCTAGTCCAAAGCTATATTGGGAGTATGGGAGGGAAGTGTACTCAATTTGTATAAATTACTTTTCCCTCAAATTCTGCTATTGACATCACTTGCATATTATACACACACATACATATAGACATAAACACATGCATGTGTATGCACACACATATGTTCAGATCAATTCATCTATTCCACTGAAACTCTTTGGATAGAATCCTAGGTCACTGTGGGTCTCCTGAATCAGCATTGCTAAAATTAGATGCAGTACCCACCCAATATGAAGCAGTGTGTGTGTGTATGTGTGTATGATAATTAGCCTGTTTGGTGGAGAGAGGGACAGTTTTGGAGACAGAAGACCTGGATTCAAGTCCTAATGCTATTAGGAGCTAGCAATGTGCCCATAGACTAGTTACTTAACCTCTTGGTTGCCCAGACAACCCTCTAAGACTAAGTTGCAAAGAAGTAGCTGATCTTCATGGTAAAGAAAATTTCCATAGTGGCAATTCTGCTTTCTCAAACTGATGGAGTTATTGGTCTGGAACTACTCCATTCCTCCTGTATACATTTTGATATATTACTTTCCCTTCTACAAAAATGTAAACTCTATGAATAGAGGGATCTTGTCCTATTTAAACTATTTGCCTCATCCCCACCCTTAGCACAGTGCTCTGAACTTTGGAAGCAAATAATACATATTCAAAAATTGAATTGAAATATCTTTTCTAGTGGAAACCCTGCCAGGTCACTCAAAATTTGTAGCACATTCTGTTGCAGATATTAATTACTCATGGAAATATAACATCCAGGAGAACTGAACAAGAACTGAATATACAGTAAACATTTAATAAATGTTTATTAAATATATAAATGAATGAATGAAATTACTTTCTCTTCTTACCACTTTAGTCTGAAGGACATTTTAGTTTTTGCCTTTTTGTAGTCAGTCTTAGGCAATATTGTGAAGTCAGTGAAATTTTAGGTCTCTACCCTCTAATATAACACTGCTCAATGGTAACTTTTCTCCAATCTCAGTGAAATGTTTGGTGCCCTCCTGTATTTCTTTCCCTGATTAATACGTGTTCTCATATACTTCTTCAAAGCTTCATTAATGTGTAAATGAGTCTGCGAGGGGCCAAAGCAATACAAGATTCAAAATCGACTTAGGCAAAAGGAAGACTCTTCAGAGGTAAAATACGTTAGCCAGTAAAGGTTTGGTGAGGATTGTGGAAGTTTGTTGGGTTGAGTGGAGTGGAAGGTGGTTGAATCATTGATCTCTTATTCTGTTTCATATAGGGTAGGCTCTGCTTTCAAGTCTAGGAGTGCTGGTTCAGAGCAGAGGAGTCCCATAGTGGTTTGGGGATTCCATCCAAATGGTCCCAATGGGGAAGATGAGCTGATCCAAACACCATTTTCAGGGTAGGGATGAGAAAGTGAAGAGTTCCAGTCTAGTTCAGTATTCTAAAAAACAGTGGCACAAAAGGATCCTTCCCTTATTTTTTTGAAGGGGGGGATTGCCTTTTATTTTTTATTTAACATATCATTGTCTAATTATCTGCTTTATACCAATGTGCTTCACAAAAAGACTCACATAGGGTCTATTTAAATATCATGTTTACCTGTTGGATTGAAAATAAATCTACACTTATCTCTTCTGGAGCACATCCATCACAGAGGACAAGTCACATATCTGCTTTGGAGGACTTCAGAAGCCTCTAATTATATATGGGCACCTCTGGACACCTTGAACTCTGGCTATGCTCTTCATCCCCCTCCTACTGAAACCTTGGTCTCTACCAGGTAAGCCTTCACCTTGTCTTGTCCAGAACTAGGCCTCCACTTCATTTACTTGCTATTTTATTTGTAACAACTCTTCTCTTCTCCCTATCTCCTCTTTATATGTCTTCTCCCACTAAAATGTCACGTAAACTCCCTGAAGGCAGAGATTCTCCTGACTACTTGTATTTTTATGTCCAACGCTTAGCACAATGCTTGCCGTATAATCGGTGCTTAATAAATGCTTAATTCTTCATTCATTATTAGCACTGTACTAGTGACATACAGTCCTCCTCTATTGTATAGAAGCAAGCCTAGGTGGAATTATAAATGGCTGCCTTTGTTAGTGAGTTATTCTGTCTACTGGAAAGCAGTAAAAAATATGTTTTTAATTCAGAAATATTTGCATGGTTTCACTATACAGAAAACTTTGACTTTAAGCTTCATGTATGACATTTTATGAATAGTTAACCAATATATGTATAAGGCAGGTGCTAAAGGGGATAAAATAAGGAAGACAAGATCCCTGTCCTCCTAGGGCTTAAAATCTAATGAAAGACTCTTGGTAGAAGATAATGAAACATGAAAAATAACATAACAGGAAGTGCAAATGAGTAGTGCAGACAATAAGAATCTTATGTGTTCAGAGGAGCTCACTCAGGGGTCTGAGGGTGGCCAGAAAGTCCTCATCAAATAGGTGGAGCTTGATAGGCTTTCAGTAGGGTTATTAAACAGGTAGTAATAGAGGGAAGAGCAGGACATTCCATTTGGGGCTAGAAGATTGAGAAAAGGAGTGAAATGAGAATTTTCTTTACATATTTAGGGGTATATATCTCTATCTCTATGCATATGTATGTATATGTGTATATGTATCTGTGTCATATATCCCTGTAAAGGGGTAGGATTATGTAAGATATAGTCTCAAAATTCTCTAAGTTTCTGAAAGACTCCTATATAAACATGGTCAAATTTCTAGAAGACAGACAATATTTCCTTTTTTTCTAACTTTATTTTACATTATCTGTTAGTCTGTCTACCCAGGTATCCAGCTAGCCAGCTATCCATTTATCTACTATTGTCATAGGCATAGTTCAAGCTCTGCCTTCTATAGGGATTCTTTCTGGATCACTCCAGCAGCTAATTATTACCCACCAAAATTATGTCTTATGTACATTCTACATGTCTATACAGGATGTCCCAAAAATCTTGGTGTATTTTTAAACTATGAAGGATTCACTGCACCAAGACTTTGGTAAAGCCTCATATATGCTTGTGTTATCTCCATCAACTAGATCAGGGGTAAGGAACCTGTGGCCTCGAGGCAACATGTGGCCCTCTAGGTCCTCAAGTGTGGCCCTTTGACTGAATCTAAACTTCACAGAACAAATCTCCTTAATAAAAGGATATGTTTTGTAGAACTTGGACTCAGTCAAAAGACTTCACCCAAGAACCTAGAAGGCCACATATGGCCTTGAAGCTGCAGGTTCCCCATGCCTGCTAGACTCTCAGCACCTTTAAAGCAAGACCTCATTCATCTTTATATGCCTAGTATCCAACATAGTGCCTAACACACAGTAGGGACTTTAAAAATCTTGGTGAACGATTGATTTCTAAACTCTTCTATTATTTTAGTTTCTGTATGTGTAAAATGGGCAACTAGGTGGCTAGTAGATAGAGCACTGGATCAGGAGTCAGGAAAACCTGGGTTCAAATCTGGCCTCTGATACTTACTAGTCATATGATCTTGGACAAATCACTTAACCCTGTTTGCCTTGGTTTCCTCATCTATAAAATGAGCTAGAGAAGGAAATGGCAGACTACTTCAGTATCTTTGCCAAAAGAAAAACAAAAAACTCCAAATGGGGTCACAAAGAGTCGGACACGACTAAAAGGACTGAACAACAAAATGTGTAAAATGGGCCACTTATCCTCCTCTTCTCTTGATTCACTGAGCTAAGAAACATTAGGAACTAATTTTTGACAAATCACAATTTCTGCTCTCCTACTTATTCCCGGGGGAATTCCACAATCCATGCCCTTAATCTCTCAAGATTACTTGGTCATTGTCAAAGCTCGACTTCACAGGGTGGGAGGGGATAATCTTACTTTGGAACTTGTACATATCAGTTCTTGCAGATGCAGACTGATTATTGATTTAGTCCAACCAGAGAAAGAGGGAAACAATCCTTAATTCCTACTTCCAGGAAAGTGATATCATCACGATTATGAAGGATGTTTCTGTCTTGTGCCGCTATAGGCACGTTAAAGAGTGATGCCTAAAATGATGGGCTCCTGACTACTGTTATTCACCATTTATTGGGGAAACAGAGTAAAGAGATAATTTTCTGGATGCTATGGGAGAATACCATAAACACAAAATCTCTGCTTTCAAAGAGCTCAAAATATACCTAGATTGATATCAAATATAGATAAGAGACAATAAAAATGCTAGAGTGGAAGTCTGTAGATGTGGGCTCTGTCCTACCTATAATTAGCCATATGAAGGTAAAGACCTTGGTTAAGACCTTTAAGTCTTCTTCAATTTCCTCATCTGTAAAATGGAGATAGAAATACATATACTCCCTATGTTACAAGGCTGTTGTAACAAGCAAATGAGAAAATGCATATTCTGAGAACTATACAAAAGACAGGTACTATTCACAGGTTTGAACCATTGGTTCTGATTTAGCTCTGGAGTTGAGTGGCAAGTATGGAAGGTGCTGAAGTTGCATGTGGTTACGTATTTCAACCATGTTTTCTGTTTAAGTAGGATATTGTCCAAAGTGAATGAAATATGATCCATGGTGATGAAGCCATCAGCATGAACTCTGATTGGAGGAGCTGATTTGTGGGGCACCGGTGAAGGAAGGTGCTTGAATGTGGAGCACTAGCCCTAATTTGGAGAGGAAGAAATTAAGTTAATCAATATTTATAAACATTTACTTTGTGCCAAGCACTTTGCTAAGTGCTGAGGATACAAAGAAAGGTAATACAATCACCAAGAAGCTCATATTCTAATGGAGAAGACAATATACAAACAACTATGGGACCATGGAAGATATATAGAGTATATTTGAGAAGTACTTTCAGAGTGAAGATGTTAGCAGTGGAAGGAGTAAGAGGATGGAAAACGTCTCTTGCAAAAAAATGGGATCCTGAGCTGAGACTTGAAGAAACAATGGTTTCCAAGGTTGGGGAACCATGAAAGCTCCATTCTTCTAGCTTTGGGATATAAAGTGATCAATATCTTGTACTTGAAAAGCAGAGAGTCTCTAGGTGAAGCTTTCTCTCTACGTGCTGCCCCCCACCCCCATGTCAAAGCAATCAGTAGGTGCCAAAGCCTACCACCACCTGCTCAAAGGAGCCAAATCTAGCCTCAGATCCTTACTACTTCTGTGACTCTGGGTAAGTCACTTAACTCTGCCTCAGTTTCCTCATCTGTAAACTGAGTTGCAGAAAGAAATGGCAAACACTCTAGTTCTTTGCCAAGAAAACCCCAAATGGAGGTCAGGAAGAGTTGGGCATAACTGAAATAACTCATCAACAAAATGCTTGATGTTTTTTGGCCTCTTCCAGACAATGGATTGACTGAACTCCACTCTGGCATGTAGAGTTACTATGTCAAACAATAAAGGTTTCCTGATCTTGAGGAGTTGCTGTTCTTGTGTGGATGGGAAAGCTAGGTTTTCAAGCTTCTCTAGACTGATTTTTGGGCTTTGTTTGACCTGAATATTTAATTATGGAGGCAAGATAGAATTATAACCTTCCATTCTTGGGGTGTTGTAGCAGCGATGAGGTGGCTTGCTTGGGCCATAGGTACTGGAATTTGTTACTACTGATTTAACTCTTTAGTATCACAGTCCATGTTGTTTTAAGTAAGTTGCTCTTACTCTTTATTACTGGTTTGAAGACTAAGTGATTTGTTGCTAACACCCTGCATCTGAGAGAAAATGGTGAGTTTCCAGGGAATATGGAGGCAAAATGAATCAATGAGTGAAGCAGGAACCTAAGAATAATAGATGAAGGATCCTGAACCTTTCTTTCCCCACTCCTCTCCTATGATAGGTACTGGACACAAATCCCTATTCTGCAAGAAATTGTCAGAGCTCTCCCTTTTTATCCAGAAAATGTTGCTGAGATGCATGACGTCCACGGAACTCCAAGCACTATTGGTCATAAGAAGGGAGAGAGAAATCTTTCTGATTACCTGCTCTCAAAAAAAAGAAAGAAAAGGAAAAGAAAGAAACCAAACCTTCCTTATTATTAGTTTTTCCTATATGCGTTCTGTCTTTAGAACTTTCCCCCTTTCCTTCTTCTTCACTGTATTCTCCTTCACCCAGCTCTTACTTCTGGTCTGTTGTCCAATCCTCAACTTTTAGTTTTGCTCTAGTCTTCAGAATTTTTCTCTTTCCACCCTTGTTTTAAATGTCCAAATCTCTCTGCATCTCATTTCCCCTTCTTCTCTGCATCCACATCACTCCTTTTTTTTTACATCTTCCACTTAGTTTCCTCCCTCTGTCTTTTTGCCCAGTGATACCCTCTTTTTCTTTTTCGGCACACCATTTTCTTTTAGTAATTCCTACTGGAGGCGTTAGGTGACACAGTGGATGGAGCACTGAATCTGGAGTCAGGGAAACCTGAGTTTAAATTTCCCATGTGTGACCTATCTCTGTGACCTTGGACAGATTATTTCATCTCTCTCTGCCTCAGTTTCCCACCATTTATGATTTTTCTTTGTACATTCATTCCCTTTCATGACTACTATCTTTATTCTCTTTTCTCTGATTTTCTAAACTTCTCATTTCAAAAGCAGGATTGGTTAGAGAGACATGCTCCTAGGGAAAATACCTAAGGATTTCAGTGAAATGTAGGCTCAAGATGAGTCAGCGGTATGCTATGGCTGCCAAAAAAGCTAATGCAATTATAGCTTGTATTAAAAGAGGCAGAGTGTTCAGAATGAGGATAATGAGAGTCTTACTGTACTCTGGCCTGGTCAGCCCACATCTGTAGCATTATATTCAAGCCCAGTGCCAAATTTTAGGGAGGACATTGACAAGCTGGAGCATAACCAACAGAGAGTGACCAGGGTAGTGATGGAACTTGAAATCTTGCCCTGTAAAGATGTGGTGGGTAGAACACGAGACTTGGAACCAGGAGAGACTTGGCTTTGAATCCTGGGTGGATATTTAAAATTCACATGAAGTGCCCCATCCATTTGGAAATAGCTAAACAAATTGCAGAATAGTGATGCAATGGCATATTCCTCATAGGACAGCTAGTTGGTAGAGCAGAGTGTTGGACCTGAAATTGGGAAGTTTTTTGTTGTTGTTCTCTTCGTGACCCCAATGGGGGTTTTCTTGGCAAAGATACTGGAGTTTTTTTTTTTTCATTTCTGTTTCCATCTTGTTTTATAAATGAGGAAACTGAGGCAAACAAGGTTAAGTGACTAGTAAGTGTTCGAGGTCAGATTTGAACTTAGATTTTCCTGACTCCAGGTCCAGAGCTCTATCCATTGAGCCACATGAGTTCAAATTTACCCTCGGTTGCTTCCTAGTCATGTGAACCAAGGGCAAGTCAATTAATCTCTGTCTCAATTTCCTCATCTTTAAAATGGAAATAAAAACAGCACTTATCTTATAGAATTGTTATGGAGATCAAATGAGATATCTGTAAAGAACTTTGCAAATCTTAAAGCCCTTTATAAGAGCCAGCTTTTGAAAAAAATTCCTTCTATAAAAATAAATATGACAAATACGGAGAAATAAGATTTAGATTTACTCATTGAAAGTGACATAAGTAGACAAAGGAAATCCATACACACACACACACACACACACACACATATATATATATATATGCATATATATGTATATAAAATCACAACAAAATAAATGAAAGAAACAAATGATGATAAATTGTAATGAACAAATCTGGCCCCAGAAAGGAAATGAGATAAGATATTCCCTTACTTCTTTGCAGCAGTGGAGTACTATGAGTATGGATCATTGCTTATACTACCAGACTAAATTGCATTGTTGGTCGGTTTTGCTGAACTGTCTTATTTCTCTGCTATTTTTCTTTTAATTTCTTTTTTTGTTACAAGGGATAGCTCTCTCAGAGAGGAAGGAGGAGGGATTTATTTGGAAATGGAGATGGAATATAAAGCACAGAAATGGATTGTAAAAACAAAAGATATCAATAAAATTTTAAAAACCATAGCAGACTATGATAGGTATGACCAAAGAGATAAATGTATTCACTTATATGTTGAGTATTAATATTAAGAAGCTGTAAAACAGGAAGATACATATTCACCTCATCTGCCAGGGTCATGGAAGACATCCTGCATAAAGTTCAAATGAGAGAAGGATGTCCCTTTGTTAACTACATTCTCCAAATGTCCCTACTTGTCACGTAGTGGGAAATAGCAAAGGATCTGTAGTCAGAATAGACCTCAAAGCACTAGTGCATATAATACCAATGATTATTATTAGGAACAATATAGTTAACAATCTTACATCATTAAAAGCATATTACTAATAACAGGAATCTTACTTATTGTCAAGAATGTTACTGTCAACAATATCCATAACATTAGGTCAATACTATTGGATTAATAATAATCCTAATGTCACTGAGTTTTCACAAATCTAAGGGTCTTTGTCTGATCCCTATATTCAGTCTTATTTCTTCTTTTGCCCCTTGTCTTTTCCACACCAGAACGATTCACTCAGACTTACTTGTTCTTGAAGGCAGCTCTCTATAGTTTGTTGATAACATTTATAGGAAGGATATATTGACCGATTGTGTTGGAAATCTGAAGCAGACTGCCTTACCATCATTCCACCTCCATCTCTGTCTGGGGCTCCTCAACAATTAGCAAATAATGACTTAGGTGGAGGGAGGAGGGAGGGCTCCACCAAATAAGCCTGTTGATTAAAAATTAGACTGCTTTCCTTTATGTCACAGTAACCTATTTAAATGAAGATTTCAGGTACTTTGGCTATCTAGCTAAAACAAACACATACTAAACATAGATGAGGATGTGTACTCCTGCAGAGAGTGTAACATTTTGATGTAACTTCTTTGTTGCATCCAAAAATATCAAGTCTCCAGTTATGGGAAGGATCCTATAAGTAGGGAGGCAAATCTTTTAAAGGTCCTAGAACAGAAAGTCCCTTATTTGGTTGGAAAACAGCCCCTCCATTTTAAAGATGAGGAATCAAAACAGAGAGGTTAATATCCATCTCTTTTTCTGTTTCAGAAAACATGTATTAAACATTATCTACAATGTTGTAGTGGGGCAGCTAGGTGACACAATGGCTAGGGTGCTGGGCCTGGAGTCAGGAAGAATCATGTTCATGAGTTCAAATCTGGCCTCAGCCACTTACTGGCTGTGTGACCCTGGCCAAGTCACTTAACCCCCTTTGCCTCAGTTCCTTATCTATAAAATGAACTGGATAAGGAAATGGCAAACTACTCTAATATCTTGGCCAGGAAAACCCCCAAAATGATGCCATGAAGAGTCAGACACAACTAAAACACATGAAGGACGACACAGTGTTCTAATATGTGAGAGTCAATGCAGCTAGGTGGCACACTGGACAAATCCTGAGCCTGCAGTCAGGAAGACCTGAGTTCAAATACAGCCTTAGACACTTGCTAGGTGTGTGACCTTGGGCAAGTCACTTATCTCTGCCTGCCCCAGTTTCCTTAATTATACTAACATTACTTCCCAGGATTGTTGTGAGAATCATATGAGATAATATTTGTGAAGTGCTTAGATCATGTCCTTTCCTTCCTTCCCATCGTCATAGAACAAGAGCTGATCTCAAAGTTAAAACATCAGAGATTCAAGACCCGACGTCATCACTTACTGGCTCTGTGACTCTGGCGAAGTCACTTAATTTCTCAGTCCTTTAGGCAACTCTAAGGCTGTATGTGGAAGAATTTGCTATTATTCCCTTCTCCTCCCTCTGTAGTGTTTTAAAATCACTTTCCTGAATTGGCACATGGTATTTCCTCACCCAGAACTCTGTACTTTAATAAAAACACAGGCAGGGACTGAAAAAGGGAGGTAGAGGTAATGGTGACTATACTCTAGGGATACATGAAAAAATGAACCATTCCCTGCCCTTAATATTGATTTTACATACTTCTGAAGGAGAGTAGGGAGAGGGCCAGGGGACACAACAGACATATAAATAAATAACTATGCCATCTAAACAAATTAATTTCAAGGTTATTTGGGGAGTTAGGGTTAGGGTTAACAGGTGGCTCAAATAAATGACTTGCCTAACGTCACACAGATATTCAGTGGTAGAGAATTTGAACCTATGTGCAGTGTAGATGACTCTGTGGATAGAATGCTGGGCCTGGAGTCAGGAAGACCTGAGTCCAACTCTGGCCTCAGACACTCAGGAGCTGTGTGACCCTGTGCAAGGTGGGGCAGTGGATTAATTTCCAGGCCTGGAGTCAGGAATACTCTGGCCTCAGACACTTGGTAGTTGTGTGACTCTGGGCAAGTTACTTAACCTTATTTGCCTCAGTTTTCTCATCTGTAAAATGAGCTGGAGAAGGAAAAAGCAAACCATTGCAGTACCTCTGCCAAGAAAACCCCAAATGGGGTCACAAAGTATCACCAACAACAATGTCACACAGGGATTAAGTGATAGCGGGTTTGAACCTATGCATTCTTTCTATTACACCACACTGCCTTCTGAAATCAGGACCATATATAGGTTTTAGTCATTATTTATTCTTTTATTTCATGCACGTCAGTTTTTCCGCCAACCAGATTACGAATAATTCAAGTGAATGACTCACTGAATCTGGATCAGCATCCATCTGTGTCTGTACAGGAGAAGGTAGCCTCCATCTAGCCCAACAACCTATGATATGCCTCCCTGTGAGATGGCAAGACGACTTCTCAGCACAGGAAGAAGAGATAGCAAGCTCTTGTATGCATTTGGCCGAGTTTGCATTTTTTAAAAACTCATCAACCCATTTTGGCACCTTTGGGGAAGGCTGTCTTTAGCATTTTTAATGACATTCATTTCAAGACACATTGTTATGCCCGGTATGCAATGGACTCAAATCAATTGTTTTAGGAAGTAAATGGAGCCCGAAATGCACTGTAATATAATTTATTTTGCAAAAATATCACAAAATACTTCAGAGGTAATTATGGTTGATGCAGGCAAACACAAATAAACTGTGAAAGTGTCAATTTATCATGCAGGTAGCATTCAGGGATGTGGTGGGTTGAGTGGAGGCGGGCTGCAATGAGTAATCATGGGGAAACAGAGGCTTAGAAAATAGAAGTGTACTGTTTTGCTGGGGAAATGATTGAGTGAAGTTTGAGGGAAAAGACAAGTCCTAAAATAGGACTAGAAAATGAGCTGGAGGATGTGCAAAAGCTAGTTTCTCTTGTGCTTTAAGCACTAAATGTCCTCCTCAGACAATGTATTTATCAAGAATCTAAGAAACATCTAGTGCTTATCATCTGCCACGCACTGTGCTTGGTGCTAGAAAGATTAAAAAAAAAGAAAAAGATTAAGGCATGGTCCCTGCTGTCACTGTCCCTCTCTCCAATCTCTAATACCACCTTTATAAGAGGCAGCTTTGTATAGTAGTCTCAGGAAGACTTGTATTTAAGTCTTGCCTCTGGTACATATGTACTGACTGTGTGACCTTGGTCAAGTCTCTTAATTTCTTAGTACTCTAGGCAACTCTCTAAAATCCTAAGTTGCAGGCCAGGGCTTAAAAGCATTGGTAGAGAATGCTTCCTTATACCAACAAAATCCCATGTTCAATCCAAAAAAGCCAATAAAACTGCTTTTTTATATCAGTTGTCTTGGTGTAGGGGATTTGCCCAAATTGTACTAAAGTTCATTCTTGAACAGATGCATTGTATATCCTTTGGTATGGTACACAATTTGCCTGATTATTTATTCAAATAGGAAGAGAGATAAAGAGTGAGTCTCCCACGATGGAATATGGAGACAATGCCTCAGCAATGCAAATTGTTTCATGTGGCAATTTGAGGTATGCCGTATTTCATCTGTGTGGTACTCCCTAGACTGAAGTCCCTTCCTGCCTTCTCTTCCTTCACAAGTCTTGTGCATGATTTCCCATGAATCCCCCATAGACTGTGTGCTCAATTTTCTGGGACCTTTCCCTTTTTCTTTTAATATCTTAGTGGTACCCATATACCATTTGGGTTAGCCATCTGTTGCCTCTCGTTCTAGCCACATGACTACCTAATTCACCACCTCTTCCTACCGTACATGTCTTCAGTGATGGATTTCATGCCATTTCTCACACACGGGTCATGGATGGCCACATCGCTTCACCTTCCATACACACCTCACCCCATCACCATGTGTCTCTCTATTGCAGTTTGGGCCATTTGTAATTTTAATTCTTACAAGAGGGTGTCCATGATTTGTAGCTATGAGGCATCACTAGGAGAATATTGGTGTTTGAAGAGGGCCTTTGGCATCGGTTACAGCTTGGGATCATTGAAAGTACTGGGAAATTTTCCAAATAGGATCCAGCCTGATCTCCTCCTACTCAATCCCGGGCACAATTTGATGTCCATCTGATGTGCTAGCTATGATGTGCATAATGACTGACTAATGTGATGGGCTACTGATCTAGAGAATATGTGTATCATATTTTCAACAGCATGTTTGATTCGTTTTTTACTCTTGTGTAGATGATTAAACTAATGTGTTTAATATTATGGATTTCACTCAAGAAGGCATGTAGACTTCTGGTTTTTGTGCAACTAGTTCTTACAATAATAAAAAATGCCATTTATATAGCATACTATGGTTTACAGAGCATTTTACATACTTTTTTCTCATTCGATCCTCTTGATAACCCACTAGATATATGTAATAGGCATTATTATACCCATTTTGCAGATATGGAAACTGAGTATCAGAGAGAATAAGTGACTTGCTCATAGTCAAGTAAGCCATATGTATCAGAGGCATCACTTAAACCCAGATATCTACTGACTATTTATGCCAGTGCTCTTTTCACTACATCATGCTTAGGAATATTTGTAGAACCTTGCCACCAATAGGAAATCCTTTCCTCATGTGGGCTTTGTTCAAGACATCTCCCATAACCCCGGGAAATACCTGAGGTAAACTTATCTCCATATTTGACAGATGGATTGGTATGAATACTCAATAGACATTGAACAAAGCTGTCTCCTTAGTCACACCTGCCACAGAGATAACATGAAACTGAGAATTTTCAGGGTTGTGTTTTGTTGACTGTCAACAGTCAACAACCATTAAGCAGTGTGCCAAGCACCTAATATGCACCAAGATATAAAGCAAGAAAAAACAACAGTCTGATCTCAAGGAGCTCACAGCATAATGGGGAGATTATATACAGACAAGATATGGACAGGATAAACTGGGAATAATCGAACAGAGGAAGGCAGTAGCATTAAGGGGGATTGGAAAAGACTTCTTGTTGAAAGTACAGCATGATTTTAACTGAGACATGGAGAAAGTCAGAGAAGCTGGGAGGCAAAGGGGAGGAAGAAGAGAATTCCAGGCATTAGAGAGTGCCAGTAAAAATGCATTGAATCAGGAGATGGAGTGCCTTGTGTGAGGGACAGAAAGAAGCCCAGTGTCACTGATACAGAGAGGTTAGGGAGGGGAATATGGTATAAGAAAACTAGTAAGGTAGGGAGGTGAGAGATTATGAAGGGTTGAATAAATGTTTTAAAAATCAATGAAAAATAAACATGGTAGAATCTTGTGTTATCTATATTTTTCAATTCAATAAAGCTTGAAGCCTGAGCCCATTTGCATAAAACTCTCCTCATTGGTTATTGTGTCCACATAGGTCTGTTTAGATGTTACTTTCAAGGAGGCATGAATAGTGTCTTTGAAGTGTCCTCTGCACCTCCCCCTCACCTCCCACCCACACATCTCACCTAGGGAGACTTTGATTTCTGTCAGGAAGGGAGCTGGAAATTAGAGTGACAAGGCTGACCACTATACTCTCATTAGGCTGGAATATATCTCTCCACTGCCTCCCAGATATTGCCAGTCTAGGGGAAATAATTTTAAAGTTCAAAATATGCTAACTGCTATCCCCTATTGGGAAGGAAGGTCCCAAGTTATAATATACAAGGCTAGACTCTGCACCAAATGCCAGTTACACAAAGACCTCATATAGTAAATAGGTCCATTTATCCAATCTGATAGCAAACAGAAATCAGAGAAGTTATTCAGATGAGCATATATCAGACAATATAGAGGGAATAGGCTGAGGACGAGAGTGGAAGAGTCTTCAGCAGTGAAAGAGGAAGGAAAGTAGAAACAACCTACTGGAAATACAAGAGAACAAACAGGTTGGAAAGAAGTCGGAGTATTGAGTCTGAGGAAGATTCAGAGGGCACAAGATAGGTCTGTTCAAGTATTTAAAGGGCAGTCATGTGGAAGAAAGATTAAGCTGGTTTTCTTGGTCCCTGGAGGGTGGAACCAGGGACGCTGGTTGAAAATGGCCAAGAAGCAAATTTAAACTTAATGTCAGGAAAAACTGCTTAATAACTAGAGTGCTTTAAAGTGGAATGAACTTTTCTGGCAAGTAGGAGGTTCCCCTTCCTTAGAAATTTTCAAGTAGAGGTTGCATTAACAGTTGTTTGATATAATGGGTTTTTTTGGGGGGGTTATTAGTTGGATTAAATAAGTACTGTGGTCCCTTTTGATTCTAAAATTCTTTTGACTGTGTGGAAGAGTCACAACAGACAGGAAATCACCAAGAAGTAGGCTGGTATGGTAGAAAGCCATTTTCCTGACTTGATTTTGGAGGCCAATGGTGGTGTCTGTCTGGTCAGCTAGTTTATAGACACCATCAATAAAGCCTCCACAGGGCTAATATTTGGATAGCACTGACTCTCTCTTGCCTTGATTGAAAATTGGATTCATGTTATTTCCCAGATCATGGCTCACGGGGCTCACAAGGTTAAAACTTCAATCTTTTGAATTGAGCCATGAGTCAAACCAAACGGGGGAAAAGGTTGAAGAACAGCCCTCCTTACTGTAGCAGAGAAGTCCAGGTGACCTTGTTTAAAAGAGGGAATTAAAGTTTTTGATAGGCAGAACTTTTAAATTCAAGACTCTTCCCTGACTGGTAAAGCCACAGGGGAAAAAGTATGGTGTAGGAGTCTGACTGATTTTACTAGGAAAATACAGAATGCAAAAGAGATAATTGGAATGACAGCACTAACCAGGCTTTCAAGAGAAATAGGCAAAACACTATCATGGGAAGAGAGTGCTGGACAAGGGACCACTGGAGCATATGGTGAGATGTCTTATTTGTATGGAATAGCTAACACTAATCCACAAGACAGGTAACTCTAAAGAAATTGGAAACCACACATCAGCGAAGAGAGGGAAACTGCCAGTGCCCTTTACTCTAAGACACATAAAAAGAGGTTGAATCACACTGTTCCTTCCAGGGAGAGAAGGGGACAAGATCCTTAGATCTAGGATTGGAGAATCAACCTTAGCCAAGGGGAGCAACTTGGCTGGTCAGCAAGGAGGCTGTGAGATGCTATGGAGTGGCACAGGTGGGCAACATTCCATTTCTATTGGGGCAGCACACAGGGATAGCATTACCTAAGATGTTTAAAAAGGAGGAAAATCTGTTGCTAATTGGTAGGAGATTTAATTGAATTCATAGAGTTTTGGTGCCTTTAGGCAGCTTGTACTATCTATCACAAAGTAAGAGTGGGACTTAGGTAAGCCTAAGGAGATTGAGAAGGATGCTATTGAACTATGGACATGAGGGTTTCTTTCTCTTTTATAATGTACTATCAGTGAGGAAGTCAGGGAAGAGTATGAGTGTCTGTATATTCCTTACTTGGGCATCTTTTTTGGGGGAGGGGTGAGCACTTGATCCTCTTGAGTGTCAAGGGGTCAATTTTCCTGTAAGGTCAGAATGTGAAGAGATCTTTCAGAGACAGACTCAAGTGTATTTGGGATGTAGTGCTTGCTCTGAAAGACTACCCCTTCACACTATGGGCATGTTGGGGATCCCTTCTATCCACTCACCCAGATACCACCTTAGTTCAGGCCCTTGTCACCTCTCCTCTAAATTGTTGCTTGCAACACGCTCCCCTAATTGGTATCTCTGCCTCAAGCCTCTCCCCAATCCAATCCATCTTATGCACTACTGCCCAAGTCATTTTCCTGAAGCACAGATGTGATCATGTGACTCCCCTACTCAGTCAACTCCAGTGGCTTCCTGTTGCCTCTAAGGATAAAAAAATAAACTCCTCTGCTCAGCTTCTAATGCCTTATACAACTTGGCCGGTACCTATCTTTCCAGACTCATTATATATCATTCTCCTTCCTGCACTCTGTAATCTAGCCCAATTGTCTTTGTCTGTTCCCCAGTCATGACAGTCCACCTCCCTTCTCCATGTCTTTATGATGAATTACTCCCCACTTTCCCTTGTTTTCCTTTGCAACTGAATTCAGACACCATCTTCTGTATGAAGTTGTTTCTGACCCCTCCAACTTTCCCTCTCAAGCTGTATTTAATTGGTTTGTAGATATTTACTCACTTTATCTTTATACTTCATGTAATACACATATGCATACATAAACACGTGTGCATGTATATGTGTCAATGTGCATCCACACACACATACACACATATTTAGTCTCTAGAAGAATATAAGTACCTTGAGAGTAGGACTTGCTGCATTCTTTATCCCTAGTCATTAGTCCAGTGCTTGGCACATAAGAAGTGCTCAAACACGTGTAGATTAATCAGTTGATGCAGACATAATACCTGGCTGAGGTGGCTTCTAGGCTCTGCCTCTTCATTGTATTGACCATTTTGCAACAGTTAACATTTTTGTGGGAAATGATGATAGAGCCAATGTTTTTATTTTTGTCCATTTCCACGTTTTCAGGATCAACAACGTGTTGGGATGAATTAGAGCTCTTCTAATCACAAACAATATTGCCTTATTGTTATCATTCTAATTTGGTTATGTTAGGAATACTAATAATTAAATTAATATTTATAAATATTCCAAGTAATATGTAATTTTTCAGATTCATAATTATAGAATCTCAGCTTTGGAAGTGATCTCCAAGGAGAACAGTTCTCAAAGTTTGCTCTAAGGACCACTGGGGGTCCCTGAGACCCTTTCAGGGGCCTGCAAGACAAGAAATATTTTAATGATAATACTAATTATTACTAAATGCTACTACTATCACTAAGCTGTTATTTGCCTATTAAACTGATGCTCCCTTTCCCAATTACATATCTACGTGAGGCTGAATTTTCTAGATATACTTGAACAGAAACAACATATCACAACAGATTGAACTGTGGAGACAGGTGACAGTAATTTAAGCCAGGCAGCAATTTGCAAAAATATGTAAAACAATGCCATTCTTCTCAGTATTTTTTTTTGTTTTGAAAAATATAGGCATTTTCATAAAATATGCTATTTATATTAACATGTAATGATTTTATTAATGTTAAATGAATTAATGAATGAACATTTTAAAACATATCAGTTTTAATTTCTAATAAGGAGACTATTAGGAGATAGAACCCACATAAGTTCAAGCTCTTTGGGATCCTCAGTAATTTTAAGAGTATAAAGGGCTCCTGAGACCAAATAGTTCACTGAACAAAAGTTTCTTTCTCCCTCTCCCTCTCTCTCTTTCTGTCTTTCTGTCTCTCTGTCTCCCCCCCTCCCTTTTCCTCCCCATGTGTGTGTCCACAGCACTTAGCACAGTGCCTGGCATGTAGTAAATGCTGAATAAATTCTTGTTAATTTGAGACAAGCCTTCATTTTGGGTTTATTGAATAACATAAAAATCATCAATGGATCTTCACTCACTGATACAAAAAAGACATAAGAAGATGCACTCAGTCTGTGGTCTACCTCACTTTTACTCATTGAGGAACACATCTTTGGTCCAGGGAAATGAGGCTGAACATAGAATTACTCCTATATAATAACAGCCTTATCACTAAAGGGTAGCTGAGTGGTGCTTGGTTCTAATAGGTATCAGATCCCTTTGTCTACCTCAATTTAAAAATGCACCACCCCTACCTTAGGCAAGCAGTTTTGGGACTGGTAGCCTTTCAGTTAGGTGTTTTACTCATGGATTATTAGTTACTGTGGCTATTTATATCTATATATTTCTCTTATTCTTGGAAAAAGATAGTTTGGCTATACTAACAAGGAATCATCTAGCAGTCATACAAGAGTATCTCTAAGGAAAGGGATTCCTTTTGGAGATTCCATTCCATATTAAAAAAAATTAACTTGATTTTTTTTCAATTAACAAAACTATTTTCTCTCTCTTTCCCTGAACTGCAGCCCAGCATTTCCAAAAGCCTATTCAACATTTTGAACTGGACGTCCTGTAGACATATGAAAGTCAACATTTCAAATCTGAACCTATATCTTTCTCCCTCAAAACCTCTCCTCTTCCTGACTTCTCTTTTACTATGGAGGACACTAAAATCCTCCTAATCACCCAGGTTCCCAGACTTGGTATCATCCTTAACTTCACTTTCATATTGAATCACTGTTTGCATCCTGTTCAGTCTGTTTTTGATGCATTTCTTATACATACCCTTTTCTTTTCTCTGAGACTGCTATACACCTGTTGGTGTTGTTCAATTATTTTCAGTCTTGTCTGACTCTTCATGACCCCATTTGGGGTTTTCTTGGCAAAGATACTGAGTGGTTTGTCCTTTCCTTCTTCAGCTCATTTTACAGATGAAGAAACTGAGGTAAGCAGGGTTAAGTGACTTACCCAGGGTCACACAGCTAGTAGGTATCTGAGGTCAGATTTGGATTCAGGAAGATGAGTCTTTCTGATTACAGGTCCAGCACTATATCTACTGTGTTATCTAGCAACCCACCTAGTACAGGCTCTCATCTCTTCACACTACAACCTTTTCAATAGCCTTCTGGTTAGCCTTTCTTAAGTTTCTCTTTCCATTCCAGGTCATCTTCCATTTAGCTACCAAAGTGAACTCTTAAAGCTCAAATTTGACCAGGTCATCCTTTTGCCCCATTCAGTGATCTCCAGTGGTTCCCACTGAGGCTTTCCATAGGCTACCCCACCCCCAACACGTCAGTTCCTGTTTTTGTCAAATATACCAATCTGATAGGTATCAGGTGGAAACTCAGAGTTATCTTAATTTGTATTTCACTAATTATTAGTGCTGTGGAACGTTTTTCATAGACCTATTGATGGCTTGGATTTCTTCCTCCGAAAAGTGCTTATTTATGGTCTTAGATCATTTACCAATTGAGAAATGATTCTTATTTTTATGAATTTGAGTCTATGTATATGAAAATTGAGATCTTTATCAGATAAATTTGCTATAATGACTTTTTCATGGTTGCCTGTTTCCCTTCTAATTTTAACTACATTGGAATTGTTTGGGCAATTTTTTAAAATTATTTATGATCAAAATTGTCCATTTCATCTTCTTTAATCCTCTCAATTATTTTGGTCATTAATTCTTCCCTTTTCCATAGGTTTGAGAGGTATTTTCTTCCTTGTTCTTCTAATTTGCATGTGGTATAATCTTTTATGTCTAATCTATGTATTCCTTTGGAACTTATCTTGGAATATTTTATAAAATGTTTATTATACCTAGATTTTGCCAGGCTACTTTCTATCTTTCTTGTAGTTTTTATTGAATACTAAATTCTTAGTCTAATAACTGGTATCTGTGTGTTTTTCAAATAGTAGACTACTTACTCATTTGCTTCTATATATCTGTCCCGCTGATTTACCTTTCTATTTTAAATTAGTACCAAATTGTTTTGATGATTATGGCTTTATAATATAGTATGAACTCTGTTACTGCTTGGCTGCCTCCCCTCATAATTTTATTTTTCAATCATCCCCTTGAACCTTTGTTCTTCCAGATGGACTTTATTAATTTTTTTCTAGTTTTATAAAATGATTCTTTGGCAGTTTGACTACAATGTCACTGAATAAGTAAATTAACTTGGGTAGAATTGTCATTTTTATTGTGTCGGCTCAGCCTACCCATGAGAAATTAATATTTCTCTGATTGTTCAGGTCTCTATTTGCATGAAAAGTGTTTTGTAATTGTGTTCCTATTTTAATATTTTCTGAAATTATTTTAAATGAGATTTCTCTTCCTATCTTTTCCTGCTGGGTGTGTTGGTAGTATATAGAAATGCTAAAGATTATGTGGGTTTATTTTATGTCCTACAACTTTGCCAAAGTTATTAATTGTTTCAACTAGTTTTTTTAGTTGATTCCTTAGAGTTTTCTAAGCATACCATCAAGTCATTTGTAGAGAGTGATAGTTTTATTTCCTTATTGCTATTGTTATTCCTTCAATTTATTTTTCTTGTCTTATTGCTATAGCTAACATTCCTAGCACAATATTAAATAATAGTGGTGATAATGGACATCTTTGTTTCACCCCTGAACTTACTGGGAAGGCTTCAAGTTTATTCCCATCATGTCTAATCTTTTTGAAATGTCACTGTAGCTTCCTTGCTGACATTTATTTATTTATTTATTTATTTATTCATTTATTCATTCATTTATTTATTTATTTATTTATTTTTGCATCAGTGCTCATTAGGGATATTGGTCTCCTGTTTTACTCCTCTTTTTTCTCATTTACTTGTCAAGATCATATTTACATAATGGAGGAATTTATTTTTCCTTTTTTCCCAAATAAGCTTATTTAATATTGGAATTCTCACTATTTTTGATGGTTGAATGAATTTACTTATAAATCCATCTGGTCCCAGGGTACTTTTCCTTCAGAGCTCACCATGGTTTATTGTTGTTGTTATTTTCTTTCTAAAATTGGGTTAACTTCTCTTTTTATTGTTCTGTTCTTCTGGGCATTTTATAATTCTGCATATTTATCTATATCATTTCACTTGCTAGTTTTATTGGCATATACTTGAGAAAATAGTCTCCAATGCTTTCCTTTATTCATTGTTGTAAATTTCCCTTTTCCATTTTTGGTACTAGTAAGTCAATTTCCTCTTCCCTTTAAAGGAACTCAGATTAGCCAACTTTAAATTTTATTGTTAGCTAATTTATCTATTTTCTTAGCTAAGTTTGTCTAGTTCATTGATTTTTTTCTAAAAAAAACCCAGCCTGATTTTATATTACTAATCCATTAATTTATTGTTATTTTTAATTTGTTGCCTTATTAATTCTTCTTTCAGTTTTTAAAATTTCTTCTTTGATTTTCAGAATTTCTATTTTGGCTTTTAATTTGTTAGTTTTCTAATTTCTTTTAATTGTATGCCCAGTATGTTGATCACTTCATTCTCTTTTTTATTGATTAAAGTTAGAGATAAACATTTTCCCCTAAGGACTACTTTGGCTTTGATATGGCATCCTATGTTATCATTATCTTTAGTGAATTTGTTGATCATTTCTATGATTTGTTCATAGATTTGTTCATGATTTGCCCATGAGTTCTTTACAATTCAGTTATTTAGCTTCCAATTAATTTTAATCATTTTTTTCAGTGACCTTTTGTTAAATACAATTTTTGCTACATTGTAGTCTGTACAAGATGTTTCCAATATTTCTACTTTTCTCCTTTTGTGAGGTATTCCACTCTTTTCCCTTCCTCCTTACCACCATATTTTTTGGTTAACTAATTATTTCAAAGCTTTCTTCTCTGCAACTTCAACTAATTGCTGCTAGTCCTTCCTTATATGCCCAATAAACACAATTATAACCCTCTTTCATGTGACAGTCCTTTAAATACTTAAAGGACTCATGCCCCTTCCAAATCTTTCATTTTCTGGGTTAAACTGGCCCATTTTTTTTCAACCAATCCATGAATAGCATGTTCTACACTTCTCTCACTATCCTGGTTTCATATCTTTGGATGTTCTATGGTTCTTTAATAGCCTTCCTTCATCAGGTGTGCTCAGGCATGACCTAAGAGTCAGCTAAAATTCTCACTACCTTCTACTCTCCTTTGAACAAGGGGTGATAGTCTATGGAAATGGTGAACTTTTGGGGTAAAGGTATGAGCTTCCTTTGCCCATGAGTTTAATTTCCTGGGTGAGAGAAATTTAATGTTAAAATATTAAAGGAGTACTACAAACTGAAGATCAACCAGAAATGAAGGGGGGGGGGAGTAAGACAATGAGCAAATATAATTTGATTAAGAAATAAAATGAGTTTATGCTTCAGGAATAATCTATTGCATATTTTGATAATACATCCATATTTATCCAAATTTTACATCATGATGATGATGATTATATGCCTTCATATGCACCCGGTTTGATCCCCAAAATAACCCTGTGAAGTAGGTGCTATTATTATCCCCATTTTATAGTTGATGAAACAGACATAGAGGTTACCTTACTTGCCCTAGGGTCACACGACTAGTAAACATCTGAAGCATGACTTTAACTTGGGTCTTCCTGAGTCTAAATACAGAGCTCTATCTGCTGTACCACCTAGCTGCCACAGAATAATAATAGCTAATATTCACATAGCATTTGATAGTTACAATGTGTTTTAAAAATATTGTACTATCCATAAAGTAATATCCATATAGTGTATAAATAAGTACATGTATAAATGTGTATATATATGTATATGTATATATATATACATATAAACAGACATATGTGTATCATATTACCTTTTAGGTAAGTTGTATAGATACCATTATCTTCATTTCATAGATGAAGAAGCAAAGACTCTGAGAGGTGAAGGTCACATAGGTAGTAAATCTTGGAGGTGGAATGTGAACCCAGGTATTCTAGATCTAAGTCCAGTGTCCTTTCCCGTGTACCAAACCAAACCTAGCACAGTTCTAAAGGGTTTCATTCAGACTCTTAACTATCTCCTAAGTATATGCAGTTGTCCTAATTCACCAACTTCCAGAAGGTTTTGGACAATTTTAGCAGTTTGCTAAAGGTATCCAATTTTCAGAAAAAAAAATCCTGCTGTCTCCTACCATCTTCATGTTCTTTGAATTTAAAATATCAAATACTCCAGTGTCCCACTCATCTCCAGACTCTACTAGCTCCCAGTGCCATTAGCATTGGGCCATAGGACCCCAAATTTAGAACTAGAAGGGACATTAGAGTCCATGGAGGAAACTGAAGCCGGGAGAGGCTAAATGAGGTGCCCTGGGTCACACGGATTCTAAGTGTATGGGGCAAAATTTGAACTTGGGTCCTAGCTCCAAGGCCAGCATTTTATCTCTTGTGCCACCTGGCTGCCTTCATTTCTAGCTCCTGGCTCTTTTATACCTGTACTCTGTTAGATATTTCCCAGTAGCCTCTGATCTTCAATGTTGTAGGATGTCAACTTTCTGCCAATAAGGTTTCATGATTCTCTTCATTTCCTCTGAGGTTCCAGATCTTTGCCAAGGCAAAGTGAATGTTAACCCTATCTCCCATAATAGAGTAGCTAAACCCAGGGAGCTCATTTAACAGAATAATATGTTATCGAATAAACAGAATAATATGTTATATTGAAGTCTGACAATATATGTTTTATTTAATTCTGAAGACACAAGAAAATGAAATAACTTTATCTAGGGATCAACATCTTGGAATGCTATTCTAGATTCCTGGTAAATCCTAGGGAGCTGGCTAGCCTAGTCACGAGTTTTCTCTTTTTGGAAGCGGATGCAAGCAAAACCATTGTGATTGGTCAGAATTCTGCAAAAACAGAATGAATGCCTGTCTTAGAGCCCAAAATATCAGCCCTTTAATCTAAATCTATTCAAACCTTGACTGCCTTCAGTGTATTGATAAATCGTTGATCAATGGCATTATCAATTACACAGGTGTGCCCCATTTTATACAACTTGATTGCTCCTGAAAAGTTGTGTGAAAATCACATTTTCATTAGGCAAATCATATTTTCACATTCTGGGGACACTAGGGAAGAGAATAAGAATCACTGATTATGCAAAGTGACCTCATATGACCTTTCTTATGTAAAAATGAATTGGATTGATTGAGTAACTATTTAGTTATTGCTAGTTAACTATTAGATTGTGAGTTCTTTGAGGACAGGAACTGTTTTTTTATCCCTTTCTGTATCCCTAACGCTTAGCACAGTGTCTGGTGCATAGTAGGCATTTAATAAATGTTGATTGATTATGAAGCTCTAATCATGTCCAGCTTACTCCCTCCCCTCCCCACGCCGAGCTCTAATACATAATACCAAGAGGCATAAAATACGTTACCTTCCCTTAAGGAACTAAAAAAAATGTACTTGGGGAGATAAACCAGGTAGAATATAATTTAAAATATGGTAAATGCATGGGAGAAGTTGTGTGTTTTTTTTTCTGAAAATGGCATCCTCATTTGTATTTCCTGGGATGGGGAACCTATGGCCTCAAGGCCACATTCAGCCTGCTAGGTCTTTGAGTGTAGCTTTTTAACTGTGTCCAAGTTTTATAAAACAAATCCTTTTATTAAAGTGATTTGTTCTGTGAAGTTTAGATTCCCCATCCATAGTACAGATAAATATGGCTAGGCAACACAGTAGTACATAATGTGCTGGACTTGGAGTTAGGAAGACCTGAGTTTGAATTCTGCCTTAAATACTGGCTAATTGTGTGATTTGGAGCAAATTGTCTAACCTCTGTTTGCCTCAATTTCCTCATCTGTAAAATGGGGCTAATAATAGTACCTACTTCCCCGGGTTGACGTAAGGATCAAATGAGATAAATAAAGTGGTTTAGAAAACTTAAAATGCTCCTTAAATATGAACTTTAATTGCTGTTATTTTGTGCTTCAATTTTTTTTTATTCCACCTCTTTAAAATATTGAATACCTGCAGCAGAAACAAAAATCTGTATCGTGGGAAGTGGTACAATCTGTCCATACCAAGGCTCAGTGCTCTGGATATTTTGTATTTGTTTACATTTACACATCTCATTTCTCCAGATAGACTGTAAGCTACTTGAAGGCAGGGACTATTTTGTATTTCTTTTTCCAGTGTCTAATCCATGGCACATAGTAGATACTTGTTGAATTTAATTGAACAGTGACATCACTTCAACTCCAAGCACTGTTACATTTGTAAGTATCTTTATGGCTACTATTACCTTAAAAACAGCATGCAATATTTTCCTTTAAGGCTTTAAATAATTGATAATTTATCTGCCAGCCTTAATAGAATAGTCTTCCACCTAGTAATATCAAAGACTAAGGTCATCAGATCAGCATCATTGGGACACAAGATTTAGATTTGGAAGAAACCTTAGAGATTGAGACCAGATTGTGGTTAATTTAATGTTCTAATTAATCAAGGATTTAGTTAGCAAATATTTTCTCTTTCAACCTTTGTTGAAGTTCTTTGCCCCAAAATGCTTGTAATCCCCTTTCCTACCATTGCAAACACAATAGAATAAACATAATTAAATTTTTCATGGATGATGGAAGATCTCAAATGCCTGAAAATCATTATTCTAAACACCAGTCTGTTTTGTAGCTAGAGAAGGTAGAAGAGTCTGAGCTGAAGTGACTGCCAGAACATCTCTGGGCAGTTGTATTTTTTTAAAAACATATTTTCAAATAACTCTTCAATAATGTAATGATAGCAAGATGAACTATCTTCTAAAAGTGGAGAGTTACCACACATATTCTAGTTAATTAAGAGTTTTGGTTAGTTGCTCTGGTTAATTCAAGCATAACAATTTAATTTAGTCAGCCTTCTCCCATTATGACTAATAATCTGACCTCTCTGAACCTTACCTTCCTTATACATAAAATAGGGACAATACTTTCATTGAGTACTTCCCAAAATGGTGGTGAAGAAAGCACTTTGTAAACCTTGTAGTCTTATATTAATAGGGAATGTTGTATCATTACTATTTATTACTGTATCTATTACTTTTTATTCATTATAAAATTGTTCACTGTCACTGTTGCCTATCAATTCATTTAAAAGTGAGGAGAAAGGAAGTCTAAAACTGTGAAGTACCTCAGCAACCATCTTACTCTTTGTAGATGAGGAAACTTTGGCCAAGGGAAGTTAAATGACTCATCCAAGGTCAATCAAATTTAAATGACTTGTCCAAAGTCAATCACAGTTAACTGACTTGTCCAAGATCAATCAGGTAGTAGATACCAGAGTTAATCCAAGTCTTTTGACTCCAGAACAAGTACAAAAAATGTTATAACAGAACCTGAAATTCTTTGTTACATTCTCCTTTATGCTAAAAGCTTTGGAGACCATTGTTTATTTTATTTTTATTTTAATTTATTTTTTAACATGTTTGGTTTTCAGCATTGATTTTCACAGGCGTTTGAATTACAAATTTTCTCCCCATTTCTTCCCCCCCCACTCCAAGATGGCGTACACTCTGGTTGCCCTGTTCCCTAGTCTGCCCTCCCCTCTGTCGCCCCATTCCCCTCCCATCCCCCTTTCCCTTCCTTTCTTGTAGGGCAAGATAAATCTCTATGCCCCATTGCCTGTGCATCTTATTTTAACATCTATATTTTTAAAACCTTGAGTTCTAAATTCTCTCCCCTCTTCCCTTCCCATCCACCCTCCCTAAGAAGTCAAGCAATTCAACATGGGCCACATGTGTATCATTATGCATAA
>CM053624.1:135847025-135867989 GCA_028646595.1 Phalanger gymnotis
TGATTACCTTTTCATGCTTCTCTTGATTCTTGTGTTTGAAAGTCAAATTTTCTATTCAGCTCTGGTCTTTTCACTGAGAAAGCTTGAAAGTCCTCTATTTTATTGAAAATCCATATTTTGCCTTGGAGCATGATACTCAGTTTTGCTGGGTAGGTGATTCTTGGTTTTAATCCTAGCTCCATTGACCTCCAGAATATCAAATTCCAAGCCTTTCGGTCTCTTAGTGTAGAAGTTGAGACCATTGTTTAAAAAAAGAAATATCTGAGAGAAGTCACATGTCAGGCCATTAGCAATACTTACCATGTTATTCTAAATTCGTGGAAGCACAGAGGATGGAGCTCTGGGCCTGAAGTCAGGAAGACATCTTCCATTGTTATCTATTGTTCTTTCTTTAAGTGTTATGATTACCTACTGTTCTATCCATAACCTTTATATAGTACTACCATGGGAGCATGATATAGTAGATAAAGCATCTGACTGAGAATTAGGAGACCAGGTCCTCACCTGGAAAATGAGAGGGCTGAGCCAGATAACTTCTGAGGTCTTTTTTCCAGCTCTGACTAATATCCTATGGCCAAGATATATGAATATATATAATCCTTTCTGAAGTAAATAAGTCAACTTTTATATCTTTATTACAAAATAAAAAAAACCCACAGAAACAAAAATAAAAACCAAACCCTAGTTTATTTCTAATGCTAACTTATCTGGTTATTTTTTGAAACATTCACACACAGTGCCTGGCACATAGGAATTTCAGTTATGGCTAAAGTAGAGGTACCATCAATACAGTTAAAAATATTAGGTCTCAATGCCATATTTCAGGATGATCTTTAATTTATTATTAAATGCAACATAAACAGCCCGCATGGTGGTAGCATAATGAACCTTGAATTGGGAATCTGGAATCCCGTCTACCTCTGTCTATAACTTGTTGTAAACCATTGGGCAACGAATTATGTTGTTTTGGCCCTCGGTTTTTTCAACTGTAAAATGAGATTAGACTAGATGATTTCCAACCACTCCTTGGACTCTAAATTCCTTGATAAACTATGACTGTATAACATTCATCATACGTATTCTTTTAGCATGTTCAGAACTTGCAAATTTTATTTTTATAGATTTTTTTTAGCATGCAGACAACTTGTCATCCCAACTAGACTTAGACTGTAAACACTTCAAGGGAATGTATTGTTTTGTTTGTTTGTTTGTTTTGTATTACCAGCCCAAGGAAAGGAATAGGGACTGGACCTATGATATTGTTTGTTGGTGTAGGAAATTCCTGTGTGAGGAAATTCCATCTATTAATGAAGTAACTTCTCTGTAACTTGCAGTCATAGAATGTTACCTAGACAATCGAGGAATTAAGTGATTTGTCCAGGGTCTCTCAGGCAATATGTTTCAGAGCAAGACTCGAACCCATGTCTTCTTGGTGCTAAGTTTGGTTTTTTTATTGATGATACCATAGATTATTAGAAAAACATATAACTGTGGGATAAAAGATGGGCAAGAGTAAAGCTGATAGCCTATTCGATGTAATTTCCAGAGATCTAGAAGAAGACTTTCAGCACATTTAGACAGAGTGTAGGTCTTGGAGTCAGGAAGCATCCTCTTCATGAGGTCAAGTCCAGTCTTAGAAACTGACTAGCTGTGTGACTTTGGGCTAGTCACTTGACCCTCTTTGCCTCAGGTCTTTATCTATAAAATGAGCTGGATGAGGAAATGGCAAAAAATTCTAGTATCTTTGCCAAGAAAACCCCAAATGCGGTCCTGAAGAGTGAGACACAACTGAAAAATGTGTTAATGACCTATTGTGAGGTATACCTTTAAGGAAACTTTACAAAAAAAAAAAGGGAATGTCAGTCAGATCACGTGTCCCTATTTTGCCTTAGGAAAATGTGGTTATCAGGCAACATCATATGAATAATGAGTTCACCTCATGTGCCTGAGTTACTGACCCTCCTGGCATTGGGACGCCTCATAGACTTTTAGCAGTAGTATTATATATAATGCAGGATTTTGTGTTGCCTTGAAGCATTTCCAATAATACTGTGGGCTTTAGAAAGAAGAAAATGGAACACACAGGAGAGTATAAAATGTGGGGGAGATATAAGAAAGTCCCTCTGTTATTACAGTTGCTACTTAGGAAAGCATTTATGTAATTCTAGCTCCTTTCAGTTACCTGGACATAAAATGACTGCCTTTCTTTCTGCAATAACATTATGCTGTTGGAAATATCATTCTGCCGCCTCTCTAATGCAATCACTGAAGCTGCTGCCCTCTAGTAGTTGATAGGTGATGGTTGAGCTGTTATTACTAATGTTAGTTGTGTAAACAGAGACATTACAAAGCCACACAGGTTTAATTCACTTAAAATCCCTTCATAGTTTGCAATTCAGAAATCCTCACGGCTACTCACTCTCCTTCCACTTTGCTTATGCTCTTTGCTCGTAATTAATTAAATCTCAATTTGTTCATTTGACAAAATATTAAACTCCTACAGTATGCAGAACTCTTGCTGGGCTAGGCACTGGAAGAATTAAAAGTTCAAATGAAAGTTTCGATTTAAAAAAAAAGTCTTGCCTTTTTGAATGTTCAATAAATCATAGACTCCTTGAACTTCCAAACTGAAAGGGACCAGTAATCATCTACTGCAACCTTTTTATTTTATGGGTTAGGAAACTGAGGCATGAAAGGGTAAAATGTCCAATATTATAATCAATCAACAAATATTTATTAAGTCCCTACTATTTTCCAGGCATGGTACTACATGCTGAGATTATACAAACAAAAGTGAAACAGTCTCCTGAGAAGCCTACATTCTAATGAGGAGGCAACACATTTATATAGAAATATATACACACCTCTTCTTTTTACAGAGAAAGAAATTGTGTTTTAATGAAATGAAGTAACTTCTCCGGGCCAAGATAGGTAGTCAATGCTAGAATCAGGAGTTGAACCCAAGCATCAAATCCATTACTCCTCTACTGTGCCATGCTGTGGATCTCATCTCCCTTCATGAATCCACAAAAACTTGATTTGCATAAAAACAATGCAAATTCTCATTAGTAAATTTCTGTCTTGATAAGCCTCATTCCTGATCAGCCCACACAGCCTTATTTCCTGATTCCTGGGACCCTTTCTTTGTGCCAGCTGCCTTTGGTTTTAAGTTTCATGGAGCTTCTCCCATCTTCCCATTCTCCCCCTTTGAGCACCATCTATACATACTATCCGGATCTGAATTCCTCTTTGAGTGTGTTTCCTAGACTCAGTGAAGTCACTGAATGCTCCGCCTGAGACATGGCCTATCATTCTTTATCCTATTTCTGATTCACTTGAAGGACTACTTCCATCACTCAGAAAGGGATCAGTGGCGATGGGGAATTGCATCTTTTACTGTTAGTTTAACACATTCTAGGCCCTTTCTTTATGTTGAAGCCCTAGGCTTTCAAGGACCATTCTCTTACATATGAATTCTGAAAGCTTACCTCTAACAAAGTGCTCACACTTTGAAGAGCTATGAACAGATTCATTAAGGCTTTCATGCCAAGAAATATCTTTGGGAAAGGACTTCATCAGAGAAGGGAGGTAGTTTCCTATGTAGTCTCAATCCTTCTAATAGGCCTATTCCTATTGGAAATTGGGGGGGGGAGTCTCATCAATTAGGTAAAAGGTTGAACAAATTGTGGTATATGGTTGTGATGGAAAACTAATGTGCCATAAGAAACACTGGGCAGGATGGTTTCAGAAAGAAAAAAAAAACTGGGAAGACTTATACAAACTGATGCAAAGTGAAGTAAACAGAACCAGGAGAACATTGTACACAGTAACAGCAATATTGTAATGATCATCTGCAAAAGAGTTTGCTACTCTGGTCAGGACAGTGATTAAGAAAATTCCGAAGGATTCATGATGAAAAGAGTTATCTACCCCTAGAGAGAGGGAGAGCTGACAAACTCTGAGTGAAAATTAATGTATGATTTTTCACTTTATTTTCTTTGTTTTGTGCAAAATGGCTAATACAGAAATATATCTCACATGATTTTACATGTGTTACTGACATATTGCTTGATTTCTCAACAGGTGAGGAAAGGGTCAAAGGGAAGGAGAGAATTTGGAGCTCAAAAAATTTAAAAAAAAGAATGTTAAAAATAAATAAATAATACAATTTAAAAAATATACCTATTCCTGTCTATAATCTTTGTCGTTTACTACCCATATGGCCCTGGGCAAATCCTTTCACTTCACTTAAACTCAATTCTCTTCTTTGTAAAAAGTAAGGATTTGGATTAGATTACATCTATATTCCCACCCACTTCTAAATCTGTAACATTTATAAGGCATGATCATTTAGTCCAGTCCCCTCATTTTGCAAGAATATACCTATGAGCTAGCTGGGACACTTGCCACCCCTACATGGAAATGTGGTTTTGGTTGTATAGTCATTTTGCAGTCGTGTCTGACTCTTTGTGACTGTATTTAGGATTTTCTTGGCAAGGATACTGAAGTGGTTTGCCATTTCTTTCTCCAGCTCATTTTAGAGTTGAGGAATTTGAGGCAAATAGGGTTAAATGACTTGCCCAGGGTCACACAGCTAGTAAGTAGGCTAGATTTGAAATCAGGAAGATGAGTATTCCTGACTCCAGACTGGGCACTCTCTGTACTGCACCACCTATTGCCCACATGGTAACATTATCAAACAACAAAAAAAAGACATGGGTGAAGCAAGAGTGAGTCAAACAATTGAGAATGGAAAGACTAAGCATTACCTGAAGACCTAGGGAAGAGCTGAGTTCAAATCTAGCCTTGGACATGCTAAGATGTGCTGCCCTGGGCAAGTCACTTAACCATTGTCTGCCTCAGTTTCCCTAACTGTAAAATGGGGATAATAATAACATCTACCTCTCAGGGTTGTTGTGAACATCAAATAAGATAGTATTTGTAAAGTGCTTAGCACATTGCCTGGTACATAGTAGGCATTTAATAAATTCTTGCTCCTTTCTCTTCTCTTCAGCCAGGATAAGGTGTTGCTTCCAACATCATTGGATATCTCTCCTAGATAGCATCCTGGTCAGCAGGAATCAATGCAATGGAGTTTACTGGCACAGCAGTACCAGCTTAACCTTGTGATTTATTTAAAAGGCTCTAGTGTGAAATGACCCACCTGGTAGGTCTTAATTACAAATTGCTCATGGGGGAATATTATGGGACTGGGAAGAACAATTGTTTTCCAATTTTATGACTTCTAAAAGTTGGTTTTCTTAATTTTAATACAAATTCCTGTCACTTCATTGGAGTTAGTATCCTGGAAAGCAGGAGAAATGTTTTTTTTTTTTTTATTATTCAGTGGAAGTCTCTAGCTGCTCCGAAGTAACCTGGGACATTCATGGCATAATAACTCTGACATAGAGAGGGCACTAGAAAACAGGAATTGAAAACACTACACAGACAAAATAAAGGAATGCCCCAGCAATGGGGCATTCATGGCATGATATCTCTGGCACAGAGAGGGCACTAGAAAATAGGGATTAAAAACACCACCCAGACAAAATAAAGGAAGCAGTTAAGCAAATACCCAGTGGATCTGCCCATTAGCCAGCTAATGTGAATAGATCAGGACTTCTTTCTCAGTGGTTTGTTTTAGGAGCTTATTTTTGCCAGAATTATCCAGATAATTGATTCTATTCTCTACTTCATTTCTCCCTTGTGTACAGAATTTGACTCACATCACAAAGATTTCATGAGAAGTGAATAGAAATGCTATATCAGTGCTAAACCTATCAAGTAAACTATTAGTGCCCAAAGGGGAATAATGGTTATTTTCCTGTATTAATCCAAGTTATTTTTTGAACATTCAAGTCACTTCAAAATAGAGAGACCCATAGCCTAACAGTCAGAGTAGCAACATCAGAATAAATTTCAAGAGAATCTTTTTCTGAATAAAACATCCTTAACCTATTAGAGGAAAAAAAATACTTTCCTTTATCTCTGTTTCTGCCTAAAGCTATGCTTATGGATATGATCATGTTTAACTGAAGTTGTAGGCAAGGCACCAAATTGGCACTTATCATAGTCAGTAAAACATTGATGCTGGCTGGTCACAAAGCAATTACTGTAGGGAGTATCTCATCATTTTACAATGAACCATAAACTGCTTTACTGATCACCTTTTCATACTTTATGTATTTGGATACATCTACCAGTACCCATTGGATAGGTAGGTGGTGCAATGGATGGAGTGCCAGGCCTGGAGTCAGGAAGACTCATCTTCCTGCATTCAAATCTGGCCTCAGACACTTGCTAGCTGTGTGACCCTAGGCAAGTCACTTGACCCTGTTTGCCTCAGTTTCCTCACCTGTAGCTGAGCTGGAGATGGAAATGGAAAGCCACTCCAGCATCTTTGCTAGGAAACCCCCAAATATGGTCATGAAGAGTCAGACATCACTGAGATGACTAAACAACAACAAAAACCAATATCCCAGACACTGAAATGTTTAGGGAGAGGGGGTTAAGAACTTCTCAGGAGTTAGAATGATTCAAAATTGAAATGGATGTATGGTTGCTCTAGTACCACTTAAGATAAGGATAAGTAGCCCCCTTGTACACATGCCAAAGACAATCTGTTTTATTTGACACACAAGCTTATTATTGAAATTATGCTTCCGTCTCTACCACTGAGGACAACTTCTGTCACCTGACAATTTATGTCTAGAACACGTGTCCCTTCTGTTCATATCAGTGTCTGACTTGTATGAACTCAGTTGCTTCTATTTCAAGCGTCTCCAGATTTTGCCTGATTGTTTACTGACACTATCCATTGTGGGTCTCTTAGTCCTACTTTCCTAGGCAGCCCTGACAATCCTGCATCCCTGTCTGGAAGTAGAATTCAGCAGCTTGGAGTGTGGTTCAGTGCCTCGCCTAGTGTTCTGCCTACAGTCATTGCTGTTCAGTCATTTTCGAATCGTGTCTGACTCTTCGTGACCCCACTGGGGTTTTCTTGGCAAAGATTCTGGAGCGGTTTGCCATTTCCTTCCCCAGCTCATTTTACAGTTGGGGAAACTGAGGCAAGCAGATTAAATGACTTGCCTAGGATCACGCAGCTAGTTAGTGTCAGAGGCTATATTAGAACTCAGATGACTTACTGACTCCAGGCCTGCCTCTATCCACCGCACCACCACTCTCCACTGCAAACAGAAGGCAGCGAATAAATGAGTGTTGGTTAAATGTATGAGTGAATGAGAAAGCATCACCACCTGGTATTGACAGGTTGGAAGAAATACAAAAAAAAATACATACTACATATGGAGGAACTACAAACCACATAATCATCTGCATGTTACTCGCATTTTCTTGCCTGTACATCATATTTACATAATAGACGTAGGCATTGCATTGCTTTCATGGAATCCTAAAGGACATTTATATATGCTCTACATATAAAATATTGTTAGCTCTTATAAATGATATTTTGGTTTGCAAAGTCTAGAAGATGAATATGTCTTATATCAGGACTGAGGATGTCAAGTGTTGATTTATTTGTAGAGAAAGAACATTTTCCACAATCGGGGGTGGGGAACCTATGGCCTCAAGGCCACTAGGCCTCTAGGTCCTCAAGTGCAACCCTTTGACTGAATCCAAACTTCACACAACACATCCTGTTAATAAAAAGATTTATTCTGTAAAACGTGGACTCATTCAAAAGGCCTCACCCAAGGACCACACACAGCCTCAAGGCTGCAGGTTCCCTACCCCTGACTATTTGTGCTAAATGGCGTAACCCGCAGAGAGCCGGAGTAAGAAAGATCTAGGTTTTTATCCCACATGCCGTGGTAGTTATGTGACCATGGAACAATGCCTCAGATTCTCACAGCCTTACTTTCCTCATCTCTGAAGGGAGAGAGGTTGGACTTGTGATGTATTTGGCACAGGGAGCTCCTAGGAAAGGGATTTCTCTCTATGAAAGCAGGTTGGCAGCTTCTCCACTAGTTATCGTCTTAGAGACTTCCTTACAGCAGGGAGAGGTTGAGGGACTTACCCAGGGCTACGTGGTTGAGATGTGTCAGAGATGGGACTTAACTCCAGGTCTTCCTGGCTTTGAGGCCGGCTCTCTATAAACTATTGAAATATGGTTATCCCTTTTATACCATGACTTTCTCCATCATGGTTTCAATATATTGCAGGTTGGTATAAGAAATTAAATGGGAATTTTGTGGAAACGGCAGATGACAGAAAAAAGTTAGGAAATTCAGAAATGCATAAAATATATGTATAGTATTATATAATACCAACATATTCTGTCTTTTAATACCACAATAATTCAAGCTTTCTCTCTGGTATGAAGGAAGGGCCAAAAATTTTTACATGGATTTTTTGGATTGCTGGGGTGCTGCACCTCTAACCTCCATGATGTGGAAGAGATAACTGTACTACATCTGTGCTAAACCTGTTACATGAACTATTTGTATCCGAAGAGGAAGAATAATTATTTTCATGTATTAATTCAAATAATTTTTGAACATCTAAGTCACTTCAAAAAGGGATCTTAAAGTCAGTATAGCAACAGCAGAATAAATTTTAAGAACATATAATTATTTTTCTGAATAAAAAGTCCTTAGCCTATAAGAGAAAAACATTTTTGTTGTTGAGCTGTTTTAGCCGTATTTGACTCTTCCTGACCCTATTTGGGGTTTTCTCGGCAAAGATACTGGAGTGGTTTACCATTTCCTTCTCTAGATGAGGAAACTGAGGCAAATAGGTTAAGTGACTTGACTAGGGTCACACAGCAAGTAGGTGCCTGAGGACTTGGAAGGATGTTTTCCTGATTCCAGGCATGACACTCTATCCACTGTGTCACCTAGCTGCCCCAGAGAAAAGGATGCTTTCTTTTATCTCTGTTTCTGCCATGATGCTATGCCAATTTTTCTCATTTCTTTCCTTATTCACATTTGTAAAAAAGGATTAAAATAGTCAAAAACACAGTGTTGCAAGATCCATGGGAATGTCAGCTCTTTTAAAGCAGAGATTGTTTCATTCTTTGCATTTGTATTCCCAGTGCCTACTGCACACAGGTCCTAAATGCATACTTCTTGATTGATTGAATTGAAATAGAAATACATAAAGCAATTTGTAAACCTTAAAGCCAGAGGCAGCCACATGGCTCAGTATGTAGAGTGCTGGGGCTGGAGTTAGGAAGACCTCAGATCAAATCTTGCTTCAGACACTTACTAGTTGAGTGATTGAGCAAACCACTTAACCTCTGAATGCCTCAGTTTCCTCAACTGTCAAACAAGAATAATAATAGCAGCTAATTCTCCAGGTTGTTGTGAAGATCAAAGGAGATATTATTTATGAAATGCTTTGTGCAGTGCCTGGCACATGATAGGTACTTAATAAATATTTATTTCCCTCCTTCAACATGTTAGTTGTTTCATCATCATCACCCTTTGCATAGCAGCAAATAAATGTCTAGAATATTCTGTAAAAAGGGGAAAAGGCAATGAAATGTCCATGTAAAGGAGTGGTCATTAGTCAATGCCTACTTACTCCAGAATCTACTGTAAAAGCATCAATGAATTGGAGATTGGGAAAGTATCCTTTCAGAAATAGAATGTAATAACTAAGTGTGCAATTTCCATGGCTATTTAGAATCGGTGTTTCTGTAGGTCAGCTAGGTGGCTCAGTGGATAGAGTGTCAGGCCTGGAGTCAGGAAGACTCATCTTCCTGAGTTCAAGTCTGGCCTCAGATACTTCCTAGCTGTGTGACCCTAGGCAAGTCACTTAACCCTGTGGGCCTCAGTTTCCTCATGGGTAAAATGAGCTGGAGAAGGAAATGGCAAACCACTCTGGTATCTTTGCCAAGCAAATCCCAAATGAAGTCACAAAGAGTTAGACAAGACAACAAAAATAACAAAAATATCCATGTAGTATAGTGCACTGCTGCTAGTCAATATGATACCTAACTTAGGACAGCTGACTTGGAGTCCCAGGCAGGAAACTGGATTGGGGTTTAGGGTCTTTGGCTTTTCCCAGGAATACTGTCTGTATTCAATCTGTGAGGCCAGACTCTCTGTCATTGTATTGCCTGAGAAATTATCTTGAGTCTGCTCATCTCGAGGTAGTAAATAATGCTTGCAGCAGCATCTGAGATCTAATCACATCCAGTCTTGTCAATTACAAGTATGTGGGTACCATAGGGCCCAAGATTCCACAAATGTTGGGGCGTATCTGGAATTTTTAGTACAATGAACTAGTAATGCTTTTAGTAAAGCCTGTTTAGAATCACTGAAGAGAAGATTGTTTGTATTTTCTTGATTAAAAAAAGACACTGTGCAATTAAGATTAATTCAAACTATGCTTCAAGAAAAAAAAAATGAGTCCCAGAAGATCTCCCTCTCTTGAAACTTCTCAAAACTGGTGTCAGCTGCATTAAAGCCATCCATAAAGATTTGCAAAGCGCATGTCCTACTCTAGTTTGGATTTGAATTGAAGCTTTTGTGTACAGGAGCAGAATGAATTATAAATGATTATAACATTTAAATTCTAGGTTTATTTTTCAAGTGTAGTTGATTTGACTTAAATGAGAATCCTGTAGCTATTTAGTAATTAGGACTGATAGTTCTCTGCAATTCATAATTGGGCCCAAAACAGGTGTTTTCTTTTTTTAAAATTAGGAGTATTTTCAGCCTTTGGCAGATGAGTACATTTGCAATCCTGTAAGAATTTCCCCAAAAAAATATTAGTTAAACATGGTAAAAGGGGGGAATTCATTATTTTTGTTGCATTTTTAGAAAGTATTTTAAATAGAAGAGTCAGTGAAGCATAGAAAAACCTGGCTCTGAGTTAAGTCACAACCTCTCAGTGACCTTGGCAAATCTCTAAGATTATAAATTGCAGATGAACTGGTTATCAGAGTCTTTGGAGGCAGTTTTTATACTCAGAATTCTTTCCTATTAGCTGCACACTAATTTGAGGTACAGGAATTTGGAAATCTTGTTGTATGGGAGATTATCGTTAAATGGAAATTGGGAAATAAACCAGTGTAATTCAATGTCCCATATTCTACGTCAACCTCAAGAACAGACAAAATGTGAATTAGCCCTATTGCAGACGAAAAGGGATAAATGAAAGGAGCCGTATGAAGATTTAGACTTCTCACTGGAGACACGATGGGATTTGTGCTATATCATTGAGTACTGGACTCAGAGATTGTATGACCTAGGTTTGGATCTCACCTTGGACCTGAGTCTATGAGAAGTCATATGACCTTCCTGAACTTCAGTTTCAACATTTGTAGAAATGGGAATGTTCCTATTTCATGGGAACAGCTAGGTGGCACAATGGATAGAGTGGCCTTGGAAGGAGGAAGACTCATTTCTGCGAGTTCAAATCCAGTCTCAGACTCTTAGAAGCTCTGTGACCCTGGGCAAGTCACTTAACCCTGTTTGCCCCAGTTTCCTCATCCATAAAATGATCTGGAGAAGGAAATGGTGAACCACTCCAGTATCTTTGCCAAGAAAACCCCAGAGTCACAAAGAGTCAGATGTGACTGAAAAATAAGTGAAGAACAACACCTTCATGGTGCCTTTGTGTGTGTGTGTGAGAGAGAGAGACAGAGACAGAGACAGAGAGAATGATGGTGGCAGGGCAGGTGGAGAGCTGATCTTAGATTTATGAAGAAATGAGTTCTAGTCCCTCCTTTGATGTATACTGCCTATCATTTATCCTTCAGGGCCCAAACCAACTCTTCATGGTTATAAGCTGAAGAGAAGGTGTTGTTTTGCATTGCTAAAAGCAGTTTCTTACAGGGAGTGAGAGTTAGCCACCTACACTGACAAAATCATGATACACACACACACACTATATATATATATACACACACACACAAACACATATACATACATATACTATGTATATATAAAGTATATGTATCTGCATATACACATGTATCTATCTATATGTAGCGTGTGTTTATAATATATTTTCACAACTTAAAGGATACTGTAAACATCAACTACTATTTTCTAATCTTGAGCCATTATAACATTCCTGCCCCTTACCTTCTTCTATTGTCTTCCTTCTGAGACGACCTTCCTTCTGTTCTGCATATATCTTGGACATACATAACTTGTTTGCATGTTCACCATGTCTTTGCCTTTTGTTCTATCCTTGGTTCTTTGCACAATGCCTGGCATATGGCGAGTGCTAAGTAAATGCTTGTTGACTGACATGGTGCCAACAATTACATGTTCCTAATATAACAAAAAAGAATAGTTAAATAACATAGGAGTGTTTTAAACAAGATTGTCAAACTGTAGAAGGCTATTACTGATTTACTTACTAAAGAGCCTTATGTTTGGGCTGGTTTGCAGACCAAGGAACAGGCTGAAGAGGAAAGATATCTTGTCCAGGGGATATTGTAGTCTTATTAGGGCACAATGTCTTTTAAGATACCGGATAGCCCAGAGAATAGGGCTCTCAAGAATGACCTCAATGGTAAAAACAAATAACTCTTGTAGTTTGGAACAAACAACTGTGCAAGGGAGAGAGAAATAAAAGAACCTCCTATTTGTATGAAATAGGAAATCATGATTCTACGTTAGAGACTTTTCCTAGAAATACGGACAGGGACTGAACCTATGATTTCATTGCTAGAGAGAGTTCCCAAGTGAGGGAATTCCCTCTTCTAATGAAGGTTAGCATCTTTTTGGCAACTTATAATCTTAGAAAGCACTGAGAGGTTAACTGACTTTTCCAGGATCATACATCCAGTAGGCATCACAGGAAGGGTTTGAAGTGACCTGGCTTCACTTCAGCTTTCTAGACGCTAGTCCAATGATGTTAAACTCAGATAGAAGCAGGGGACACTAATCTGTACAAAAGGATCCCTGTGGTCTGCATATTGACTCAGTTCTAAAATGTCATGTTATCTGTTTTTTATTATATTTTATTTCATTAAATATTTTCTAATTGCATTTTATTCTGCTTCAAGCCTCATTGGAGAGTGTTGTGGGCTGCATCTAGACTAATTTTTGATACCTTTGCATTAGTCCATCTGTCTTCTCTCACTGGGATATGCAGTGATTAATTTGATCCAGGGGGGCCCCTTTTCTGTCCTGCTGTGACTTAAGTTGTTTTATAGGTTACTTAGAAAATCTTTTAAGAACGTTTCCTTTGAGTTGATGCTTCTTAGACATTTTTATGTACTGTGGTCATTATTTGGACAACTATAATAATCCCATTAAAACATATTTTTAAGATAAAAAAACAATCCTGAGAGGTAGGTGAAACAAGCGATTAAAAAACAACAACCACAACCACAAAAATAATATTAGCTAGCATTTATATAGCCCTTCAAGATTTGAAAAGTGCTTTACAAATATTATCTAATTTGGTCCTCACAACAACCCTGCGAGATAGGTGGCATTATTATCACCATTTTACAGATGAGGAAAATGAGGCAGAAGTTGTGACTTATCCATGGTCCCTCAGCTAGTAAGTGTTGGAAGCAGGATTTAAAATTAAGTCATCCTAATTCCAGGTCCAGTCGATGCTTTATTCATTGAGCCATATGGGTCATGTGATAGTGGAGCCTTGCCTCCTTAGAGCAAAATCCCTGATGATTCTGGTCACATTTTCTGGAAAAGAGTTCAGTCTAAGGCTCCAAGGATCACTAGCTTTCAAGGAACAAGCCAGATTGGGGGATGATGAATGAGGAAATGTTGGGGAGTGGAGTTTATATTGTGTGCTAATCTGGTTGACTGCATTTTTGCCATCAAAAACAACTGATGACACACATTAGAATTTGTTACTCATATCTTTTATCAATGTGCAAATCTTAGTCACTGAGGAAAAGCATTACACCAAAAAGGAAAAAGCATGATGTAGGTGGAAAGCCACCCCTTAGAAGCCATACTTCAACTTCCTCATGGTATTTTCCACAATAATGTCCTGTATAAGCTTTGAACAGAAACTACCAAAAGAATAAATTACTTGCCTGCATTGACTGTGCCTACAGTATACAGTCAAATGGATTGATATTTTTTTTTTCTGGGACCTACAAATGAGATTACACACAGGGTTATTCTGAAAGATGGATCTCCGTTTTCTTTTGGCTAATTGCTAGGAATCACTGAACATTCAAGGGTGGGCTTTTCTCTTGTTTTCTCTGCCTATGCTGTATCTTGCTTCTATTAATATATATATATATATATATATATATATATATATATATATATATATATATATATATATATTTGCCCAGTGCTCTTAACAGCAGCATCACCTGGCAATCATTTATCTTCTTTGACTGTCCTCGGATGATCTGATCTCAGATAACTTACCTTATCTGCAGCACAGGCAATTTTTATGTAAAATACTAGTATCAGCTATAATGGATCCAATGACAGTTTTAAAACCTTTCTACATTAATGGCCTTTCCACTATATTTAAGCATCTTGTCTGTTGGATGCTGTGATGAATGTGACACTGCTATTATATGTCCTAAGTAACCACTTTGAATGGTGACACCATCCATTCTTCAAAACCGTAATTGCCTAATGCAATATATCATTCCAATTTATGACTGCCATGGGAAAACACCCCCTTTAAATTACATAAGTGTTTAGTTAGAAATGTATGATTATATGGTTACTTTGCTATTGGAATTCATTTAGGAAAGATATAGACCACAGGCTGTGAAGAGCTGGCCTTCACTAAAATGAGTCTAGATTCCACATTGGTACCTTCATGACAAGTCCTGAATGACTTGAATTTGAAGGGGGAAAAAGGCAGTAAGTGGCTGTTAACACACCCTATATATTTAAAACCAGATCCATTAATGCTGATTTCTTCTTCTCCTTCGCTAAAATTGAAAAGTCAACCAGTTTCGGAAAGTAAAAAGGATAGAATTGTATTGGTTTTAGTACTTTCCTCTCAATCTCTCTCTCTCTCTCTCTCTCTCTCTCTCTCTCTCTCTCTCTCTCACACACACACACACACACACACACACACACACACACACACACACCAGAGGAAAAAAATAGCAACAATGACAACAGAAATTAACCCATTTAAATGATGGAGTCAGTAATACCATACCTTGTAGGGACATATGTCATACCTTTCTTTTATTGTTGGGCAAGATCCAGGAGAAATCTCTATACCATTGCAGGTTGACACTTAGTGTTAGTGGGTTATCTAGGGCACTGAGATGTGACTTGCCCAGGTTCACCTGGAGAGTTTATGTTAGAGGCAAGACTTTTGTCAAGTATTCTTGGTGTCATAGCTATAACTGTAGTCTCTATGCTAGGCTAATTCTCTATTTATCATTCTAGCCTCCCTTTTAAGAAATATTTTCTTAGAGGTGTTTAAATTTCAGATGTCATCATTTGGCTTTGACAAAGTGAAGTCTAGTTTGAATACAAAGCTGATCTATTATGTTAGGAAAATGAAACAATCCTGATAACAGAAATTTAGTTTCATAACAAACTCTATATTGGAAGAGATTAAAGAAAAATAACTTGGTTTGACTTACAGCCTACAGAATGTAATTTACCAATTACAAGTATTTATTGTAGGCTCGCTATGTGCACAGTAATGTGCTGGGTGCTGGAGGAATTATTAGAAATAATAGAAGATCTGGCCAAGGAGCCTTCAGTTTTGCTGAAGCAACAAAATGTAAATACAAAACAGAAAATAAGATCACATTATGTAACTAAATGATATAGATATTCATTGTAATGAAGTCTTAGAAAGGGAGAGATCAAAGTGGGTTGGTTAGACAAAGCTACATGGAAGAGATGGGGTTAGAGTTGGACCTTGAAGGATCATTATTTTGTTTGTTTGTTTGTTTTAGACTGGGTCTCTGTGTGTCACTTGGGTTAAAGTACAGAAGACACTTTCAAGCATGATCATATGCTTTTTATTTTCCAAATTGGTGATTTCCTTTTATTAAGGAAGTTCTCCCTAGGACTACAAGGCTTGCTGTATTTTTCCCTGTAGGGGTCAAATCTTTAGTTCCTGATCACAAAACCAATGCATGCTAACCCCCTGTTAAGGTAAAAAAAAATCTATCAAGGTTCTCAGATTGGCACAGCTCCTGAACACACTTCATGTGCAGAAATTCCCAATTGCTACAAAAGCTTTAACTTGTTCTCTTTTTCTAACCTAAGCCAACTTCAACCTCCTTAGGCATATAGGTATCCTTCTGCTCTTGGGAGTGTGCCCTATCTGCACTGGACTTAGCATGGATTCTCAGTTGGCATTAGCCCTTTCGCAGCTCAGAACTCCCAAACTCAGGCAATCCACCAAACTCAGCAACTTATAGGCCTGTACCACTATGCATGGGGGCAGCTAGGTGACACAGTGGATAGAGCACTGGGCCTGGAGTCAGGAAGATTTAAATTCAAATCCAGCCTCATACACTTACTAGCTAGTGACCCTGGGCAAGTCACTCAACCCTGTTTTGCGTCAGTTTCCTTATCTATAAAATGAGCTGGAGAAGGAAATGACAAGCCACTCCTGTATTTTTGCCCAGAAAACCCCAAATGGGGTCACAAAGAGTCAGACATCACTGAGCGATAAAAACATCATCAACAACCATCCTTATCTTATTTAAATTGTCTGTATATCACCTTTTGTACAAGTTCAGAGAATTGTGTAGTTTTGGTCTCTGAAGTGATCTCTAAGGTAATTTTGTCCAACCGTGATACAGGAATTCCTTTTATAGCATCCTTCACAGGTGATGAGTCAGTCTCTGTTCAAATATTTCTGGTGCTAAAGATAAATTACTCTGTCCCATTTGCTGGAGATGGCACATTTTTAGAAAGATCTTCCTTAGACTGAGAGAAAATTTGCCTCCTTTTAACCAGTACACATTGGTCCTACCTCTGATGTCTGCAAAACAAATGACAACAGGAAAACTAAAGAAGATTAACCCCTTTGAACTTTCAGGATCTTTATGTACTTGAAGATAATACCCTGCCCTCCATCCTACTCCACCCATTCTTTTACAGATATCCACAGTTCTTTCAGCAACTTGGTACATACTGGTAAATACTATGATTTTTTTCCCCCGGCTCTCTTTATGATACTACAATTTGCCTATCAGAATTCCTCATAAAATGAGGTGGCCAGAACAAGACATAAAGAGAGAACAGAAAGGCTCTACCCTTTTTTGATTTGGCCGCCCTGGCTATATTAAACCTTAGCCATAATTATATTAACTTTCTTCTCAGCTATATCATATTGTGGGCTTTTAGTAAGTTTGTGGTCAGTTAAAATATTCATGGGCTTTTTTCCCACATGAATTCCTCTCACCAGGTTTCTCTCACCTTGAATTTATAGAAATATAGAAACAGGTATAGAACTGTTTAAAAAATTAAATTAACAACTTTATGCAACTTTGTCTTACTTGAATCCAATTCACATGCAACTCAAGGCCTCGTGTCATTGGTATTCTTTGAAAATGAAGGATAAATGACAACAAAATAAAACTAAATCTGGCACTTTATATTCGTACCTATTGGATTCCTGTTGTTGATTTGGGTTTAATCCAATCTTTTGAGATTATTGTGAATCTTGATCTTCTCAATTAAATTATTATCTTTCGTACCTCGGCGTCATCCACAGAGAGATGATGCTTATGTCTTCCATGGATTCAGTAGTAATTAGAATAAAGTTTGTACATTTTCCCAGGACTCTAAGATTAGGTGATTATGTCAAGTAATCTCTAAGATTCCTTCCAGATTTATTACGACTATTATGATATCTTATGACGATTATGCTCTATTATAACTTTTATGACTATGATGACATAATGGATTAAAGAACAGAGCCTTGTGGCATACCATGAGAGACCTCCCAAGGTTATGTTCAACTGACTTTGGCTATGGTTGCTTAATCAACAACTAATCCTCCTAACTGAATCATATATCCTATGTTTCTCTGTCTCTTCATCAACCTTATAGTGAGATTTTGCCATATATTTCCTAAAATGAAGACATATATTGTAACGTAGATTAGACTTTGAATTTATTCCAGGCAGGGATGGTCTTTTGTCTCTTACTGTAACCTTAATGCTTAGCATAGTGCCTGGCATGTAGTAGGTGCTTAATGAATATCTAGCAATTGATTGATGTAGCTTGTCTTTCGGATTTAGATAACCTAACAGTCAGGGCAGCTAGGTGGCATGGTGAATAGAGTACCAAATCTGAAGACATGAAGACTCATCTTCCTGAGTTCAAATATGGACCTATACACTTGCTAGCTTCGTGACCCTGGGCAAGTCACTTAACCTGATTTGCCTTAGTTTCCTCATCAGTAAAATGAACTGGAGAAAGAAATGGTAAACCACTCTGGAATCTTTGTCAAGAAAATCCCAAATTGGGTCACAAAAAGTAGGACATGACTGAAACCAACTAAACAACAACAACCTAGCAGTGTAACAAAAGCATAAAAAGGAAATGAGCCTATTTTGGTATGAATTTTTCTTTGTGAACCCATTCTGTCTCCTTGAGAGCATGACTTTATTTTCTAATTAGTTGCCACCTGGGTAGTAATCTATTCTAGAATTTAGTTAATACCAAGTTTATGATTCTTTTATTTTCCAAAATCCATTTTCTTCCCGTTTGAAAAAAGTGAGGCAACATTTACCCATCTTTGGTCTTTTTGTGTATCTCCTGCTCATGATTTCTAAAATATTACTGACAATCATCCTGTGATCTCATCTGTAAAATGTTTTAATCGCTGTGGATGTAACCCATCAGGCAATAAAGACTTGAACTAATTTAAGTGGCCAGGTGTTTTATTGCTATTTTCTTTCCTATCTTGTGTTTCAGTTCTTTCTTATCAATGTTTATTTTACCCTTCCTAGCTTGAAGATTGTTTTTCTCGAAGAAGTAAAAGTGGAATCCACTACTCCTTTCTGTCTTCCTCCCTCTCCCTCTCTCTATCTCTCTCTGTTTCTGTCTGTCTGTGTCTCTCTGTCGCTGTCTCCCTCTCCCTCTCTGTCTCTGTCTCTCTTCTCTCTTTCCCCCCTCTCTCTCTTCTCTCCCATTGGTATATAGATACCTCCCAAATCTATGTCACCAGCATTAACATCTCTCTTGAGTTTCAGAGCTGCACCTCTAGCTGATTAAATGAGATGACATATGTAAAGTGATCTGCAAACCTTAAAGTATGAATGCTACTAGTCTAATATTATTATTCTCAACTGCCTATAAGACATTTCCAAGCAGACGTCCTACTGGCATCTCAAAATCAACATTACCAAACCAATCTTATTATTTTCCTCCTTAAATCAGTTCCTTTTATGATAATGCTGTTTCTGTCAGTGGGAACACCCATTCTCTCAAAAACCTTAATGTTATTTGCAGTGCTTCTCTTTCCCTCATACGTCATATGCAAGCTATCAAGAATTTCTGTTGATTCTACCTCTGAACTATCTCTGACACATATGCCTTTTTTTCTGTTCTCACTGGTATCACCCGAGCATAGATCATTGGAATTACCCAACTGGATCACTGAAATAGCCTCCAAATGCATTTTTCTACCACTGCTCTCTGGCCCCTGTAACCTATACTTCATGCTACTTCCAGAAATAATCTTCCTTATGTAAGGATGTTTTCATTTGGCCTAACTTGTCACTGACGACATCCGTAATGTAATTATTATATACTATACTACAAATTACTTGAAAGTAGAAGTTGTTTCATTCTTTGTATCCTCAGTTCCTAGCATATAGTAGGCACATCAGCAATGCTAATTGGTCATAATTATCAGTATATCAGACATATCTCCTTACTGGATTATAAGTTTTACAAGATGGTGCCAGTAATGATTTGCATATAAGACATGGTATAATGTATATTCCAGGAAACAGACCATTGAGAATGATGGTGGAACGGTTCAGTATTTAGTTAAGTGATAATCAGTGTATAGCCTGCGTGATGCACTGCTGGTTATAAAATGCTAAAGGAATTGGAGCACGTTGGCCTCTAGTACATTAGATAGATTGTATTTGGTAGATTGATGGGAAAGTATGAACAAAAAACATCACAGGATCAAAAGGCATGGATAGATTAGAACATGCATTGATTGAGGGAATATTCATATCAACAAGACCACAGATTATTCAAAGTATCAGTGAATTATTGGAATCATTATTTTTCTTTCTGTTTCATGCTTATTTTCTATAATGTCTTGTTTTGTAGCTTTATCTGGGTAGCCTTCTCCCTCTTCAAATATCTTGATCACCTAAGTGAGTCTACTACCAAATAGTCTATGTCAACATAAGGTAATGGAATGCTAGACTTGGAGTCAGAAATCTTGCCACTTCTTCTCCATGTGACCTTAGGCAGGTCACTTAATTTCTCTGATTCTAGGTTTCTTCATTTGGAAGTTGTTCAGTTAATTTCAATTGTGTCTGACTCTTCATGACCCCCTTTGGAGTTTTCTTTTTTTTTCAGCTTTTTTAAATTTAATATATTTAGTTTTCAGCATTGATTTACACAAGAGTTTGAATTACGAATTTTCTCCCCATTTCTACCCTCCCACCCACTCCAACATGGCGTATATTCTGGTTGCCCCATTCGCCAGTCAGCCCTCCCTTCTGTCACCCCACTTCCCCTCCCATCCCCCTTTCCCTTCTTCTCTTGTAGGGCAAGATATTTTTATATGCCCCATTGCCTGTGTATCTTATTTCCTAGTTGCATGCAAAAACGTTTTTTTTTTTGTTTTTGAACATGTTTTTAAAACTTTGAGTTCCAAATTCTCTCCCCTCTTCCCTTCCCACCCACCCTCCCTAAGAAGGCAAGCAATTCAACATAGGCCACATGCATATCATTATGTAAAGCCCTTCCACAACACTCATGTTGTGAAAGACTGTATTTTGCTTCTTCCTAACCTGCCCCACTTTATTGAATTTTCTCCCTTGACCCTGTCCCTTTTCGAAAGTGTTTGTTTTTG
>CM053624.1:135868489-135886134 GCA_028646595.1 Phalanger gymnotis
AAAAAAGTTAGATTGGAGCAAGTGGAAGCTAGTGACTTTATGAAAAATCAAGATATCTTTCAAGAAATTATCAAGGAAAACTGCTTTGATATTCTAGAACCAGAGGGTAAAAGAGAAATTGAAAGAATCCACCGATTGCCTCTTGAAAAAAGATCCCAAAAAGAAGACTCCTAGGAATATTGTCTCCAAATTCCAGAGTTTCTACTTCAAGGAGAAAATACTGCAAGCAGCCAGAAAGAAACAATTTGAATATTGTAGAAACACAATCAGAATAACACAAGATCTAGCAGCTTCTACAGTGAGTGATGGAAGGGCTTGGCATATGATATTCTGGAGGTCAAAGAAGCTAGGGTTGAAACCAAGAATCACCTACCCAGCAAACTGACTATAGTGCTCCAAAGCAAAATATGGATTTTCATTAAAATAAAGGACTTTCAAGCTTTCTTAATGAATAGACCAGAGCTGAATAGAAAATTTGACTTTCGGCTGGAGGACCCCAGCAGCGGGTGGCTGCATCTTCCCCCAGGAGAGCGGAGACCCAGGGCACTGGGGGAATGCAGAGCGAGTTGCCCGCAGCAGAGACTGAGCCTGGAAAGTCTTGGAGCCCACGGTCATGTCCTGGGGCATCCTGACCCTGCCTATGGGCCTCCTCTTGGATGAGGACATCATCATGTCACCCATGTTCGAGTCCACAGCCGATGATCTGGGGGCTAGGATCCAGAAAGATCTATTGTCCGAATTCTTGGCCATCTCCCCTCCCTGGTGGAGGAAGGAGAATAGTTTATACCTGAGGATGGTACAGAGCAGGTCAAAGTGTACCTGAGAGTCTAGCCCCTGCTCCCTTCGGAGGTAGAGAGACATGAAGAACAGGGCTGTGTCTGAATCAAGAACCCAGAGACCCTTGTTCTGCAGGTGCCCAAGGACTCTTTTGCCATGGAAAGCAATGAGAGTGGTGTGGGCAAAGCCACTCATAGATTCACCTTTTCCCAGATCTTTGGACCAGAAGTAGGACAGGCATCTATCTTTAACCTAATAGTGAAAGAAATGATGGGAGATGTGCTCAAAGGGTACAGCTGGCTCCTTTATACATATGGATTTACTAACTCTGAAATGGCCCATACTGTCCAGGGTAGCAACAAGGATGGGGTGATCTTACCTCGTTCTCTGGCTGTGATCTTCAGTAGCATTCAGAACCAACTCTACCCAGCCTCTGATCTGAAGCCTTCATTTGCTAACAAAGTGACCTGACTAGATAGCAAGCAGGGAAGGCACGAAGAGTTGAAGAAGCTGCTGAATGGCAGCTCTCAGGAGGAGGAAATGATAAACTCTCTGAAGAAAAGCCACAACACTGAATCACTACAGCTGGGGACCAGGGCCAGTTTTGACAGTGGCATTGCTATACTCTCTTCTACTAGCCAAAGCAGTGTCAGCCTCAGCCAAATGGAGGACATATGTAGATGGGCTGAGCCAGACACTGCCCCATTCTGTGTCCCAGCTGATGTCCGGTTCTCTATCTGGATCTCCTTCTTTGAGATCTATAATGAGATGATCTTTGACTTGTTGGAGCCCCCCAGCCAGCAGCAAAAGAGTCAGATGCTCCGGCTATGTGAAGACCAAAATGGCAATCCCTATGTGAAAGACCTGAATTGTATTGACATCCAGCATGTTGATGAGGCCTGGAAGCTCCTGAAACTAGGTCCTAAAAATCAGCTTTGCAAGTACTCACCCGAACCAAAACTCCAGTCGCAGCCACAGTATTTTCTCCATCCGGATCCTGTACCTGCAGGGAGAAGGCAACGTGGTGTCTAAGATCAGCGAGTTGTCCCTGTTTGATGTGGCTGGCTCAGAATGCTGCAAGGAGCAGAAAATGAGTGAGCAGATGAAGGAAGCAGGAAATATCAACACTTTGCTTCATACCCTGCACCACTTCATGACTGCCATATGGCAGAACCAGCAACGGCTCAAGGAAAACCTAGTCCCTTTCCGTGACAGCAAGCTGACCCAGGTGTTCCAGGGCTTCTTCACGGGTCATGGCCGCTTCTGCTGGATTGTCAACGTGAATCCTTGTGCCTCTACCCATGATGAAACCCTTCACGTGGCCAAGTTTTCAGCCATTGCTAGTCAGCTTGTTCATGCCCCACTTATGGAACTAGGGCTTCCATCCCTACATTTGTTCATTAAAGAGCACAGTCTCTGAGCCTCTCCCACTCTGGAGACAGGGGTTAAGCAGGAAGTAGGGCCTGATGAAAACAGTTATGATGAAGTTGATATCTCCATGTATAACAAAGAGGAGATACTACAAGTGGTGGAAGCCATGAAAGAGCTTCTGCTCCAAGAGCAGCAGGAGAAGTTGAAATTGGAGGTGCAACTCCGTGTCGAGATCTGTACTATGATGATAGCGCAGATGCAGCAGTGGGAGCAGTGCTACAGTGAGGAAAGAGTTGTTGGAGAAAATATATGAAGATAAACTAAAGATCCTGAAGGAGTCCGTGCAGAGTTACTACCAGGAGGAGTTGCAGGAGCGGGATGGAAATATTAAGGAGTTGGAGGAAGCTCTGCAAGAGGCTAAGAAGCAGTCTGCACCCCTCCAGACAGGCCTGGACCCTGAGCAGTCCTTGCGCAGATCTGAGCGGGTGGCTTCCTCTATTTCTAGGAGACCAAAGCCAGACTAGAACAGTGCAAGGCAAACCTGGCTTCTACCACTGAAGAACTGTGGATGTATCAGAGAATGTTAGATCCACCTCCTTCAGCCAAGCCATTCGCTGTAGATGTGGACAAGAAGTTAGAGGAGGGGCAAAAGAAGGTCAGGCTGCTGAAGACTGAACTACAGAAACTTGGGGAATCCGTCCAATCAGCCGAGAGGGTCTGTTGTCATAGCACTGGAGCAGGAAAACTACACCGGGCCCTGACAGTCTGTGATGACATCCTCATCAAACAGGACCAGACCCTCACTGAGCTACAAAATAATATGTTACTAGTAAAACTGGACCTTTGGAAGAAAGCTGCCTGCATCACTGAGCAATATCATACAGTCATGAAGCTGCAGGGCTCTTCTTCCTCTGTTTCCTTAAAAAAGTGCCAAGGTCCCAATCTGGAGAACCAGCAGCGCACCCAGCAACCCCTAGGAAAATAACCCTTCCATTGAAACTTGCTTCCTCGAACCCCCACTTGCCAAGGCAGGCCCAGCAGAGAACAGTCCCTACAGACGCATTCTGTGTTACCAGAGCTCCCCTTTACTCAAATCTGGGCCTTTTGCGAAAAAAATACTGAGAACATAATTATAAAATAACACTTGAGCTAAAGTGGGGCAAGTTGCTCTATGCATGAAGTTGTGATGCTCTTTATAAGCTTTAATGTACACCAAGTGCTTTATCTAAGATGGTTTACTCCAGTGGCTGTTTTTTTCCTCATATGTAATATAATTATGTTATCTGTTTTCATTTTTAATGGTTCCTATGCACTCAACACATAAGTATGTATGTACATTATAATAAATATACTTAGCCTTAAAAAAAAAAAAGAATGAGCAGGTTTTCCTTAGTAGTATCCTCTCTGTAGTCTGAGTGCAGGTACTACTTCATTTCTAGGTGGGTCATCCAGTTCTGTACCCTTCCCTCTGCTGTAATCTCTGGCTTTGCTTTAATAACGCAATAAAGGTGCTATCCTTAGTCCCTCTCTGTCTCCTCCAAAAATGGGGCCGGTTCTGTCTTTGTTATGGCTTCCATAGGTCCCAGCCAAATGCTGAAGATAATGATCATCTCATACATGTTGCAAGGCCCCCATTCCCAAACATTTGCCCGGTTATTGACCTGCCCTTATATCTGAAGTGGCATTGAGTGACTGAAGGTGTACTTCCTGGCCAGGTGTAACTGAACATTGACCTATTGGGGTTGGCTCTCTCTCCTGCTCTCTGACTGGCCAGGGCTCAGGTCCCACTTGTTTTAGGCCCTGATTACTGGTTTGTATTGGCTTCAGCCTCCCACAGAATGACTTGTCTCTGAGCGTATACAGATTTATGGCCATTTTTTGGTTCAATTCTAAACCAGATAGACGCACTTCCTGATGTTTCTCTTTGACCATCATCATTTTTCTATCTGATGACTTTTAGATCTTTGCCAAAGTGAATGTGGGAAATTCGGGCTTCTCTTTGATCCTTTTTGTTGCCACCTGAGCTAGAAGTTCTCCATTTCTTTGAAGAATGCATTTTTAAAGACTTATGTTTGCCTTTTTTTTTTAAACATTCATATCTTTACAGTAGACCTCTCCTAAAATCATTCTTAATTGCAAGAAGAGTTAATCAAAATCAACCATTTACCTCACAATCCCTGATAGATTTTTTTAACACTTTATATCCATAGCAATTCTCTCATCTCACTCCTGACATTTCTGGACATAGAGAATGAAGGTGTGGAACTAACACCTAGTCACTCCATTTAGTCTAAATGCATGTGCCTTTTAATGTTGATGCCATTCACATTACTTTAATCATTATATCTGCTCTCTTTTCTTGTTGTTTGGTCATTTCATTAGCATCTGACTCTTCGGGGCTCCCTTTGGGGTTTTCTTGACGTGGCATTTCCTCCAGCTTGTTTTACAGATGAGAAACTTAGGCAAACTGGGTTAAATAACTTGCCCAGGGTCATACCACTAATAAGTGTCTAAAGTCAGATTTGAACTCACAAAGATGAGTCTTCCTGACTCTATGCCTGGCACACTGCACCACCTTGATTCCTTTGTTCTTCTCTTAGTTTTACTTTTCACTGGACTAGTCAATGAATATCTTCCCAAGGCTTGTTTATTTGTTTGTTTCTTTTTTCTGAATTCCTCATATTCATCCCTCCTATAGTGCAATAATATTCCATTATATTCATATACAACAATTTGTTCAGCCATTCCCCATTGATGGCTGTCCAGTTTCTAGTCTTTTGCTACCACAAAGTTTTGTTTTTAATATTTTATTAGATAACATCACTTTTTATTTTTTTAGTTTTGTGGGGAATATGCCCAATAGCAATTTTGCTAGGTCAATGAATTTGAATAGCTCAGTCATTTTTCACATATAATTTCCACTTATTTTCCAGAACAGTTGCATCAATTTATAGCTCACTAAGAGCATATAAGTATAGTTTTTTTTTTTTCCGGAGCTCTCTAACAGTGTTTAGGAACATTTTTCTTATAGCTGTTGAAAGTTTTTTTTCCTCCTTTAAAACCTTTCTTACCTTTTGATCATTTATTGAAGGATGGTTCTTAGTCATATATGTTTGCGTCAAGTAACTGGGAATCTTGAATTTCTATGAGAGTAGAGTAGTTATGAATCGGAGGTGCACAATTCCTCCCATGTATTTAAGATTATAAGGTTTGAAGTCTGACCATACTTACTTATAGGTCACCCGATCTCAACCTAACACTTGACTTATTGCTATATAATTGAATATTCCAACATATATAAAAATATGGGAGTATGTTGTGATAATTTATTTCATGTTAATAAACTTGAAATTTTCTCATTAAAATTTAGCTCAAGTCCTCACTTCGTTTCATTAAAGATTAATTATCTAATGAAACATGGAAACCATTTTCCCCAATAGTAATTTTGCTTATTTATCCATAACTAAATATAAATGTAAAATCACTGAAGATTTACAATTGACTCAACAATTAGAATCAATAAGATGCATAAAAGCATATATAAGTATTACGGTATTTTGCCTCAGACCAACATCACAGCCTCAGTCCCCTTAAGCCCTCAATATAACAATCAATATAACAATAGTCAACTTCTCTTCGCTTATCTAGAAACTCAGTTTTGGACTCTTCAGTTCACTCCAGATGGAATGAAGCCTCTTAGGAATCTTCTTAATATTCATCCTTAAATCCAGTATTCTCTATTAGTTCTTTCTTTGGGGAGGAGGGTCTTTTCCACTAATTCCGAGAATCAGTCTTTCCAAAAATACATTTTTCTTGTCGATTCTTCAAGACTTTTCTAGAGTTCTATATTAAAATTTCCTTTATATTATTATTATATTACTATGTTAATATTACTATATGTTATTATATTACTGATGAATAAGAAGTATCACATAACCTTCTCCCTCTATATTCTTCCCAGATTTCCCATAGAATTTCATGGATCACAAATAAAATATATACCTTTTTTCCTGATTCCATAGGGAGAAAAACTTCATATGAATCTATTTTCTCAACTTTTTTTTAAAATCTGCTAGCACAAACTGTTTTTCTCAATACTCTGTTTGAGCTCTTAAAGCTACATCTATTATGTCACTGTGATATGTCTTCAAAACAAGGGTTACCATAAAATCATGGACTGAGAATTGAAAAAAAAAGTTAGAACCTATCTATTCCCATCCTTAATTATGCGGATGAGGAAACTGAGGTTCAAAGAGTAATTTCACCAAGGTCACAAAAATAGTAAGTGGCAGAGTTAGGATTTAAATCTAGGCTGTCGGACTCAAATGCAGAATTTTTTCCACTATTCCATAGTAATGTTTAATGCAAAGATTCCCAACCCCCTTTCTATTTCCTACTCCACCCCTGCCTTCATAGGTCACTTTATTATAAAAATATCAGGACCCAAAATAATGTCTTCTGATTAGACTATACCTTGGATTCAAGTCTGAGAGGACCTGCAATTTTCAAATCTCAAAGACCAAATAAAGTTGGCAATTGTATGTATTTGTGTAAGTTTTGACTTTGTGCAATAATCCTTTCCTCATAAGTAGTATTTTTTCATTCAATCTCTACATATTTATCTATGTGCCCTCTGATATTTTAGAATCATCTCAATCTAAATATAAAGCACACAATTCAAAGAGCATGTAGCTCAAAGTTATCACTCTGAAGAATAGGCTTTAGAGAAGCACCTACTGTCCTGATTGTAGAAATATGATAAACAGGCAGCTTACTTTCCCCGAGTGGAATAATATTTCATTTTTTGAGCTGTTTATGTTCATTATTTTAGCTCAGTGCACAGTCAGAGTCCTATCTGATACACTCGATCGTGTAAAGCAGAATTGAGAAAGAGAGACTTTGGAACTTCTCAGGGGTAGAGGATGTAGAGCTCAATGTGTCTACAGATAAACATATTTTGAAATATCAATTGGTTTCCAATAACAAAGCTTAGCTCCAGTGATCAAAAAGCTTGCTAACAGTGCTTTAATTGAAACTTTTAATCTGAAAATTGTCTGAACTTTCATTAAATGCTGCTTTCTTGCTTCAGTTCAAATTTTCTTAATCTTCATTTTACATTGAATATTGTTACACTGTCTGCCTCATTATGCTAAAGAAAGATGAAGTAAGCTATTAACATGCTGAACAGCCTATGAGATGTTATGATATAGAATGTCATTCATTTTTATGAGTTGGCTGTCAGTGTGTGCTGCAATAAAGTTATAATTCCTCCCTGACAGTATGAGATCCCTAGTGTTGCTGCAAAATCCTTATTAAAATTTCAATAATTGTAAATCAAAGTAAAGCAAATAGGACTTTTATGAAATGGTTGCTTCTGAAAGTCAAGTAGTACAGAATGGGAGTCTCTCCAAGATGGACATTATTCTTTCACAGTTCAGAATCTTTCTCATCCCAGTCTTATTCCTGGATTGACAAGGGGTATGTATAGACCTCAGCAGCATATGAGGCTCTTAGATACATCAACCAACTTGCTGATGCTGATAGAGTAGCAAGACAGGCACGGAGATGGCATGGCTTCATCAAATCTACTTTCCAAAAACTGTGTAGTATAATTTATCAGAAAAGGATTTTTTTCTTTCTTTTTTTTTTAACCATCTGGGTGCCATTCAGGATATTTGATACTCCCTTAGGTATGTGTATTAGGTGAATATTATAAATTCATATGCTAAATTGTAAATAACCAAAAGGGTACCATTATAAATATCTCAAACAAAGTTCATGTAAGTTCATTGTTTATTCTTTGTTTGCTTATTGCGGTTATTGATCAAACTTGTGTCTTTTGATGGTACGGTGAAGGTATAAGGAGCTTAGGTGAAGAAGCCCCCTACCATTGAAGGTTGGCATCTTCTCTGTAACTTATATTCTTTATGGACATGACTAGAAAGTTACTGAGAAATGGTATGACTTTTCCAGAACCACACAGCCAATATTTCTTAGGGTCATAACTTGAACCCAAGTCTTTTTGACTCTTGAGGCCAGCTATCTGTGATGCCCCCACCCCTACTTCTCATTGCTGTTGTTGGTGATATTTTTTAGTTTTTCATTTTTCTTATATTATTGATTATTTCTTAATAACATTTGGGGGTCTATTAATAACACATGGGGTATATTAAAGAAAACTCTTATTGACACAAAGAAAAAAATACGTTGAAACTCTTGAATTTGAATCGATAAGTCAAATAAAACCAAAACTTTAAGGAGATACTTAGAAATATTATCTTCTCTATTACCCCACTATTATTCTTACATATTTAGTACTCAGTCAACAACTACACAGATGGATAAAAACATTGATTTTTTTTTCATTGCATGGAACTATTGGGATCATAATTCTTAGACTTACTGAAATCATCATTCAAAACAATTTTAGTAGCAGGGAGTATGAGAGGGCTGATAAGTACTTCATCACATCTCCATTTAAAAAAAATACCTTTCATAAGAAGAAATATCTATATTATACCGTATTATATCATATAACATTACATCACATCATGTCGCATCATGTGACATCATGCCATGTTATGTCATGTCACATCACTTCATGTCGTGTTATGTTATGTTATGTTATATATATATATATACATATATATGTATATATATATGTATATATATATATGTATATATATATATATATATGCCACAGCGAATAGAACCCCAGGCCTGGAGTCAGGATGAATCATCTTCCTGAGTTAAAATTTGGGCTCAGACACTTGCTAGCTGTGTGACCCTGGACAAGTCACTTAACCCCATTTGCCTTATTTTCCTCGTCTATAAAATGAGTTGGAAAAGGAAATGGCAAACCACTCCAGTATCTTTGCCAAGGAAACCCCAAATGCATTCACAAAGAGTCAGACATGACTGAAGAACAAATATGCTAAATCGTCATAATTATATTGCATTGTTATATTATATTTTGAATATATTTTCCATCTATTTTGGATGTTTTGAATTCCAATATGGCAGCATCTATTAAAACATCGCATCACCACTTAGCACAGTTTCTGGCACATAGTAGACACGTGTTAAATGTTTATTGCCTGACTGACTACATTAAGGTTTGTGGGTTGATGTTATATCTGGGTGACTGTGGCTGATAGCTTTATCTCTGATAACACTCTAGATCCAGTACAGTTTTCTTCACTGAATCCTCAATGTTCTTTTGAGGTTGTATTTGTAGCATGGCTATTCATCCTCAGTTTCAGGTGTAGCAGTGACTTGAACAAATATTTTTATCATGAAATCTTGACTCAGCCATGTTCAGTGCTTCTTTGTTGATGGTTATGTGGATGTCACCTATGGAGAGCCTATTGGTTCTATTCTTACATATAAGGCTTTTCAGAGCTTGCGTCTGGTGGTCAACCAATATCCATTACATTTGAGAAGACTAGCAGCATATAAGGGATACCCAGGTGGATAGAGTTCTGAGCCTGAAGTCAGAAGAATTCATTTCCTGGCCTCAAATACTTCCTAGCTATGTCACCCTGGGCAAGTTACTTACGCCAATTTCCTGTAAAATGAGCTGGAGAAGGAAATGCCAAATCACCCCAGTATCTTTGCCAAGAAAACCCCAGATGGTCTCATGAGGAGTCAGACATGACTGAAATGACTGAAAACAACAACGAAATAGCATATAAGTATTAGCTTTAATGTTTGATCTATGACACTGTGTTGGTTAGCTCAGGAAATGTTTTCAAAAAATTGAAAATAAATCTAGTAATATATAATACTTACAATCTAGTAATACTTATCATGTAATCTAGTAATACTTATAAGGAAATATTACTATTTTATAACTGCTTTGGAGTTTTAGGCTTTGTATTTTCTTAATAACGTCACAAAACTTTTTTTTTTAATTTCTGAATCCTTTGTTGTCCATTTCATTACTCCAGTGGTCTATGTTAAAACTAATAATGAGATGTTCATAGGTGAGTTCATAAATGAGTTCTTCCTTTTCAGATTTTACTTTAGGAAGCCATTGAGTTTATTGATGTAAGTACATATTAACTATGTGCTTGATGTGTTGAGCTTGGAAAAGAAAGAGATGTTTTAAAGTATCACCTTAATTAAACCTTTCTTTCTCTATGACCTATTGATTCGAACTTGAGACTTTGGATGTGCATTTTTCATGATGTCAATAAGAATTTTACATTAATAAAGCACAAATAATATTTTGATAACACTGAAGAAAGTTTTCTGTGAGAAAGAGAAGCTGTATAAGGGGTTTTTTGTTTATTTTTGCTGTTTTGTGCCATTTGTTCTTAATATTCTCAGGCTGGCAAAATGTTTTAAGTAGAGATCAGGTTTCTATGTAGAAATAAAAAAAAAAAAACCTTTAGCATTCTCACTGTACTTGAGTCCCTTTTATACTACTGAATGCAGAACTGAGTCAAAGATTTTGCCACCATCAATAAAGGCATTATAAATATAACAATGCTTCTTGATCACTTGTTAAATCATTATCGAATTGATATTAAGCTGCTCTTTAAATCCCTGAGATTTTTTGGCACAGCATCGCTGCTTCTTTGTCAATATATTGTTTTCTTTTAAGTGGTTATAAGTGTTTTAAGTGATAAAAGCTATGAATGCTTTGTATAAACATATGATTCATTTATAGTTGGAGGGGTAATTGCCGTTCTCACCTTTTCATAATAAATATGCAGTGCTTTCTGACAAGAAAGATAGGGAAAAATAAAACTTGTGTCTGAGAGGAAACTACTAAAATGTTTTGCTAGTAATTTATGTGCTACTGTGAATGTTTTAAATCAATATGTGTGGACCTTCTTCTTTCCATTTCTTTTAAGAGACGCTAGAGTTTCAGTCACCGTCCTTGATATAACTTTTATTTTCTATCACATTAATGGTGGATAAGCTTTCTGTGTCTGATTTGATTCAACTTACATTTTCTTTTCTTTTTTTTGGACTATTTGCTGCCAGAAATGATAATGACAATTCTTCCTCTTCTTTCTCCTTTTCTTCCTTTTTTCCTGTCTTGCCTCTTCTTTCTGCTTGTGCTCCCCCTCTTCTTGAACTTCCTCTTTCTTTTTCTCTCCTCCTCTTCCTGCTTCTCCTCTTTTTACTTCTTTGATTTTCTTGTTTCTCAAATTTCTCAAGTACAGTTTTTTTGTTCATTTTGAATTTTATTGCTGTGACTCCTCAATGTTTTAGTTTTTTTGTGCTTTCAGTTATTGATTAAGGAAATATACATAATATATGTGTATAAAATATATGTATATATACACATATGCACCTGCATATATTTATATATAATTTTTCTTTTTTCTTTTTTGTTGCTTTTAATTGGCTAATAGAGTAGTCACATTTTTCTACAGCTAGATGATGATGAAATCTTCCAGTGCCTTTTTGGCCAATTTTTTCTTACCTCTCTTTGTACTCAACACTGTACAGAACGTGGGGCATTGTTGTTCAGTTGTTTTAGTTGTGTTCAACTTTTCATGACCACATTTGAGGTTTTCTTGGCAAAGACAACTGGAGTGGTTTGCCATTCCCTTCTCCAGATCATTTTACAGATAAGGAAACTGAGGCAAAGAAGGTTGAGTGACTTGTAGTCTGTGTATAAAGAGCTATTCTCAGAGTTAGGAAGACCTGACCTTCTAGTCCTATACCTGACACATTATGACTAAATGACCCCAGGAAAATAATGAAATCTCTAGGGGTATCTAGCCAAGACATTAAATTATAGAATAGTTTTTAAGACACTAAGATATAGAACAGTTGGCAATCTCCTTTGGTGGAGAATGTTTCCGTAGTGTTCCCTAGACAAATAAAATCACAGGTCTAGTGGAAAAAATACTACTTCTACAATTAATATTGAGTTTTGCAGATACAAAGTACTTTCATATATATTACAGTATTTGATTCTCACGACCAACCTATAAGTTAGGTAGGGCAACAATTATGGTGAACTGCAAAGTGCCTGAAACAAACGCCAGAACACCTGGGTTCTAGTCCCAACTAGGCTACTTATTATCTATGTTGTCTTGGGCAAGCCGCTTCAACATTGAGACCATTTCTTCACCCATAAGATATAAGAGTTGGCCTGGATAAGCCTAAATGTAGAGCTCCAATGGATCTTAATGGCCACGTATTCCAAATCTCTAATTTTACAGCTCATGGAGTCATTAAGTCAGAACCAGAAGTAACCTCAGAGGTCATCTGTTCCAAATGCCTCTCATTTAAAAGATGAGGAAACTGAGGCAAAGAGAACTGAAGGCATTTATCCAAGGTTACATAGGGTGAAGGGACAGAAGTGAGTTTTGAACACAGGTCTTCTGAAACCAAATCCATTGTTATTTCTCTGATATGACTCTGTACTCTGCAGCTTCCTACTGTGAGTTCTAAGTCCCCTTCCAGTTCTAAAATTCTATCATCTTCTCTTTTTTGCAAGTGACAAAATGAGGCCACTGCTATCATGGGTGAAAAACTAGGACTCTGATAATCAGATCTTTCAACTCTCAGTGCTCTTCACATGTTACCAAGTTGTCCTGTGTCTTCTTTTAAAATCATATTAATTTATTTCAATAGGCCAAGGAGCTATGACTTACTAGGTGTGCATACTTCCTTCACTTACACAGACCATGACCCCTTTGCTCTTTGTGGGTGGTCTGCCTGAGTTGCTGTGGGCAAAAAAAAAATATCATTACCCACAGTCTAACCTTCAGATAAAGCGTACTATCGTACTTAGCTAGACTAGTTCTCAGATCGTTGATGGGTCCATACTGAAAGCCTTTCTAGGTTGGGAGAACCTGTCCAATCCTAGGCTAGTATAGCCTTTGAGGACCCAGGTCATATTATGATGAGGCAAGGGAGTAAGATTGCAGTGGAAGATTTAAATGGTTGCTATAAAACCCTGTAAATTGCTATCCAAAGCAAGAGAAGTTATACCCTGTGGAGTTGTCTTCTTTCAAATACTCCTTTAACATACTGAGAAGTATTATCAGAAGTTATTTTCAATTAGATACATAACAAAAAGGCATGTGAAGGAAAACAAAACACAATTTACAAAATAAGTTTATATCTCTTTGTATTTTTATACATTTGTGTCATTGTTCTCTGCACCATAGCTACTCGTGGTCAGGACCAGCCTTAATTATTATGTGCTATTCACTACTGAAATAACTTGGAGAAGCACCTTACCTCCATGTACTTAATTTTCTGATTTGTGAAATAATCTCTTGATGTGATCAATAGTCTGTTTGGTCTGAAATTTCACTGTTTCAATCATTCATTTGGAGCTTGAAAGCTTTTGGGTCTTCCATAGGATGTTTTAAGGGAACTCAAATGAGATAACAGTTGTAATGCACTTAGCATATTGTGGGGCTCATAGTAGGCACTTAATAAATTTCAGCTCTCTTCTCCCCTATTTCTCTTTAACATAAAAATTATCCCTAGAAAGAGTAAAAGCTTTACTCACAATTAGCTAATTGAGTATGATACTATACAATAAGACTAAAAAATATGCAAGGACAGACTAGCGTTAATTGTTACTGGTTTTCGTTTGACTCACTTTGGCTTTACTCTATTGCGTTTTAAGGGGATACCTCAAAACCTCTTACTTTTGGGTTGGCTATATCTGCTAATAAAAAGGCAAGGAAGGTGTTTAGGCATGTAGAAAAGATAATGACAGTGACAACTGGGCTTGGTTTGTCCCTATGCCTTTTTTCCCATCCATCCATTTATGTGAGAAAACAAGACACTTAGGGTTAAGAAACTGGTGAACTTCAAATTTCAGAAATGTTTGGTAGTTATTAATCCAATAACTGCTAAATACATCCTCACTATAAACTTATGTGAGGGCTCTGATAGGGGAACTCAAGCTCCTGGACCATGGAAAGGAATTCAAAGTAAAAATGAAGTCTGATGGTATTAGCTAATTGAGGGGATATCACTCCCCCCTCCCCCACCCAAACAGCTTAATACTCAGGACTGAGATATAAGCCTCAGCTATCAAGCTGCAGAGGCAAGCCTTTTTTTTTTGTTTCCCAGACAAGGGTATCTCTCTTTTCAGAAAGAGTTGGAAAAAAGCTTATGGGTTTTACTTAAGCTGAAAGAGCATGGCATCATGTGCTTTTTCTTGATAGAGATAGCCAAGGATTTCAGCTGAGCCAGAAGCTTTAGCTTCTGTATCCAGTAGAAAAGCACCCAGGAGAACTAGAGGAAATTATAGCAAAGCATCACCCAGCAGATGCCAGAACATGATCAAGTAAGAGGGAGTGGTGTGATAACATGACTAAAAGACAGCAGTAGCCTTGTAGCATTGCAAATGTGAGTTATCGTTTCCCGTGAGCACCCTGGCCACTTAGGTTTCTTACATATGTGACCCTCCCTTTGGGGCTTTGGATGCAACAGTTTTGGCTTTGCTGTCTTCTTCTGAGTTTGTATTTTGATCTTCCCTGTCATCATAGTAATGGTTTGTGGTCAGGTTCTTTTGTTGTTGTTGTTGTTTGCTCATTTTCCCAGTCTATTTCTTGACGTTTAACTCCATGTTAAAGTGGGGCTCTGTTCCTTGGGTGCAGGGGTCACTGTCCCAAACTTCAGGTTTTCTGTGTAGCTGATTTCGGGAGTAGTTCTGGGGATCTGTAAGTTTTCAGTTCTTGTAAGGTGATATGATCTAAGGAGAGGTGTGATTACTGCTCACCTGGCCTGTGAGTGACCACCAGCACTCTTTGCCACCCTGGAACTGTGACTAGGTCCTCACTTCCCTGGAGCCATAAGCTCTGGTGCACTTCTTCTCTTCTTGGGACTGTGATCCCAGACTGTAACCCTGATCTGCATATGGACAAAGCAACAGAGTCCTGCAACCCAATGTCAGCAAAGGGATCCCTGAAATCTCCTTCTGTCCAATTGTCTGAACTTCTTGCCATCTGTGGGCTGAGAGCTCTGGAAGCTACTGCCACCACCACTCATTTGGTCACCCCCAGGCCTCTTACTGGGGCCTGGCCTGCATTGGCACAGCCTGTGCTAGATTATGTTTTACTCTTATACCAATGTAACAGACCTTTCTTGCTGATCTTCTAAGTTGTCTTGGCCTGGAGAACTGTTTCACCTCATCCTTTTGTTAGTTTTGTCACTCAAGGATTTGTTTTGAGGTGTTTATTTTAAAGTTATTTGGAAAGGAATTTGGGAGAGCTCAGGTAAGTTCTTGCCTTTTCTTTGCCATCCTCACTCTGTTTTTCTCTATAATTTGTTTTCCAATTTACTTATTTTTTCTATAATTTTAAGGCTTATTTTGTGCTTCTTTTAGGTCTTTCATTTGTTAGCTTTCTAATTTTTAACAAATATTCAATTCATTATTCCTCTCCTTTTTTAATATATAGTTTTAGGATTATATATATATATATATATATATTTTCTCTGTTGATTGTTTAGCTGTATCCTAGAAATTTTGGTATATTGTATATATTTAGTATATTGTCTCATGATTATCTTTACATTTCACATAATTTTGATGTTTATATGATTTGTTTTATAATCCTCTCATTATTTAGGATTTTGTCATTAAATCTTCATTTCAATCTGAGTCTTTTAGATTCACTGAAATAATAATCTTTTTATTGTCTTATAGTTTATAAAGTGTTTAAAGTAATTGTTTATTCATTTAATTGTTTCTTTTTCTTTCCTTCCTTTTTTCCTTCATCTAATTTTTCCTTTCCCCCATACTCATTTACTAATTTAATTCAGAATTCTCCCAAATCAAATGGACTTTTCTCATTCTCATTCTTCTTGACTTATCTACAACCTTTGATAATGTTTCTCACTCATTCCTCCTTGACATTCTCTTCTCTCTAAGTTTTGGGAAGCCACTCTCTCCTGGTTTTCTTCTTACATATCTGACTGCTTTTTCTCAGTCTCTTTTGCTGGATCCACCTCCAGATCATGTCTTCTAATCCTAGGTATACCTCAAGGTTCTGTTCTGGGCCTTCTACATTTCCCCCTTACAATGTTTCACCTGGTGTTCTCATCAGCTCCCATGGATTTAATTATTGTTTCTATTCTGATGATTCTTAAATTTACCATTCCTGCCCCAATCTTTCTGCTGACTTTCAATCTTGTATTTACAACTTCCTTTCAGACATATCAAACTGAATGACTAGTAAACATCTTAAACTCAGTCGGTCCAAAACAGAAATTATTATCTTTGTCTTTAAGCTTCTCCATCTCCTACCTTCCCCATTAGTGTAGAGGGAAACAAGGGTATATGGGCTATTGATTTGACAGCCTACCAAGCCCTTTTCAGGGTTGCTCATCTACCTTTGGTGTCCACCTAATTCACCCAACTCTTACCAGGAACTCCAAGAAGCTGTAGCATGCACAGCAGCCACAGTCCAGCAAAACATCTCAACAGATGGGCTAAACCAGGTTGAAGAGAACTAACAGGCTTCAAACTCATAGGTGAGTTATGAGAATATCAACTGCAAGCATATGAAGATTTCTCCCTGTGGAAGGGGCAGATTAGAACAATTTGTTCCTGTGACCACGAAGAAGCTGGAAGCAACTAGATCAAAACACTTGGCACAGTGAAAAGACCAGGGATCAGAGGAAGGCAGTTGCTTCCAGCTTAGAGGCTTCTGAGCAACTTTAAAGGCTTTTTGTTTGTAAGTGAAGAAAGTCTAAATCTGCTTAGTTACTTATCCATTGCTCGGATGGGACACCTACCTTGCTACCATACCATTTCCTCTGCTCGCTGACATAGGCTCCAAATCACCATTTCTACCTGAGGTTTTCATAGGGTCACAGATCTAGATCTGGAAAGGACTTTTTAGGGGCTATCTCATTCCATCTCTCCTCCCCACAAGTGAAGAAGTTGAATGCTAGAAAGGTTAAGCTACTTACCCAAAGTCATGCAGGTAGTAAATACAGTAGCAGGGCCAGAACTGAAATCCATATAATCCAACTCCAAATGCCACTCTTCCCACTGAATCTTTTCCTCTTTTCCTTCTCCTTTATGACCAGGCAGAAAGAAACAAATACACAGTCGACTGGGCAAATGCTTGAGATTGTGTCCAATTGGAAAAAAGTTGTTTATCAATCCCACTTACGTATCATTTACCACCTCTATCATTCCTACTCCCTACAGGTATAGACATTAGTGCATAATAGAGTTTCCTTGGGAACATTTACAGATTCTCAGCATTTTTCATCTTGCCACAAGTCTTTTGCACAATTTACTTGTAGCTTGAATTTTTTCTTTCTTTTCTCCCTGAACATTAAAAATTCATGGGTGTTACAATCAGGGAGGCAGGGCAATTGTTCTGTGAATCAAGACAGTCTTACCTGTATCCAATAATTCAGAGAAGGTAGCTAGTTCCCATTGTCCTTGGAAGTCCCACAGGTTCTTTTTTTTTTAATTTATTTTTGACATGTTTGGTTTTCAGCATTGATTTTCACAGGCGTTTGAATTACAAATTTTCTCCCCATTT
>CM053624.1:135886634-135889134 GCA_028646595.1 Phalanger gymnotis
CAAAAATAAAATACATAGGATAAAAAGGAAATGCAATTATATTGAAACATAGCTATTAAAAATCGCAGAATCCATTTGTTCTTGCCAAACTGTGCATGGAGAGTTAGCCTGGACTTTTGAACTGGTGTTTCTCAACTGCATTTAATATTACAGAATTGAATATGTTATGAGAAAGCAGAGTGAGGGAACTCTGGGTGCCTTTCCTCATGTGTCTCTATTTATGTTCCCCTGAGTAGTAAATATCTCTGGGGAGAGTTTGCAGCTGGTCTGTGCTGTAAGCTTCTAGACACCTTGAGGCACATGCTAGATCAAACGATTTAGAGATGTTGATGCTGTATTTCTGTCACCGATTGCTATGTATTTGACGATGCCTTTCTGAGTCCTTCCCTATACTTGTAGGTATGCCTTTGCCAGAATCCCTTAGACCTTTGAAGTCAGAGGGTGTGGAACTCTTACAATTAGAATGGAATTGAAAGTATGAAGACATTAAAACAATGAACTCCTAAGCCAAAGAATTATTTTATATCTAGTCAAAAGCAGATTCTTAACTACTCACATTTACATAGCATTTTCTGTTTGATAAAGAATTTCCTCATAAAACAAAACAGGAGAAAACAGCTGAGAGATAAGGGAAAATAGGCATTAGGAAGAATAAAAATGCTGGAGAGGAGCAGTTAGATGTTAACAACCTAATTTTACCTAGAGCTGGCCTTGACTGGGGCCAGATACTTTTCTGAAGGATTATCTTTGCCAACAAAGGGTCATCTTGAAAATGGTCAAAGGGGATTTTCCATTCTCCAAACACCACTGGTGAGTAATTTCCTTCAGATTTTTTTCATTGTTATAATTTAGATTTGTAGAAATAACTCAGAACCTAAGTACCGAGTACAGTATGCTCTCATGGGAGCCATAGCAGTAGCAATCAGAATCTAGCTGTCCAAGCCCTCATCTTTCTAGTGTCTTTCCAACCACATACACTAGCTATAAAATCTATCTAGATGAAATCCTAGTGATCTAAGTGGGATTTAAATTTCTCCTTGAAGACCCACAGACAGGATCTGTCATACCATGAGATGAGAAATTTCTAAAGCAAAAAGCTCCCATTTCTGCTCCCTGAATTTCAAATCCAAGTACTTTCAACAATATCATGGAATTGTTTCAATAAAACTTTTAATGCTGATATTGGTGACAGTCCTTGACAGCAAGAGTTTTAGGAGAGTTTTAAAAGATAAGAATTGCATATAAATATATCTGGAAAATATTTTCTTTTGGGAGAGAGGTATAGAAGGGGAATAGATAAGCTTAATGATGTAGGGTTTCATTTGACTTGCTGACCTTCCTCTCCAGGTCACTGCCTTATTACTGCCCTTTGTTAAGTCTGACTATTTGTATTATATTTTAACAGTATTGTAATCATTACTAACATTATTCCTTTTGACTCCAAGACACTTTTCTCCATTACAGATTATCTGGCAGAGATTACCTTACTAATAATAGTCAGTTTTAGATTGGCCTTTCTCATATATATGAATTCATCTTGGGCTTCTACGCTGGACTTCTTGGCAACCACCATGGTAGACCATTATGGAGCACCTAATTGGAGTTACTCCTAATTGTACCATGTCAACTAAGACCTTGACTGGGTTATACTAAATATTGATGACCCAGCATGGTCCTTTGGAGAAAGTTATATCACTCCAGTTCTGACTTCCCAATCATGACAGCATCATTTGGTAACCCCAGACCCTAAGGGATTTGGATGAGCTCTTCTCCCATAGTTATAGCTTAGGAGGAAGCCAAATTACTTTAGTCTATTTGGATTATCTCTATAGTTCAATTACAGAGGATTCCATCTGCAGCAAATGTCCAAGATACATGTTCATAAATAAACAAACAAGCTCAATGACTGTATGTCTATATTTCATCTCTGACAATTTCACTTAACTGCTCTTTCACTTACCTTACTTATTCATTAAATGGGGACAATAATATTTTAACTGCTCACTTTGGAAAGTAGTTTGTAAACTTAAAGTACTACATAAATATATTCTTTGTTATTATACTTATTTTTGTTGTTACAACTTGCTGTTATACTTAATATTTTGTATGTACCTGTGATTTCATTGGTTCTAAAATGGAAATCCCCTCTCCCAATGCAGTTAGGCAATGTTCTGTAACCCAAGAAAAACCCCTGGGCTACTGAGAGGTGAAGTGATATGCCTTTTAACAGTATATGTTAAAAGGTGGGACTTAAACCCAGGTCTTTCTGATTTCTAGGCCAGTTCTGTTATTGCTACTTTTTAATATAGATTATTTTCCCCAAAACTATCTTTTTTGAATAGTTGTAGATTCTGTAAGGAGGCTCTGTAGTGTCTCAGAAGTGTGATGTAGTTTCCAGAATCCTTCTCTGTGTTCACCTTTTTGGCTGAAGTCATGGAGTTTCAAGGTATGTATTGACTTAGTTTTATGACCTTGACAAAATCTAACTAACATTTCTTTA
>CM053624.1:135891634-135918727 GCA_028646595.1 Phalanger gymnotis
TGGCCAATCAGTTGAGATCATTAAAATCACGGGCTATGTGTATATTATAAATGCCAACTATAGGGTTCAATCCTAATTTCTTACAAGATATGTTCCCCATATCATGATTCCAAGTGTAACTGCTAACCTGTGAGAGTTTGAGTTTGTCCAGACTGATCTCTTGAATACTATACTAAGCAAAGTGGCATATAAAGAACAATTGATTGGTGCCACCCATCTGGGGATGACTAGCATGTCAAGAATTAGTATGATTTGTCACATAAAATGGAAAGATTATGTCTCTCCAGGAAGATGCTTAAAATATAATGATCCATTTGCAGTAAAGAATGTAATCAGACATTTAACCCATCAGCTATCCCTACCAACTAAAACTACCCATCCCCTAAGATTCATCAGGATCTCCAAAGATCATTTTCCATTTGGTAAGCACACTTACATATATCACACCCATACTTTCTCCCAGTGCTAGTTAAGGGCAGGAGAAATTTGTTGTTAAGTTGAATTCTGAATTCTTGGGGTAAGTTAGAGTTACCTTTAATATCTCCATGGGAAGGCTATAGGTTCAAGGAAATAATTTAGAAGTCCATCTATAGCCTGTATGTTCCAGAGTTCTGTCAACATATCCCATCAAAACTAGATCCTTATACACAAAGAAGCAGGGGAAAAAGAGCGATGTCAAAACCAACTCAGGATATAGATATAATACATTACGCAAACTATGAAGGATGGGGCTTATAGGAGGAAAGATTCAGAGAGTAGCCATAATCTTATAAATAAAAAAAAAATACTTCCACAACTAAGCTGAAAATAAGTCCATCAAACTATTTATTCCCCTTATGCTCATGACTCTAGATCTTTTCTATTTCTTTTCTATTTTTGTTTGAGCCTCAAATCAAGTAACTCTACCTGGAACTTGATATCTTCTTTTCCTTACCATTTCCTCTTTCCCAACTGTGTATTTAAAGTTCTGGTGCCAGTTTTTATTATAGTTCCATCTGCCTAGAGCTATAAATTAGCCTCATCCAAGAGAATATAAACTCCTTGAGGATAGGGACTGTTTTTTGTCTTTGTCTCCCCTGAGCCTAGCAGAGTACCTTGTATATGTTATGCACTTAGTAAATGCTCATTGAATTTAATTGAACCGAATCCAAACTCCTCTGCCTAACAATTGAGGAAAAGATACCTTAGGACCAGAGGTGTCAAATGCATGGCCACCTACAATTCTCCCATGTGCAGCTCAAAACAGATTAAAATGTAATTACAAAATACTTAGCAAAACTGGGAACATTTAATAAAATATTTAACAAAATAAAACTTAATAAAATATTTTACAAAGTAAAACATAGATAACATTACAGTTTAAAACTAAGTCAAACATGGTTCACAGGGATGCTTACATATGGATTAATGGTCACAATTTCTATCTGAGTTTGACATCACTATCTTAGACAATACAGATGAAACAGTTGCAAGATTCTCCTTTACATTCATAGAGATGGAAAATCTATAAGCTTCATTATGAGTTAATTTTAATGTTTTATTAAATTTGTTCCTAATAATAATAATACCTCACATTTATTATACTACTATTCATATTTAGTAGAGGCAGCTAGGTGGCTTGGTGGATAGAGTGTTGGGCCTGAAGTCAGGAAGACTCATCTCCCTGAGTTCAAATCTGCCCTCAGACACTAGCTATGTGACCCTGGCCAAGTCAATTAACCTTATTTGCCTTAGTTTCCCCATATGTAAAATTATCTGGAGAAGGAAATGACTAACTGTTTCAGTATCTTTGCTAAAAAAAATCCCAAATGGGGTCACAAATTTGTACACAACTGAAATGACTAAACAAAATTCATATTTATGTGACACTTTAAGATTGATATTTTATTGCAACAACTTTCAAGTTTGTAGAGGAAGTATCATTCTCATTTTTAAGATGAGGAAAGAAAAAGTGTGGTGAGGCTCAATGACTTTCACATACTGAATAGGTATGAGAGTTTGTATTTGAACCCGGGGTTCTCAGTTCCTAGTTCAGCATTTTTTTTTCTGTCTACCAAGGTGACTAGGTCTAACTCAGCATCCTCCCACAAACTCTGTCATTTCTTCTCCTTCTCAGGATTGCAGAACATCTAATAACCAAACTCTTAACAATAACCTTTCATATTTAAAATGACCTTGACACTGTGGTGTTTCTAGGTGACTGGAGAGAGGCACAGGGCTTGGAATACTTTGTTTATATGTAACTTTTCCCAAGTGGTTCAGGTGAATTTAACTAGAGATTATATAAACGCCCTTACATCTGGGATTCTCAAACCTACCCTTAGGGTTATTTTATTGGAGCCTCAGAATATTCACCAAAACAGAAATATACCCTGGACTACATTTGAATGCCCTTATCATCACAGACTCAGCCCTTACGGCAAAATTGAACCTTGTCACTAAGGAAGATACTAAGCATATCCACAGTATACAAGCTGCCCAGAGAAAGAAAATGCAGACACAAAGCATATTCCCCTGGCTTTCCTCTTGTCCGTGAAAACATCAGGGAAAACATACAGAAATCCACCAGTGTCATGGAAATTTCCCTGAAAAAAATCGGACCTTATCTTTCCTGGGCCCCAGAAGCTTACCTAGAACTGACACTCAATCTGCCAAAAGCCGGGTCTGCTTAAAAGCATCAAGATTGTAGCCAGCCTAATTATCTACTGACAAGAGTCATTACCCTTCCTCTCCTTAAATGTCTCCACTGCTGCCAGTTTCTTTGGCTGACTGCTGGAATGCCAGTACCACACTCCACAACATGTTTCACCTTGACCCCGTGTTTCTGAGATTCTTCTCCAATTGGAGGCATAAGAGCAAAGATGATCTGTGGTTGATGGACCTCCTGAATTGCAAACTTTCTCCCATAGAATGACAAACTGCTTGTTGAGAGATAGAGAAGTCTGTAGGATGATACAGTGGCTCATTTATTTGGACAGAGGTGGAAATGGTGAATACATATTTGTTATTTCTTGTATTCAGCAGATCTGCATTCACATCATATCAAGTGACAATAGTTCCAAATTAGTAACTCAGTAAATTAAATGCTTGTATGCCAAGAATGAGTATTTTGTTCCCTGATATTCCAACTAGGAAGACCATTCCAAGTCTGCCCTGTAAGGGTCCAAATTTCCTACCTAGTTGGTGGTTATCTACACCAAACTAGAAATACCCATACTCTCTGTGGTTTCTCACTATAGTAAACAAGGTTCTAGTGTAAACAAGGAAATCCCAAGTCTTCTTCAAGCCTTCACCCAACTCTCCCCCACCCAAGCAGCCATCTCCCATTACTAGAGAAGTGATATTAATGGATTTCTACAATGAATGAAGGCTTTTTTTTCTTTCCAGCTGACTGCATTGTTGGGTTCTTTAAAGCCTCATTAAGCATTCACTTCTGACAAAAGGAAAGAAAACAATAGCCATACCTACCTGGTTGTTTATCTTTCTACATACATAAAGTTCTTTGTGTTAAGTTTTAAAAAATCTATTTTAAAATAATTTATTAAGTTAAACAATGTTGTGGCTAATTAGCCAAAATAACAGTCCTACATGAAAATACCAAGATGTATAATCTTGAAAAAGCTTTTTTTTTTTTTTGGTTCATGGTAAATGGTGTAATGGAACTAATGAGGAATCAGAGGCTAGAGTTTCTAAGTTTGGCTCATCTCTAAAGTCTTCGTGTGACCTGGGGGTGGTCCCAGAACCTCTCTGGGTGGGCCTCTGTTTCCTGATACGTAAAATGAGTGGAATGGATTAAATGACTTTGATGGTCCCCCAAAGAATGGCAGTTAGAAACTTTCCAGGTCTGGTTGTACTTTCATTCATATGCCCTAAATTGTTGGTTGTGGTCAAGGAGTCAGAATTCTTTCTCTACTACCATCACTCAAGAACCATGTTGCAAATTTTTCACTCAGCCATGATTAAACTAGCTGTTGTCTATCAACCTCTGGGACATTCTTTCTTCATCAAGGAGTTTAGCGCCTGGCTCGCAGTCTTTCTCTCCACTCTAACTTCTGCTCTCCTGCTAGGGGACTTCAGCATGTCTTAATATTCACGTAAGTACCCCAACATTTTAGCTCCTCAATCTATGCAGTTCCCTACTCAGCCACATTCCCTCAGTGACATATACCAATGATGGCAATATTCCCTGCAGACCCTCCAACCATTATCATTTTCCTTTTTATGTCAACGATGTCAATCTTATGGGCTCAAAGTTGAATCTCAGAGCTGCTTTAATTTGCATTTTGCTCCTAGTGATTTCAAAAATATTTCATATATATTTATTGATAGTTTGAATGTCTTCCCTTTGAAAATTGCTTATTCATGGCATAATCTGTTTTTTACATTTAAGACCCCCAATTCTGTTTTACATAAAGGATATAGATTGTAACCAGAAAAGAAAATTGAGTTTGACAGATGCACAAGACCTATAAAGCTAATCCACTAAGGTATAAGAAGAAGAGGTTGTACTCTTTAAGGGATCATCCAAAAAGAATCTTAACTGCTACATACCCAATGAACCATGGCTCTTTCATAAAGGAAACTGGGCTATTTATGAGCGAGCAAGTCATCTGTATTTAATTATAAAATGACATTCTGTTATCAGTTGCCTTATTTCAGTATTTCTTTGATGTGGATGGAGGGGGGTACAAAAACACTGTTGCATTATATTCTAGGAGGAATCTCCTTCTACAGGGATGCTTAAGCCCAGAGAGTCCTCAGAGAGAGCCATCTTCCATCCCTGCTTTTAGCCCCCAACATTATCCTCAAAATACTGTCCTGTTGCAAGCCTTCAACCTCTTCATTTCTCTTCAAGCCTCCTATGCTGCTTCTTCTCAACTAAACTTCAACAGGAAATCACCCTCACTTTCATTCCTCCAGAGCTTCCTCCTCTTCCCTGTCCTATGTCTCAAAAACTCTCAATCCTTACTCCACCCCTCTTTTTCTTCCTTCCTTTCAGTTTCTGATAAACATGTCTCCTTTCTCCTCCCTTCTACTTGTGACCGTGATCCTTTTATTGTTCTTTGGTCACTTCAGTTGCATCTGACTCTTTGTGACCTCATGTGAGGTTTTCTTGGCAGGGATACAGGAGTGGTTAGGCATTTTCTTCTCCAACTCCTTATACAGATGAGGAAACTGAGGCAGACAGGGTTAAGTGACTTGCTCAGGGTCACATAGCTAGTTAAGAGTCTGAAACCAGATTTGAACTCAGGAAGATTCTTCCTGATTCCCAAGCCCAACATTCTGTCCACTGTGCCACCTACCTACCCTTTTGACCTTGATCCTACCTGCTTCAGTTTCCTTTGTGACCTTCCTTTTTTGAGGAAGCTTCTCTGAATTCCCAGTCTCCCTATCCATTACCTAATTTTGTGCTGCGACATTTTTGTCGTCCTTAGAAAAAGCATTTTTCTTGACTATCTCAGCCGCTTGGCTATTGTCCTATATCTCTTCACCCTTTTAGAGGCAAACTCTTAGAAAAATCAGCCTACATTCATTGCCTCATTTCTGTTCCACCAATGAGTTCTCTACCCTTTGCAATCTGGCTTTGTCCCATACCACTTCACTGAATCAGAGCTCTTCAAAGGTTACCAATAATCTCTTAAGTGCTGTTTTCTAACTTGGCTACCACCTATCTTTGTAGGTTTATTTTTTAACTCTCTTCTTCATATACACTATATTCCTGTCAGATTGACTCAATTTTCCCTGAACTAAGCATTCTGTCTGCCACCTTTTTTCATAGGCCTCATAGGCCTCATGACTGGAATGTCCTCACTCCTAGCCTCCTAGTTCTTAGAATCCTTGGCTTCTTCCAGGCTCAGCTTGTGTCCCTTCTCCAATATTATGCCTTTTCTGTTGCCTTTAGTTGATTGTACTTTCTCCACAAATAATCAGAATGTATACTTGTCAGTTTACATGTTGCATAACTTTAACAGAATGCAAATTCCTTGAGAGAATAAACTTTTTTTTACTTTATCTTTGTATCATTGCAGCCACTACAATGCCTTGAATATTATAGGTGCTTGATGAATAAAAATGGATTGGACTGGGTAGAACCAATTTCAAGCACTATTTAATAAAGCATGATTGAAATGCAGAGCACATCAGGACAAAATTTTAAGTAGCCTCCTCTAGACTTAACCCATAGCCAGATTTTCACAATGGGCTCCCTAATCTTGGTCTCTATAACAGATGGTGCAAAATCAGGGAATCTAGATGGTGCCCAGAGGTTGGACAATCTTTTCCTATATCCTAGGCTCTGGGGATGGGTACTGAAGTGGGAAAGTTGACTGGCTCATATAATTTCATCTTGATAGTATAGATAATCTCTTCAGAGAAAGGAATTCAGTTCAAGAGGTATTTGTTCACTGCATTCTTTATACTCTAGATGCCAGGGCTACAAGGATACATATGCCAAAAACGTACTTCTCAATGAGCTTCATAATCTAAAGGGCAGGAAAAAATGTGTATATAAAACAACACTATGAGTTGAATTATAGAATAAGTGCAAAGGAAAAATTAAGGCAACACGTTTTAAGTAGTTTGAAGAAGGAAAATTGGGAGGAATGATGAGGAAAGGCTAATATACAATGTCTGGGATATTTTTGTTGTTTTTCAGTCATTTCAGTTTTGTCCACCTCTTTGTGACCCCATTTGGGGTTTTCTAGTAAAGATTCTAGCATGGTTTGCCATTTCCTTCTCCAGCTCATTTTATAGAGGAGGAAACTGAAGCAGAGTCCTACACAGCTAGTAAGTATCTGAGGCCAGATTTGAACTCAGGAAGATGAATCTCACTGATTCCAGGCCTGGCACTCTATTCACTGTGCCATCTAGCTGCCCCTGCCTGGCATATAGTAAGTCCCTAGTAAATGTTTCCTAAATAATTGACTTATGGAGAAGATGGTACCTGAGCTAGACCTTAAAGGCAAGGGGGGATCTTCCCCAGATGGAGATGAAGGGTAGGTGAAAAAAAGCATTTCTACATGCAGGAAATGGTACGGCCCCAAAGCATGAAGGACATTAAGTGCATGATGAGAACACGGGATGAAGATAATATAGGTAAAGTGCTCTACAAAAATTTAAAGCACTGTATATGTATCAGTTGTCAACATCATAATCATAGTGGTGGCTGTGAATGCTTTTTGCTGGTGGGATCTGAATCTAAAGTTTTATAGTAGAGTATGTTAATTTGTGTGTGTGTCTATGATGGCCGCAGAGATTTAAGAGAACAATAGCTTATGAGAGAACATAAGTCATCTTAAAAGTAATATTAACAAGATAAGAATATTTACTCACCATCACTTGGAAAACGGAAAATATAGCCATGAATTTAAATACATAGTTACTTATAATGGATCGGCTTTCCACATATGTACATTTTTCTTTCCAGCATTTGAGACTTTTTAAAAAGAAGTAACTTTTTGATCCTTAATAATCAGTGACTGAGGTGAAAACCTGGGATGGATTTTACTAGTTTATTCTCAGGATCAATAGCAGAAAGTATACAAAAATATAATGCATGCAGGAACTCTCCTTGGGGATTCTTCTGGTTCTCACCCAGCTTGCAGAAGTGGGCATGGGACAACTTAAACAAAACATGACAAAGGGACACTTAGAAGAAAGCCATAAGCACCAATTGATGTTTCTAAGTGTCTTGATTGTGAAGGTTTCATTGAGGAATGTTATGCAGGTGCATTTTTTGCATCTATACTGGTTGTTGTGTTATTCATATTGGTGCAAGATAGAACTGAGAAGCAAAATTACTAATTATGTGGATCAGTTATCTATTATGTTTACTAGCATTTATACCTGTGCAGCAGGTGGAGCAGTAGATAAAGCATCAGCCTTGGAGTCAGGAGGAACTGAGGTCAAATCTGGCCTCAGACATTTACTAGTTGTGTGACCTGGAGCATGTCACTTAACCCTGTTTGTCTGAGTTTCCTCAATTGTAAAATGAGCTGGAGATGGAAATGGCAAGCCACAGCAGTATCTTTACCAAAAAAAAACAACAAAAAACCAACCCAAATGGGATCATCAAGAATAAGACATGACTGAAAAAACAATGTTGCCTTGAATCAATTTCTTACAAAGGAAATATTGTATATATTTTGAAGAAATCTTACTGTGAATATTTTTTTGTAAATAGAAAAGTCCTTATGTAATGTGAATAATCACCACCTTCATTGAATTGTTTTAAAAAAGAAGATTTCACATATCAGGTTTTCTTAAAGAGACATAAGCACGTCCAGTTTTCCTAGAGTCTGATTTCCACAGTTGTTACTGGAAAAGTAGCAAGAATTAGGGATCTCAGGAACAGCTAGGTAGTGCAGTAGATAGAGCACTGGCCCTGGAGTCAGGAGGACCTGAATTCAAATCCATCCTCATAATCCTGACGCTTACTAGTTGTGTGACCTTGCGCAAGTCACAACCCTAATTGCCTTGCCTTGCCCCCCCCCAAAAAAAAATCAGGGATCTCAAAAAATAGTACCCAGTGGTTTTTTAAAATACATAATTTCATTTAGCTAAGCTTTTCAGTTAGCATTTTTAAATGAATAAAATGCATCATAATATACTGCTTAGGCTGCGTTGTTTCTCTTAAGAATACCTCTGAGATTAATATGTCTGTTTTTTTTACGAGTTATCTTACCAGGTAGGTACACTGGATACAGAGCAAGCATCTTTGCCAGAAAGGAGCCAGTCAGGAACTTGCACCAAACCAAAGGCTTGCTCACTCCCAGATGCCCTTGCTGGTGTTTGCTGGCTGATCTTGCTGAGCAATGTACCTCAACCTGGCTTAAACCAGCCTTGTGGTCGGTTGTTCCTGCAAAACATCCTGCTTCTGTGCCCCAACTGTTCTAGGGAAAGACTGTCCATTTAATTCCCTAACCCCTCCTCAAACCTCTCCTTTATGGTTTTCAATTATAAATTGCCCCTGACTTTCCTAGGCTCTATTACCTGGACATCCCAGGACTAGTGTCTAATTTTCTTTCTAGTAAAACCTTTCTGTTTTCAACTCAACTTGGATTCCTCTGAATGAGAGGTGTGAGCTTCATTGGGTTGACATGCTGGCCTATTCTTTGTTTGCACTTCTGCTATTTTGCATATGTGTGTGTGTAGGGGGAGGGGAGAAGGCAGAGTATTTTATTTGTAGTTACACTTTCAATTAATCCCTGCATGGTGACATTGAGTGAAGGCAGGGAGCCAGAGCTTTGTGGAACTCTTTCACTGAAACCCAGTTTAGGCCCTCATTACCCCCGGAGGTCTATACAGGGATTGAATTTGCAAACTTCTCCTCATTAGTATCAGTCTCTAATCAACTGAACTGACCCAGATAATCATTTAAGATGTTACTAGAATTGAAAGTATTTAGAAAGGACTAAATACAAGCAAAGCAGCTCTTCAAGAAAAGGCAATTTGAACTGGGAGGTCATAATCTAATTCCTGTGTGTATACTTGGTACACTCTTTTAATCCTGAAAGCATTTTTGTAGTGTTGAAAACCAATCCCAAAAGGTTTTGACCTTCTCATGCTTGTATTTTCCCTTACACTGGATCTGCTTTAATAGCAATTGCTTCTGAAATTCTTAAACAGAATTTGGAGGAGGCATTTTGTGTACACTAGACAAGGCTTAAACCTGAGCTCCCTGAATTTGAGAATTATATTTTACTGTCCTTCAGTGGCTTAGAACCTTCGGTGTAACATGTTTAGCTTAAAGTGTCTACATGGCAAGAAGAGTACAATTTGGGGAGCTTCAAATATATGCATTTGTGAAAATTAGTATTAAAAGTGTTTCTCCTTATTTACTGTAATGTATTGTGTTTGAGGTGATTGGTTGGCTTGGTCGTAGTATGGCCTTAAAGACTACATATAAAATAGAGGAATAAAGGCCTCTACTGTTTTCTATTGCTTTTATCATTTTTTTTTCCTTTTGAAACTCCTTACTTATTTGTAAAAAAAATGGAGTGAATATTATAAATCATAGTGGAAAGGGGAAAAGTTTATGATCAGTAGACTTTATGTTCATTGAAGTTGAGTTGATGCTACAAAATCAGATACACAGAAATTGCATGTGTAGGAAAACTGGAAAGTGTTTGACTTATGCCAGTATTGCTGTGCATTGATTCCATTGAGTTCGATTACTCATGTATTCATTGAGTGCTTACTATGGCCTATGGCCTTGGCACCAAAAAATTAAACGTGATGATTCCTACCCTCATGGAACTCATAGTCTACCTGGAGAGATAAGGCATGTACCTAATTCAAAGATTTCAAAGGGTGGAAAGATCATGTGTATGTGTGTGTGTATGTATGAGTGTGACAGAAAGACAGACAGATGGACAGACATAGTGATGCATAGAGAGATAGAGAGACAGAGACAAATGAAGAGGCAGAGACAGAGAGCCAGAGAGATAATGTGGAGGGCAGAATATAAGTGAAATGGAAGGCTTTATGCAAGATTTGACATTTGAATTGGGTTTTAAAGGATGATTAAGAGTTGGACAAGCTGAGCTAGGATGGAAAGGTATTTTGGATAGAGAGGGAGCATTTTGAACAAAAAAGACAAGGAGATGAGAATGCCTGGGAATCTTTGGAGAATGTATGTAATCCATGTTATTTTGGCGTGTGAACAACAATAATGGAGACAAATTTGTAAAGACAGGTTTGGGCCAAATCATAAAGAGTCATGAACGCTAGACAAATGAATTCAGACCTCATTCGTAGCTAATGGGGAGTCAAAGTTTTTAAGATTATCTATATGTGTACATGGGGGCATCAATAGGATCAGAGTTATACTATAGTAAGATTACTCCGACATAAATATATAGCATAGTTTTGGTTAAAGAAAGACTCAAGTCAGGGAGAACAATAGTTAAAAGACTACTGAAGTAGTTCAGGTAAAAGAAAATTAATTAGAATTCTGAGTCTAAATCTACTAGCAACCAATTGTGTGTCTTTAGGTATGTCACTTAACTTCTGCAGAGTCCATTTTCTTCAAACTCTAAACTAAGGGGATTAGATTCAAGCTTCAGACTCTAGTCCGAAATTCCTAATTTCATTGGTGATATCTGAGAAAACAATTCTAGTATAGTGTTAAGGATAGAAACAAAATTGAAAGAGGTTGAGGAGTAAATGAGTGATGAAGTAGAGGCAATAAATGCAGATTTCTCACCTGAAATATTTAATAATAAAGGGAAAGAGAAAGATTTAAGGGAAACTCAAATATGTGCTGGGATTTGAAGGGTTTATTCCGTTTTAGGATATGAGAGACCTAAATTTGCTTCTCCATAGGACCAGTGGGGGAGATAGAAGATGCTAAAAAGAGAAAAAAAAATTGGAGGAAGTAGGGATGCTGCTGAGGATCCAAAGTGAAGAGGTAATTTTTAGAAATAAGAGGTCACATTTCTTCTTCAGTGACATGTGGGTATTATGTATGGGTTCTGAAAATACACCTTAGGGTAATAAATGAAGTTTCAGTTCAAGCGGATATCAGAAATGTATCTAAAGTGGTCTCTGAAAAGCTTTCTCATAAAGATTTAGATCTTATTGTACTAAGCAAGAAGCACTGCCACAAGACATTACACACACACACACACACACACACAATTTCTCCTACTAAAATCTGAGCATTGTATACTTTTCATGTCTTGAAGGTTGATCGGGGTATTGCTTTTGCCCTTGAGTGAACAATCCAAATCTTTTGAAGACACAGGGGTCAGTCAGTCCAGTTCTATTTACCTGCATTTGGTTACAAGTCATCCTGTTTAAATATCTTTGGTGCACTGACACAATGGTAGCATAGTGCACCTGCATGGGCTCTGCTGCTGCTTCTGTCTCAGAGCTGAAACTGTATTCATCCACTATCTACTTCATCAGTACCCCCTCACCTTAGTGCTGACCATCTCTCTGATAGCAGTGCTAATAGAAAGACTTGAAGATAGCTGAAAACATAGAGAAATTTTGAGGCAGAAAAGATGACAGTCCAGAGAGCTCATGTTTGATGACTGTACAGTTCAGTTGTTGTTACTAGATAACAAAGGGGATAGTGCGCTGGGCCTGGAGTCAAGAAGACCTGAGTCAGAATATTGCCTCAAATGCTTAGTAGCTGTGTGACCCTGGGCAAGTCACTTAACCCTGTTTGTCTCAGTTTCCTCATCTGTAAAAGGAGCTAGAGAAGGAAATGGCAAAACACTCCAGTGTCTCTGCCAAGAAAATCTCAAATGGGGTCACAAAGAATTGGATGTGACTGAAACAATTGAAGAATAGCAGGAGGTGGACCCATTTAAGAAGAGTAGGAGGGACCAGACAGAGTAAGGGTCTTGGAAAGAGAAAAAAGTATAAAATGACTGCTGTGAGAATGGGACAGAGAGTCTATTAAAGAGAAATAAAATAATGTTAAACATTGTGAAAGTTCTAACTGAGGTTAGATAATATTCATTTGCAACAGAAGCCAACTGGCCTGGTTTTTTGACTTTTGCCAGCTATATTTGGCAGCCCGAGAGTGAAAGCACAGGAAACAGACAAAGGATGATGATATGGGCTATGGATTAAGAAGACTGAAACAGCTAAAGGCCAAGAGAGTGAAGTGGTCTAGGGTGGTGTGTAAAAATAGTGAAATGGTTATCGTAGGCTCCAGGCTAGATATTAAGCCAAGTGAACCCGGAATATGGGGAATGGGATGGGGCAACAGTCAGTCATTTAAAAAAAAAAGCATTGATTAAACACTGTGCCAGGTACTGTACTAACAGAGAAGAGTTTATGCATTTCAGAGTTGTGATGAGGTTAAAGAATATATTCTATTGGTTGAGTGGGAAGGGAGAAAGGTGGCAAGATAGGTCTATGGTATGAAAGAGGAATTTCTGAATTTTGTTGTAGAAGAGTTTGGAATGATGACAAAGTCAAAAGTGTGTGGTTTCTTGTGAGAGGCTGAAGGGAAATGAAAAATAAAATTACTGGAGTTTTGGAGGTAAAGGAGCTATGAAGCCAAGATTTGGGAATTGTAAAGAGTCTGGTTTATAGGGAAAAAAGATGACTGTGTAGTTAGAGGACATGTGTTTAGATCCTGGTTCTTCTCTTTGCTAACTCTATAACCTTGGCTAAAACACTAAACTTTTCTAGGCCTCAGTTTTCTTCTCCATAAAATTATGTGGCTGGACTCAAGGGACTACTGTGGCCCCTGCCAGCTCTAATTATTTGATGCTATTAATGTTACCATAGAAAATGGTGTCTAGCGATGGGTTAGACTGTAAGTCACTGTCTGGAGCTTTTAGGAAGCTGCAAGAATGTCCTGAAGGCCAGTAAAAAGGGGAGAAGATGGCATAAATGTGTTTTAAAAGAGGAGAGGTTGTGAGAGGTAGTGGCAGAACAGTGCACCAATGTTATGGAGTTAAGAATGAGCAATGAGTAATGAGTAACTGGCAAGGGGATAGAGGAAGCAAGGGTAAGAAATAAGAAAATGGAGGAAGAGGAAGAAGAGGAGGAGAAGGAGGAGGAGGAGGAGGAGGAGGAGGAGGAGGAGAAGAAGAAGAAGAAGAAGAAGAAGAAGAAGAAGAAGAAGAAGAAGAAGAAGAAGAAGAAGAAGAAGAGGAGGAGGAGGAGGAGGAGGAGAAAAAGAAGAGGAGAAGAAGGAGAAGGAGGAGACGGAGAAGGAAAAGGAGAAGGAGGAGAGACAGAGACAGAAAGATACAGAGGCAGAGAGACAGAGAGAAAGACATACAGAGACAGACAAAGAAAAAGAGAGAGAGACAGAGAGTGGTCGTAGAGAAGTCAACTTTCTTTTAAGATAAATAGATGAAAGGAGTACTCGTAGAAGGGGTAGAGAATGTAGGGGAGTTTGCTCATAATGGAACAAGGCTTCCAACAGAAGTGACCATCAATAGCAACTGAAATGTATTTAGTGTTTTCATGTTTGCAAAATGCTTTACATGCATTTTCTCCTTTGATCCTCAAATGCTCTGAGGTAAGTATTCACGGATATTATTATCTTCATTTTGCAGATGAGAAAAATGAGGTTCAGGAGGCTTAAAAGATTTAAATATGATTATATAGCTTGTAAGGGTCATAGAGATTTCAAACCAAGTCCTCCTTATTCCAAGTCCAGCACAGAGACCACCATGCCACCCTAATAGAGAGTCTGAGAGGGGTCAAATCAAACCGGGAGAGATTAAGATTAAGTTGTATAAGGATAGAAATACGGGAGACAGTAACAGTTTGTGAGAAGATCAGGGTTATGGGGAGATTTTCTCCTAAGGTTGTGGATGTGGATAACAGGCAAGAAGGAGGCAAAGTGTTGGGAGGTAGGCTTGAGAAGTCAGCTTAGTAACAGACCATTGAATAACAGACAAAGTTGAAAGAGACTTTAGAAACCAGCTCATCCAAATCCTTCATTTTACAGATGAAGTCCAGAGCAGTTAAATGGCTTTCCCAAGGTCACACAGGTAGCAAGCAGCAGAGTTAGGTTTCTCATTCAGGTGTTAGAAGGAAAAGTGGACCAAGGAGGGCTAACTAATTATTATCCTAGAAGAGTTCATGGCACATAACAGTGCCAAAGCATCAATTAAAACTACCAGCTGCCGAAATGGCGAGGCCCTGAAGTACTAGTTTAGAACAAATGGGGGGGGGGGCGGAGTGAGGGGTGAGGGGGTGAGAGAAAATAAAACTAGTCACTGAAGTAACCAATCCATTTCCTGTTCAGATGAAATGTAATGTAGAGCTATGGGCAGTTGCTTCATTAATTTGTCCACATTTGTCCATTAATGTCCACAACTGGTAAGAGAAATAGGAAGTTAGTAACTATGTATGTACCCCAAAGCCCCAAGAGAAAAATCAGGCTTTCAATTTCTTTTCTATGGGCATTGCTAGCTCAGGAATCAACACCCAGGGAGTACTGGTACTTGGAAGAATGAAGTTCCCACTGTCATTTAAAAAAAAAAAGCATTCAGATAAAAGCCAACAGTTAGCATGAAGCAGAAAGAATATTAGGTAATGCTAAAACACATGCTAATAATTTTATGTAATGATTAAAAGATCACTTTTACTTCAATATGCCTTACAAAAAAGGATAAAATTTTATCTACATAATTACAGAGCATTTCTTTGCCTTCTTTCCTCCCTCCCCGCCCCCAAACTTCTTTGCTCATCATTTTATTCCTGGATTTCATGAACTAATGTATCCAAGATATCACCAACTTCCAGATCACATTACAATGTATTTTGAAATTTTGAAACTGCCAAGGGTCTTTTTTTTTCTTTGCTGATGTTTTCTTCTCAACGTGAACTGTGAGATATTCTTCATCATTCTATTAAAAAATACCAATCTCCTCATAAGCTCCTTGATGGCAGGGACTGTGCCACTATACCCCCCCACCCCATGTTTGGTATCTTTGACACCTAGCACAGTGTATTACACACAAAAGGGGTTTAATAACCATCCATAAAATTGAGTGATGATTTTTTTTGACAATTAAAAAATACAGAATCCTATTACTTCTTGCTATGCTCTGAGTTTGTTTTGTACCTCCTAATCTAGTGGAGAAATCTATTTTATTTTCTTAAGTATTGTGAACAAATATTCAGAATCTTCAATTCTCTGTTTTTTCTCTCTTTCTCTATCATAATGAGGATATCTAAATAGTGTATTATTATTGAAGGCAGGTATAGAGAGAAAGCCCAAACCAGTCCTTTCCTTCCACTGACTACTTTAATTTAATTAGAAAGAAATGTATTAAAAGTGCCTACTATGTGAATGGCACTGTGTTACATGCTGGTGATAAAAAGACGAACATAATAGTCTCAGATATGAACGAGCTTACATTCTCCTGTGGAGATACCACATGTTTACAGAAAAGTACATTTATAATGATTTCAGAAAAGAGAGACATTAATAACTGGGAGGGTCAGGAAAGGCATATAGGAGGGCATGGTATCTGAAATGAACCTTGAAAGATGAGAATAACTGAGAGGTTGATAGGAGAGGGAGTGCATTCTAGGGAATGTTGAGGAAATAGCTGGTAGCTAAGTTTAGCTGGAGTAGTGATCATGATACCAATGTAAAACTTGCCTAAATAGGCTGGTTTAAAGTTAGTCTGTGCAAGGTTTTGAGTGTCCAGATGAAGGTGACTGGAAGAATGGTGGTGTCTTGGACAGAAACAGGGAAGTTGGAGGGGGAAGGAGGGAATAATGTTCTCCGTTTTGGCCATGTTGACTTTGATATGTTCTTGGGACATCCAGGTGGAGATATCCTGCAGGGATGAGTGTAGTGATTCCAAGATTATGATACTGGGTGAAGGGGAATACGGCAGAGTCATCAACAGAGATAGAGAAGTTTGGAAGAAGGGGAGATTTGTGGAAAATGATCAGTTCTCTCTTTCTTGACTTTGTGATAAGGATATTTGAGAGAAAGATTTCTCCATCAATTTCAGATACTGATTCACTGTGTTACCCTGGGAAAATCACTTAATTGCTCTTAGCCTTGGTTTCCTCATCAAAAAGGGGATAATAATAGCACCTGCTATGTGGAATTCTGTGAATCAAATGAAATAACATATTTAAAATATTTTGCAAAATCTTAAGGCATTTAACTTTTAGCTACTAATTTCCATTTCCCATAGACATCCATTAACATAGGGAAAACTATTGATAAGTTAGAGGCAACTAGGTGGCACAGTGCATAGACCACTAGACGTGAATCTTGGAAGACCTGAGTTCAAATAGCTTACATGCTTACTGGCTGTGTGACCCTGAACAACTAACTTAACCTCTCTCTGCTTCACTTGCCTCAAATGTAGAATGGGGATAATAGAAAGTTACCTCCCAGGGTTATTTTAAGGATAAAATGAGATAAAATTTGTAAAATACCATGTAAACCTTAAAATGCTATCCAAATGCTAGCTGTTATCATTAATTCAAACAGTAGTTCTGCATTAGCTGTATTGTTGAAGCATTCTTGTCTTCACTGCTAGCTCTAGCTACCACCAGTTTAAATTCATTTTGAGCATGCCTCTCTCCTGTACTTGTGATCTTCTTTGATAGAATGTAAGCTCCTTAAGATCAGCAGTTGTTCCATTTTTGACCCTTGTATCCTCATTGCCTAGCACAGTGCCTGCTACATTGATGGATTGATTCTGAGTCTTTGGTTTTTCCACCTGTGCTTCTACTACCACCCCCTCCTTTGTCTGTTACTATCTTCTGTGGTAAGTTGGCTTGGATAGAGGTTGATTGAATGACCCACTTGCACTGCTCTTTTCTTTGGGAAACCAAGTCCTAAGCAAATAAATGGGTCCAGTTCTTGTTAACCACTTATGAATCTTAGAGATGTCTATTGATTTGACAAGTGTGCAGAAATGGTGTTGTTAGAAGAGTTCCCTAAGGTGAGCCCCTTCATAGCCATGATGACATCCTGCCAGATGAGAACACTAAAGACTTCCAAATGAGTTTTAATGTTGCGCTTTCAACCTGCAGAAAATGATCAAGAGTCTTCCTTGTGTACTAAGTTGAGGATATGAACCATAAGACCCCTCCACAGTCAATCATGTAAGTGAAGGTAAGAAGAACACAGACAAGTTAATGTCACTGAGGAGGCAAATGGGGGTTGGGTGACCTTGTCTCTGCTGAGTACTCAGCTCAGTGATTTTTACCAGATGGAATCTCTGAGGGCTTGGGGACATTCATCTGCCTTTGTTTATGTTTCTCTCCAGGTAGCTCCATGCTGACAGGAAATTAAAGGAGTCTATCAAATAGGTTCTTGAGACTTCAGGGGGCCCGGAGACCATGTGATGGTAAGCTAACCTTATAATGAGTGGAAATTATTTTGTTTAAGAAAGTTTATCTCCCTACTTTGATGTCAGATGCTTAGACTTCTGGGAATGGGAAGAAAGAATAGCTCACAGGTGCTGTACAATCCACTTCTACAACAGTTTCTTTCCCTTTCCTCTGTTCTCCCTGATACCACCCTCATACAGTCTTTCTTCTCATCAATCCCTAAACCATGGTATTAACCTCTTAATTGTTTTTTTCCACCTCCACCTTCTCTTTTCATTTGTTAGATTCTTGCCAAAATAATCTTTCTTTTGTCTATCTATGACTACCCTGTGTTTAGAAATAGCCACTAGCTCTGTACTGCTATCTGAGTAAAGTTCAAACTCCTCTGGCTGGCACTCAAGGTTTCTCACAACTTGGCATCAACTTACCCAACCAGCCTTATTACACTGTACTTTTAATCCCTTCCTTCTGTATTTGAGTTAAACTAGATAGTGCTTCTCTGTCTCTCTATCTCTGTCTGTCTCTGTCTTTGTCTCTCTCTCTGTCTCTTTGTCTCTCTCTCTCTCTCTCTCTCTCTCTCTCTCTCTCTCTCTCTCTCTCTCTCTCCTTCTCCCTCTTTACTCCTCCCTCCCTCCTATTCTCCTTTCCTGTTGAATTCCCACCCATCCTTTATAGCCTAACTCAAATGTCACCTGAAGCTTTACCTATTATTGTCCCCTACACAGACCTCACAAAGAACCTTGTTTTGTACTTTGCTAAAGTACTTATAGTGTGACTTTTTCTTCTATAGCACCTTGTTCTTGAAACATAGCCCTGCCAGCTTTTAAGTTCCTTGAATGCAGGAACCTTATCTTCTATCAATTTTGTATATTCTCAAATGAATAACACAGTGCCCTGTTTTCAGAAGCTGCTTTAAAATGTTTATTATTTTGGAGTAACCAGGACCTGGCCATTTAATCCACTGGCTTTTTTATTTGGGTTTCATCTTCTTTGACTTTTTTAAAAACTTTAACCTTCTCGGCTATGCCCCCTGCCCAATCTGGGTTATGTTTCCTTGTTTTTCCTCAGTTTTCTACCTACTCTTAACTCTGACATTGGCTTCTTCTCATCTTTCAGTTTCCCTCCCACTAATATTTTGTCTTAGTTTCTCTTATTTGATTGTAGCATCTTCCTTGATACTCTTATTCACTCTCACGGTTTTAACTATTAACTCTATGCAAACATTTCTGAAATCTGTTTCTTTAAAGCTTCAAGACAATTTTTATAACTGCCTGAAATATCCAACTCATTCATTATGTACACGATTAAGTTTACAATACTTTCCTGAATACCAACTACTCCTTCTGACTTTACTATTTCTTTCAGTGACATTATTCTTCACTGAATTCTCTTTGTTTAAACCACAGAATTCTCTTTTCCCCTTTCTATAATCTTTTCCTTCATGTTGAATTATTTACCAAGTCATAGTAATTCTATATCCAAAATATATTTCATGTGTCCCCATGTCAACATCTTAGTGCGGGCCCTAATTTCCATCCAACTGACTTATTGCAATAACTTCCACAGAGGTTTTCTACTTCCATATTCTTCCCATACCAATCCACCCTTCACACTTCTGCCAGACTAATCTTTTTGATGCAGATTTGAACATTCCTTTCCTTGACTCAAAAATCTTCAGAGACTCCGTATTGTCTTTAGAAATTAAAGTTAAAACTCCTTAGTTCGACGTTCAAGGTCCATCACAAGTTGAGGTCTACCTGTCTAGCCTTAACTCATAATAACTTTCTTTACCCTCTAATGAAACAAGGCTAGTCCATGCCCCAGAATACTCCTTCCCTTTACCACTTATTTGCTTTTGTTTTTACTATTTCCTATTCCTGGAATATCTTCTTTTTTCCATTTTCCACTTTGAATTTTTATACATGCTTTAAAATCTCTCTTAAATGCCACCTCCTCTATGAAAACTTTCCTATTACCCCATGGTAGCCTTTTCTCACATTTCATAGGGTCCATTGATTTGGTATTCTCATGAGTTTATCTTGAATTTAATTGCTATGTTCTAAGAGAGAGATCAGGACGAATTAGGGTAGTTCTATGTGAGTCAGGATGGTATTCAAGATACTGAAGAGATAGAGTTCATCAAAATTTTGTATCTGATAGTAATATCCGGGCTGTCATATCTACAAACTTGTCTATAAACCATGATGTTAAGAACCCTATTTTATTTAACCATCATGCCTCTTACAGCACCAAGAATAGTGTTCTGAACCCAATAGATCTTTAATAAATGTTGGTTCAACTCAATTGAATCTAAGATCTGGGGTCCCTCAGCATCTTCTCATTTATTGTCCTTTTCTGTCTGCTTCATGTAAGTAAGTCTGTTACTCATCAAAGTAATAGCAAAGTCTATGCTAGATGCACTGTAATGAGATATTCACATTTCCTATTTACCTCTGCCAGCACACATAAACCTATCACAGTTTGGGCCTGCTCTCTATCAGATGCTTGGAATGAAATTGTATTCTCTGATTGTTCTAATGGCTGGCACTATGACCCCCCCCCCCCCCCCCCCGGCCCCGGAGCTTAGGATGACATCACTGGACACATTTGCATTTGTGTACTCATTCATGATTTTGATCCAGGCTTTCAGAAATGAAGATTGATGCTTTCACTTACACTACCACTTACCGAACCCCTAAACTGCAGCTTCCATGGCAATGCTAAGGCAATGTAATCCAGAATCTCCTTGTCTTCTATAGTTTTCTTTATTAAAATGTTTGAGGTGTTGAAGATAATTCATCATTATCATCATCTTCATCATCGTCAACTAGGAAGCATATAATGCTTTAAGATTTGCAAAGTGTTTTGCATACGTTACCTCATTTGAGTCAATACCAAACACTTTGAGGTAGGTGCTATTTTTATCCTCACTTCACAGATGAAGAAACTGAGACTGTAGAGACAAAGCTCCTTACCCAGTATCACACAATTGGAAAGCTTTTCAGGCAGCATTTGAACTGAGGTCTTCTTGATTCCAAGTTCATATCCACTATGACACCTAGACTCCCTCCTCACACACTCCACTTATGTGGGATTTTCCAGTTTACTAAGGGACATATGCCTATCAATGAGATTGAAACCCAGTCTTATTTCTAGCCTTTGCAGAAGAGTGAGATGACCATCCACAGTACTGGTCTGAGTGATGGCTAAAGGGCCAGCTACCCTTAATCACCCTTAATCACACTGATGTCTAGAATTCCAACTGTAGCAAGTATGTCCTTTGCGTCGACTATACCTAATAGCTAGCATTTATATAATGCTTCAAGCTTTGCACAACTATTTATAAAAATTATCTCATTTTTTTTCTAATCATAGCCCTGGAATTTTATTAGATTTTATCACTACCTCCATTTCATAGATGAAAAAAACTGAGGCAGCCAGAGGTTAAGTGCCCAGGGTCACAAAGCTAGTAAGTGAATGAATCCGGGTTTGTGGGTCTTCCGGTTTCCATGGCCATACTTTATCCACTGAACCACCTAGCTATCTAGTATCTTTGTATTAGAAGACATATCTATTTTTTTTGAAAATGTAAATACATGCGTACCCCTTATATGGGTGCCCCCATTCACCATCCTTTAAAAATAAACAACATCATTGACATGCTATAACTATACTCTATGTAAACTTACAAAGCCTCACAGGAATCAATATATTTCTATCTTTCCTCTCTCTTCTTAAATAGTTCTAATGATGATACTTTTCTTCTTCTCTCCCCCTCCCCACTGTCATTTTCTTATAAAATATGGCCTTTTTCAGGAAGCTTGTATTTTCATGTGGGAGATAAATAGGAAAATAACTAGGTACATACAATTTCTACACAGAGTGGTTGGAAGGTGATTTCGGAGTAGAAGCAACCAGAAGTTAGAAGACCAGGAAAGACCTTTTTCAGGGGGTGGGATTTGAGATGAGACTTAGCAGAAACAAGGGAAAATAAGAGAAAGAGATGAGGAAGGAAAGTATTCCAGTCATGAGATGAAAAAGTTGTATGTGAGAAACACCAATATTAGTGTATGGCTAAATCATCAAGTGAGCGAAGGGGAGTAAAATGTAAGAAGAATGTACAGATAAGAAAGGGAGGCCAAGTTGTGCTGATATTTAATGCCTAACAGAGGATTTTATATTTTATCCTAGAAGTGGGGAGCCATTGAAATTTATTGAGGAGGAAGGGCAGGCAGGGATTCACATAGTCAGATGTACACTTTAGAATAATAACTTCTGGATAGGGACGGGGAGAGGATAAGGAAGGTATCTCTAGAGGGGAGGGTAAGGGAATAGGTTAAAAGTGTGGTTTAGAAGGGCATTTAGATTTAAGGGACTGGGGGGTTGTGGGAGGGATCCTTGGAGGGGGGATAAGCTGAGTAATAGGAGGGCAAGGTAGCAGGTAAAAGTAAACTAGAGGAGTCAGAAGGGATAGGAAATAAAAGATATGCATAAACATAAAAACAAAGATCAAATGTAGAATTTGTTAGGGAAAGTATATGTCTATATAAATACATCTGTGTGTATGCATGTATGTATGTGTGTAATATGTATATGTGTATGTATACATATATATGTGTGTATATAAATATATATATAGACATTTAATTGTAGCCTTCTGGTGAGGGGCAGGAAAGGGGCAAAAACAACAAAGTAAAAAGTGCACAGCAAAGAACAAAAGAAAACTTACAAGGAAGCAAAAAAGATGGACAGCTTTCAACACAATGTGTAGTATTTATCACACAAGCTTTCTTGAAAAGAAAATTTATTGCTATATATTTTGAATCCTCTCATGTTCTGTTGTGCACGTGACATGCTTTTTTTTTCTTTTCTTACTTTGTATTTAAATTTCCATATTAAAATTTATGGTAGGTTTCTTTTTCTTTTCTCTGTTTTGTCATCAGGTTCTGGTGTTTGAGTCTAAAAACGATAATCACTTTGGCAGCTGAGTAGAAGTTGGATTAGTGAGGAGAGTTATGGTCATTGTGTAAATAGCTCATCTAGTTCTGCTCATTTTATTCTCCATCATTTTATATGTCTTCTTGAGTTTCCCTAAATTCTTTATTTTTGTCATTTGGTAATATTCCCAACTCTGTTCCTATGGAACCAACTGAGTCCAGGAAAGTCAGTTCATCTCAAGTTCCATTTTGAAGGAGCCATCTAATGACTAGGAGTGGGGTGTACCCATGCCCTTGAAAGGAGGTGATACCTGAACTTCTTAGAGTAGACGAGTTCATCCCTTGCTTTCTTCCCTGATAGGAGAGGCCTAGATAATGTAGAAGAGGAAGAGGTAGGAAAGCAGAAAACAAAGATTTTCCTATTTTGCAGATGAGCTTATGAATAGCGCAGCCTGTGCCTATTGTATGATAATTTATAATCTTCCTTCCTTGGATCCATATTCTCTGGAAAATTCTCAGATGAGCCAGCATAGCACTTAGCTAAATGGTTTAGTCCTTCTCTATCATTTTCTCTCAGAAGTATTTTTGCTGTTATTACCAAAGTTGAGTTCCAGAGAAAAAAAGAAAGAAAGAAAGAAAGGAAGAAAAAAAGAAAGAAAGAAAGAAAGAAAGAAAGAAAGAAAGAAAGAAAGAAAGAAAGAAAAGCAGAGAAAGAAAGAAAGAAAGAAAAGCAGAGAAAGAAAACTCTTTCATTAACCAGAAACTTAAAATGGAGTAGTGCATCCATATTTGCCAATTCACGTACTGTTACCAGAACATGATGGGAATGTGTTGACAAGACTAGTCTCATGTGTAACTAAAATGAGTACGTGTCTGTGTAATGTGGTTTGAATGGCTCAAGAAGGCCTCTTGTCCTTCCCCTCTCCCCATTTCTCTGGCTTCTCTAAAATTTCTAAGACATGACATTGATATTTTACACTAATTATCAACAGGCTGATTTTCTGCTTGGGAGACTGTATCTCAGACAGGTCATTTGTCTGATATTATACTATATGACTCATTAGAAAAGCAGCATTGCATAGTGGTTAGGGCCTTTAACTTAGATTCAGAAATATCTGTGTGCAGATCCTGCCTCAGACATTTACTGACTTACTAAGTTACTTAATTTCCTTGTGCTTCAGTTTCCTCATCTGTAAAATGAAGGAGTTCAATTGTAGCGTACTTAGGACCCCTTTTAGTTCTAAACTGATGATCATTCCTTTGGCTTAAGCAATTTTTATAAGACTCATAATAATCCATTGTTGGGATTAACATCACATTATAACTTAGTGTATTGAATTGCTTTGAAGGCATAGCTAGCTGATTGATTGCAAGGTCACTGAGGGAATGAGATATAGGGCAGGTTAATTTTAGTAAGGACAAAGGCTAAGGCTGGAACATCAAGTGTTGCCTCAGGAGGCTACCATAACCGGAAAGTTATGGAAGGCTTTGGATAGCCAGGGAGTGGCACTGGGGTTGGTGTTGAGGGGCTGCCAAGGGAGATGGAAGAGCCCCAAAGATGTACCTCATCTACTTCAAATTTTTGCCTGTAATTGGACGTTTGGATCCACACATCCTACCTCACCAATCTTGACCTTCCATATTTCAATCGACTGTGATAGAGAAAAGGGAAATGTTAACAGTTTTGTTTGGAAGTAAGGATAGGGGAAGCATTTGCTACAGTATTTTCCCATCACTTCATAAAATATGAAAAGGATTAGGAGAGTTTTCTGATATCCTGTACTTTGTTTATTGGTCTTAGTGTTCCCCTTAGTTACTCTGGTTACAAGGTTGTCTCTTTCAAGCTTAGCCTTTTCCTTGTTGGAAATAGTCTCAGAGAATTAATTGGTTGCAAATAGAGTACCAGTTCCTATTAGAAAGCATACAGAAAGCCATTAAGAGTGTATCCTGGGGAGCAGAGCCAAGATGGCAGAGAGAAGCCAGGAAATTGCCCGAGCTCTCCCCAGTTTCTCTCAGAAACAACATTAAATCAAGCCTCTAAGTGGATTCTGGAGCAACAGAAACTACAAAAAGACAGAATGAAACAATTTCCCAGCTTCAGATAACTTAGAAGGATTTCAGGAAAGGTCTCTCTCACTTGAGTAAAAAGGGAGCACAGCCCAGCACAGATGGTGTCTGGGTAAGTCAGTGGGAGGCTCTTAGCCATAGCACAGATCAGCAACAGAGGCTCCTGAGTCCCTGGCTCAGCAGACTAGTGACACAGGAGACTAGCTGTGAGGCCTCCAGACCCAGTGCAGAAGGCAAACTGTCAGCCACACAATCTCTGGCACAATGGGTGGAACTAGACCTGGCCACCCCAGTGCAGCTGGGAATCTGTCAACACCTGAGGCACTGGCACAGAGTGTCAGTAACCAGGACATTGGCCCACATCAAAAAGGGAACAGTGACAGTGCCTCCTTCACCCCAGGAGCAGAGTTCAACTTTAAAAGTCACAAAATAGGCTAAAAATGAGCAAAAATAACCAGAAAAGAGCCCTGACCACAGAAAGCTACTATGGTCACAGGGAAGATCAAAACACAAACTCAGAACAGGATGACAATGGAAAATGCCTGTATATGAAGTCTCAAAGGGGAATAAGAATTGATCTCAAGCCCAAAAAGCCTTATTGGAAGAGTTGAAAAAAGATTTTAAAAACTAAATAAGAGGGAATGAGGAAAAATTGGGAAAATAAATGAGAGTTATGCAAGAGAGAGTCAACAGCTTGGAAAAGGAAGGACAAAAAATGAATAAAGAAAAGAGATGGGAGAGATAGGAAAAAAGAGATATACACAAAAATAAAAACAAGATTAGGAGTAGAATCTCTTAGGGAAAGTATATATTTATATTACATATATATATGTATATATATACATATATATGTATATGTAATACCTAAGTATAAGTATATCCATGCTCAATGGCAGCCTTGGGGTGAGGCTATGGGAGAAGAAGGGGAGGAAAGGACAAAGTAACAAGTGTACAATAGAGAACAAAAGAAAACCTACAAGGAAGCAAAGATGGACAGCTTTCAACATAACACACAGTATTTAATATATATTCCTTGAAATGATAAGTTATTGCTATATATTGTGAATCCTTTTCTATGCTCTGCTGTGTACATGATCTGTTTTTCTCTTTTCTTATTTCATATTTAGTTTAATTTTTATGTTTATAACTTTTCTTTTTCTTTTCTTATTATGTATTTAAGTTTTAGTATTTGTCTAAAATTTAAAAAAAAAATTAAAAATAAAAGAAAAGAAGGAACTCATTAAAAAGTAGAATTTGCCAAATGGAAAAGGAGGTACAAAAGTTTACTAGAGAAAATAATTCCTTGAAAATTAGAATTAGGCAAGTGGAAGCTAATGAATCCATGAGACACCAAGAATCAGTCAAACACAATCAAAACAATAAAAAAAAAGAGGAAAATGTAAAACGCTTTATTGGAAAAACAACTGATGCGGAAAATAGACCCAGGAGAGAAAATGAAAGAATGATTGGACTACCTGAAATTCATGATTAAAAAAAGAGCATGGATATCATCTTTCAAGAAATTATCAAGGAAATCTGCCCTGATATCCTAGAACCAGAGGATAAAATAATCATTGAAAGAAGCCACCAATCACCTCCTGAAAGAGATCTCAAAATGAAAATTCCAAGGAATATTGTAGCCAAATTCCAAAATTACCAGGTCAAGGAGAAAATACTGATAGCATCCAGAAAGAAACAATTCAAATACCAAAGAGCTACAGTCAGAATTACACAAAACTTAGCAGCTTCTACATTAAAGGAGTAGAGGGCTTGGGATATAATATTCCGGAAGGCAAAGGGGCTTGGGTTATAACCAAGAATCAACTATCCAGCAAAATTGAGCATAATCTTCTAGGGTAAATTATGGACATTGAAAGATATAGGGGACTTTCAAAATTTCCTGTTGAAAAGAGCAGAGCTGAACAGAAAATCTGGTTTTCAAATATAAGACTCAAGAAAAGCATAAAAAGTTCAATAGGAGGGGGGGCGGAGCCAAGATGGCGACTGGAAAGCAGTAACTGGAGTGAGCTCCCCACCAAGTCCCTCAAAAAACCTATAAAAAATGACTCTGAACCAATTCTAGAACTGCAGAACCCACAAAGTGGCAGAGGGAAGCAGGGCTCCAGCCCAAGACAGCCTGGATGGTCTCGGGGTAAGGTCTGTCTCTAACGGAACTCCCAGCCCCCAGCTGAGGGGAGCGGAGCTAAGCCAAGCAGAGCCCAGCACGCGGCGCGGCAGACCGCGGACCCGGGAGACCAGGAGTGGAGCCGAGAGTGCCCTAGCATGCTGAATTACT
>CM053624.1:135919227-135945223 GCA_028646595.1 Phalanger gymnotis
GATATAATTAAACTGTTTACATACCTACATGGGAAAATGGTACTTTTAACTTTTAAGATCTGTATCCCTATTAGGGAAGTTAAAAGGAGTATATTTAGACAGAGGGTGTAGATATAAGTTGACACTGATGTGATAATTTAAAAAAAATGAGTGAAAAAAGGATTGCACTGGGAGAAGAGAAAAGAGGGAGGCAGAATGGGATACATTATATCACATGAAGAGGCATGAAAGACCTATTGCAGTAGAGGAAATGATAGGAGGGATGAGCATTATTTGAACCTTACTCTCTTTGGATTTGGTTCAAAGAGGGAATAACATACACACTATGTTGGTAGAAAAATCTATCTTACCCTACAGGGAAGTGAAGGCGGAGGAGAAAGAAAAGGAGGGTTGATAGAACAGAGGGCAGAAGGGAGGGCAGAAGTAAGAGAGGAAAGGGGTAAAAAACAGAGAGGGAGCTGATAGAAAGGTAGGAAGACTAGGGGAGGTAGTGGTTAGAAGCAAAACACTGGTGAGGGTTGAAACCCTCAAAACACAGGGTGAAAGGAGAGAGAAAATTATAAATGAGGGGAAATAGGATGGAAGGAAATACACAGTTAGCAATCATAAGTATGTATGTGAAAGGGATGAACGCTCCCATAAAACAGAAGTGGATAGCAGAGTGGATTAAAAATCAGAATCTTACAATATGTTATTTACAAGAAACACATTAGAAGCAGAGAGACATGCACAGTAAAGGTAAAAGGCTAGAGAAGAATATGCACCAAGTGGTATAGCATCCAAATTCTTAGATGAAAAGTTAAGTGAGTTACAGGAAGAAATAGACAGCAAAACTATAATAGTGGAAGACCTCAACCTCCCCCTCTCAGAACCAGATAAATTTAACCTCAAAATAAACAAGGAAGAAGTTAATGAGATGAGTAGAATTTTAGAAAAATTTGATATAATAAACTTTTGGAAAAAATTGAATGGGGATACAAAGGAATATACCTTTTTTTCCCTCAGTAATACATGAAACCCACACTTGAAATTGACTGTGTATTAGGGCATAAAAATGTCACAATCCAATGCAGAAAGGCAGAAGTACTAAATGCAATTTTTTCAGATCATGATGTAATAAAAATTACGTGTAATAAAGGCCCATGGAAAGAAAGATTAAAAATTAATTGAAAACTAAATAATCCAATTCTAAAAAAAATGCTTAGGTTTAACAACAAATCATAGAAAGAATAATTTCATCAAAGAGAATGACAATAATGAGACAATATGCCAAAATATATGGGATGCGGACAAAGTAGCATATATGTCGAAATGCTTCCATGAATAAAATAGAGAAAAACTTGATCAATGAATTGGGCATGGAATTAAAAAAGCTAGAAAAAGGACAAAATAAAATTCCCCGATTAAACATCAAATTAGAAATTATGAAAATCAAAGGATAGATTAATAAAACTGAAAGTAAGAAAACTATTGAACTAACAAAAAAACTAAGAGCTTATAACAGACAAAATAGATAAACTTTTGGTTAATTTGATTAAAAAAAAAGAAAACCAAATTACCAGTATCAAAAATGAAAAAGGTGAACTCATACCAGTGAAGAAGAAATTAAGACAATAATTTGGAGCTATTTTGCCCAACTATTTGTCAATAAATCTGGCAACCTAAGTGAAATGGACAAATAGTTACAAAAATATAAATTGCCCAGATTAACAGAAGAGGAAATAAAATATTCAAATAGCCCCATTTTAGAAAAAAAGGTAATTGAACAAGCCATTAACTCCCTAAGAAAAAAACCTCCAGAGCCAGATGAATTTACAAGTGAATTCTAATAAACATTTAAAGAAAAATTAATTCCAATACTATAAAAACTATTTGGAAAAATAGGCCAAGAAGGAGTCCTACCAAATTCCTTTTATGACAAAATAAGGTGCTGATACCTAAACCAGGAAGAACCAAAACAGAAAAAAAGAAAAACACAGACCAATTTCCCTAATGAATACTGATGCAAAAATTTGAGTAAAATATTAGCAAGTAGATTACAGTAATTTATCATAAGGATAATACACTATGACCATGTGAGATTTATGCCAGGAATGCAGAATTTGTTCAGTATTAGGAAAATTATTTGCATAATTGGCATATCAATAACAAATGCAATAGAAATTGTATGATTGTTTCAATAGGTACAGAAAAAGCTTTTTGACAAATACAGCATCCTTTCTATTAAAAACACTAGAGAGCATAGGAATAAATGGAATTTTCTTTAAAATGATAAGTAGTATCTATCTAAAACAATCAGGAAGGATTATATGTAATGAGGATAAGTTAGAAGCTTTCCCAGTAAGATTAGGGGTGAAACAAGGATCTCGTTACCACCACTATTGTTTAATATTGTACTAAAATGTTAGCTTAGCAATAAGAGAAGAAAAAGAAATTGAAAGAATTAGAATAAGCAATGAGGAAACAAAACTATCAGTCTTTGCAGATAATATGACGGTATACTTACAGAATCCTAGAGAATCAACTAAAAAACTACTGAAAATGATTAAGCACTTTAGCAAAGTTACAGGATTAAAATAAACCCTTATAAATCATCAGCATTTCTATATGTTATGAACAAAGCCCAGCAGTAAGAGATAGAAAGAGAAGTTCCATTTCTAATGTCTATAGATAATATAAAATATTTGGGAGTCTACCTATCAAGAGAAAACCAAGAACTATATGAACACTACTACAAAACACCTTTCACACAAATAGTCAGATCTAAAGAATTAGAAAAATATAAATTGGTCCCAGGTAGGTAAAACTAATACAATAAAAATGACAATTCTACCTAAATTAATTTACTGACTCAGTGCCATAATAATCAATCTACCAAAAGTTATTTTATAGAGCTAGAGAAATTATAATAAAATTCATCTGAAAGAACAAAAGTTCAAGAATATCAAAATAATTAATGTAAAAAATGCAAAGGAAGGTTACATGGCTTTTCTAGATCAAAAACTACATTATAAAACAGCAATCATCAAAATTATTTGGTACTGGCTAAGAAATAGAGTGGTGAATCAGTGGAATAGGTTAAGAACACAAGACACAGTAGTCAATAGTAATCTACTGTTTGATAAACCTGAAGACTCCAGCTTCTGGGATAAGAATTCTCTATTTGACAAAAACTTCAAGGAAAAAAGGAAAATAGTAAGGTAGAGACAAGACATGGACCGATATCTTACATTAAATACTAAGATAAGATCAAAATCACATGATTCAGAAATAAGGGTGATAGCATAAGCAAATTAGGAGTTCCAGGAATAGTTTACCTAACAGATCTATGGAGAAGGAAAAAAATTATGATGAAATAAGAGATAGAGAACATTATGAAATGCAAAATGGGTGATATTTTGATTATATTGAATTAAAAAATCTACACAAACAAAACCAATGCAACCAAGATTAGAAGGAAAGCAGAAAGATGGGAAACAATTTTTACAGTGAGTGTTTCTGATACAGGCTTCATTTCTCAAATACGTAGAGAAATGAGCCAAATTTATAAGAATACAAATCATTCCCCAATTGATAAATTATCAAAGGATATGAACAGGCAGTTTTCATATGAAGAAATTAAAGTTATCTATAGTCATATGTAAAAAAATTGATTCACCATTGATTAGTGAAATACAAATTAAAACAACTCTGAGGTACCACCTCACACCTGTCAGATTGTCTAATATGACAGAAAAAGAAAATTGTAAATCTTGGAGAAGATGTGGGAAAATTGGGACACTAATACATTGTTGGTGAAGTTGTGAACTGATCTAACTATTCTGGAAAGGAATTTGGAACTGTGGCCAAAGGTCAATCAAACTGCATACCCTTTGATCCACCAATACCACTACTATGTCTGTATCTCAAAGAGATCATTAAAAAGTTTTAAAAACCATATATGTACAGAAATATTTATACCAGCTCTTTCTGTGGTGGGAAGAATTTGAAGTTGAAGGGATGCATATCAATTGGGGAATGGCTGAACACATTTTGGTATATGAATGTAATGGAATACTATTTTATACAAGAAATGATGAGCTGGAAAACCTTGAAAGACTTACATGAACTGATGCTGAGTGAAATGAGCAGAACCAGGAAAATATTATACATAGTAATAGCAACTATGATAGACTTACCTCTTCCCAGCAATACAATGATCCAAGACAATTCCAAAAGACTCATGATAGAAAATGCTATCCGCATCTAGAGAGAGAACTATGGAGTCTGAATGCAGATGGAAGCATACTATTTTCACTTTTTTGTTTGTTTTTGTGTCTTTCTCTTTTGTTCTGTCCCTTCTTCCACAATATGACTAATGTGGAAATATGTTTACATGTTTGCACATACATATCCTATATCAGGTTGTTTGCTGCCTTGGGAAGGGAGGATGTGAAGGAGGGAGAAAAAAATGTGAAACTCACAATCTTATAAAAATGAATGTTGAAAACTATCTTTACATGTAGTTGAAAACTATCTTTACATGTAATTGAAAAAAATAAAATACTGTTTCTCAAATAAATAAATAAGTATAAAAGAGTGTATCCTAAGCATCAGGATAGATCAGGGTCCATTAAGGTGCATGCCAATGGGTTGCTCAGTAGTGAACTGGTCGATGAAGCCAAGGAAGGAGTACAATATAGAAGAAGCATAGTTTTGTGAATGAATTACAAAAAGCAAGGGTAGGAACAAAGACTAGGAAAAGATCAAAGTAGAACATAAGGACATTTGTGAAGAAATAAGTAGCATAGAAAAAAAATCATCTGCACTTGGTGATAGGCTAGAATAGGTTAGAGGAGGGAAGAATATAAGAAATCTAAAGAGAATACAACCAGAGGCCCAAGGGTCCAAGGAAGAATTTGCTGCCATGGGGAGCTAGGAACTTTTCCCTTCCTCCACTCCAGTCCACCAACTCCCCAGATGCCAACTGTGCCTGAGGATCTATGTCTTCAATTTCCTATTTCCCATGAGGTGCTAAATAACACCCCCCCTCACCTTTCCCTGAAGGAACCCAGGGCTCCATTCCATTGAAACTCTCAGACCCACTATCTCCTTCTTAAAAGTTACTGTTCAGGACCTTCTGCCTTGATATTGGTTCCAAAGTTCTATAAGGACTTATATGTCCTGTTTTCTTTACTCTCTGGTCTCTTAGACCTTTCCATTTGACCCGAAGCAAATACTATTGAATTATTACAAATACCATCCATGCCTTTTCTGTTTCAGTATGGCCTCAATATACAAAGAGTTAACTGCAAAATCAGAAGATAAATCTTAGTACATTTGGGAAATCACATAAGGATCATAATTCCTGTTGCTATTGCTGAATAGAAATAGAAGAGCATGTAGAGAAGCTCTTTATATGAAATACTATTCTTTTTGTATTTTATTTTTTGGGTTATAGAAAAAGCTCATTATAAACAATTTTATAGGAGCTAGAATCATAGTGTCATGTACTTGTAGTCAGAAGGGACCACTGAAGTCAATTAATGTCATCCTTACATAATGAATCACCTCTATGACATCATCCATCAGTGGTTATGCAGCCAGGACTTGAATGATCCTAAGGATGGAAAATATACTATTATTTGAAGTACCCATTCTACTTTTGTATAACTCTCATTATTGAAAAATCTTTATGTGGAACTGAATTCTGTTTCCTTTTGACTGTTATCCATTTATCCTTGTTCTAGCCAATAAGACAAAATAGAACAAATCTAATTCCTTTTCTATATAGCAACTTCTAAGTATACTTGAAGGTTACCAGAAAGTCTCCATCAAATCTTCTCTTCTTCAGGCTAAATATTCCCAGTTCACTCAATGAATTCTTATAGAAAGGTTTTTCAGTAGAATGATTGAGTGTCCTTTCTAGTCCGTTTTCCTTTCTCTGCTCTATCTTTTCTATGTTCCTTGAAAAAGGTGGCACCTAGAACCAGGTACATTATTCTCTCTGTATTCTGAATAGGGGTAGTTTGGTCCTCAGTGCAGCCAAAGAGTTTGTTACAGCTCTTTTTGGCTGCCACAGCTCACAGGTGGTTCATATTTTCCTTATAGAGTACCTAGTCATTGGGTTATTTTCACATAAATATTCTTCTCTCTGTCTCTATGTGCAGTGGAGGCCTTGAATGCAAAGAAAGCTAGGTGGTACAGTGGCTAGACCTCTGGGCCTGGAGTCATGAAGACCAATTTCAAATCTGGCATCGGACACTAACTAGTGGTGTGACCCTGGATAAATGACCTCTATCTGCCTCAGTTTCCTCAGTTATAAAATGGGAATAATAATAACACCTCCCAGGGTTGTAAGGGTTAAAAAAGATATTTGTAAAGTGTTTAGCATAGTGCCTGATACATAGTAGGCACTTAATAAATGTTTCCTTCCTTCCTTGCTTCCTTCTAAGTGTTTTACTCTACATGTATATATATATGCATATGTGTATATACTTATATAAAGTGTATATGTATACATGCATGTATACATACACAAATATATGCATCTGAGTGATATAGTAGATAGAGTCCTGGATTTGGAGCTAAGTTCAAAACACATTTCAGGCACTTGCTAGATATGTGTATAGTAAAACATGACCAAGGACACTTGGACACTCCACTAGAAACCTCCTTTCAGATAAAAAATAATCCATTAATTTATTCTTGTTTGGTTGTTCAAATGGTTCCAAATCTACCTTCACTTCTCCATATTATGTCTCAAGGTTGTTACGAAAGGACTTTTTGAAATCCTGATATATTCAGTATCTTATAATTCTTTCCAGAAAGGAAAGCAAGTTAGTCTTGCATGATTCCTTTTTTAGCCTTCTTGACTTAGTGACCACTCTTTCTCTCCCTAAATGCTCAAAAGTCTACTCTTTAATAATCAGTTCTAATTTTTTTAAATACCAGAAATAGACATGAATCTCAAAAGTCTACAGTTGGAAGCATTCATATTCTTTCCTGTTTTGGAGACCATGACAATATTTGTCTGTCTCTGCTACAGTGACATCTCTCCTGTTTTCTGATTCTGTTAGAACAAAATAAAAGGGCCTTGATTATTTGAAAAGTCCAACAGAATTACACATTTGAAAATACTTTATAAGTTTGAAAGCCATACAAATAGATATAGTAAAATATTGTCATTTTGTTGTAGTAAAATTTTCTTTAATGAGTAGAATTCTGGAGATCACTTTTCCTGTAGGACCGATGTCTCTGTACTGAAATAGTACATGAAAAAATATACTCTGATCCTTTGTAAACAAAAAAAAAGGAAAGTGAGAAGTGTTGTGCATGCCACAGTCTTTTTTTTTCATACTGACAAATGCCACATTTTATCGCTCAAAATGCAAATTACACTGGAAACCCAAACAAGGAAAATCTAGATTATTAATAGAGAAAATTCTGGAAGAAGAAATAAATATTCAAGTCTAGAGCAAAACCCCTTGTGGCTCAGGCTAGACAGATCTTCCTCAGACTCCCTCTGCCCTTTATTCTGGACACTATATGGCACAATGGGAAAACACTGGCCTGTGAGCCAGGAAACCTGGGCACTAGGCTTGGCTCTTCTCATAAGCTCTATGGGACATCTCTCCTCTGAGTCTCAACCTCATCTGTAAAAAGAGTTCCACTAGATGACCTCAAAGGTTCCTTCCAATTCTAGCTTTCTGATTCAAAGCGCCAATGCACCAAAATCGCCACATCTGAAAAGCAAACACTCCCCTTTCTTGGTTTAGACTGGACACTCTCGGCGACACCCCCCGAGGATTGTGTCTGCCCACGTTATGAAGGCTGTTTCTCAAGGATTTGGTATTCACTAGCAAACCCAAACAAAACACAGGAATGAGGTGTCATTAACACTCAACCGAAATGTCACCTGGATTCCCTGAGAAACTGCCTGAGCTACCATAGTAAATATATAGGTAGGCAGACAATACAAACTGTCAAAGGGGCCAGAAAGGCAAATGTAGGCCTGACAGGGGAATCATTCAGATCCACTACCAAATACTTCCGTATACTACAACACCTCTGTAGTGGGAGTCCTGCTGCTTAGTTTTTATTTGATTTTTTAATCTGTTTTTTAAGAAGACAGAAATCTCCACTTCACTCTGTAAGGAGGTAGAATGGTCTTTTATTCTCTGCACACACAAAAAGATGGGATAATTCTGCAAGCATAGAAGAATATTTGCTGCCTACTCCAACAATGCTCCTTAGATCCTGTTTGGGTCACTTATGGCTGAGAATCACTGTAGTGATCCATGAACTAAAAATGATGTCTCCAGAGAGAAATGGGCTACCACCTCCTTGGAGACACATATGACTTTCTCCAGAGAGCCAAATTCCATTTTATCCTTAAATAGCTTGCTGTGATTAAGCTTGGCCTGGCTCTGTGGACAGTGATGGTTCCATACTAATATGCTTACCTATTTCCACAAAGTCAACCATACTGTGACTATGACAATGGGGAGATCTAATATTTTCTAGAAAACGTTTAATGCCTCACTTATCTAGTTTTGCATTTCTAGTTACACTGCCCAGGATGCCCATAGCCCCCAAAGAGAAGTGTTTAACATCCAACCATTGCTCAACCCTTCCTGGTCACATGGCTCCTGTAAGGTTAAGGCTAGTGTTATATCTAAGATAGTATTATGACTCTTTCTTGCTTGAGATGCACTAGCTCTCTAGTGTTTTCACTTGTACAATAGTTGGGCCTCTGATAGCCGATATAAAACATTACATAGGGATCAATCAATCCCTTTGCACCCAGGAAGGGATAAGGCCTGGCCCACTACAAAGGCCTAAGCTAGTTCTTCTGAGATTTTTAACAGTGATAGGTCCTTGGATCCCCTAAGGACTAATAAATGCTGACTGCTGCCATCACTGGCCTGGAAGTCAGTCAAGGACGCTGATGAGTGATGGAAGGAGCCAACTCAGCCACAGGACACAAACAGGCAGAGGTCAGTTAGGTCATTGTCTTAAAAAATACAAAATAGTAACATCAGCAACAAACCCCCGAAGATTCCAGGTCAGGGTGAATTCAAGTGAACAATGACCATGCCAGTGGGGAAGTCTGGGGTACAAATTCTAGAGACACACACAATGGCTCAGTTTGGGAGTCCAGCTCCCAAACAGTCTGTACTCTCCACAAGCTAAGTCCAAAGCCCTTGAGGTATGGAAGGTGGCAGAGAAAGTCTGTTCTCCACACCGAACTCCCAGATCTACCTGGAATAACTTAAGTAATTAAAATTGCAGCAAGAAGAAAGGAAGATGTGAAACAACTTCCCACAAGGTAAAATCTTTGAAATATTAGCAGAGGACTCAATAAAGAATCCATCTCTCCAACCCCATCCCTACACCTCCTAAGCCAATCTGGTCTATTTCATGCCTCGGCTGGGCTCTCCTCTAATACTTCCCATTCAGCAGCAACCCTGGAAGTCCTTCAGGGCCAGTGACCAAAGGAATTCCAGAGGGGGTCAGTCTTGTTCCAGCATAGGACAGGATCAAGAAACTTTTACACCAGCTGAGATCAGACCGTTGCATAAAGATTGAATGATTATTTAGAGTAATGCGTAGTTGGAAGTCACAGGCACTGGAGGAGATATGTATGAAAAGGAAGGGTAGCAAACGAGATTAGTGAGGAGTCCAGGAAGCAAATAGCTTGTGTCATAAGAAGAAATGTTTCTAATGTGTGCTTCCTCTCCATGCCCAGATCCCAATCTGGGACAGATGTTGATTCCACAAGGCAGAGAGGCCTCAGGCCAAAGCCACCATCTCTGCCTTTAATTTGGGGCAGTACACCAAACACTGAGCTATCTTACCCTAGATTCACTACCGGACACCTACATCTCTACTGCAGCTCATACGAGATGATTCACTGGGCTGGAAGGCTTGGAAGAAGAAAAGGTGGAGTGGGGGGGAATATATTTCAATATGGAAAAGCATAGCAAGGGCAGACATTTGAGAAAGGAGGGTAGAAGTAGGGACTTTGGGTTTCGGAGTCAGCTGATATGGTTTCTGCCCACATCCCCGTAGGTCTGGAAGATAGATCCATCTTGAGAGATACTGAATCCAAAACTACAGTCCAACAGGCCATGGAGAAAGGTTCTATTTTGGTCAGTTCTAAATTGACCTCAGCTACTGCCCACACATGTCACACTTGGGTCACTGAGGAAGACCTGTGCCAGAGCCCCTGCTCTGGGCTCACCCAGAGGGAGGCTCAGGAGTGCTTCTTCTCTGTACACCTCAGCACCAAGCTCCTCCTGCTGATAGCAGGGCTTGGTCACCCCCTGGCCCTGAAAGGCCAATGGGAGATCGCCAAGTGGCAGGTAGAATGGCATGCAGAGTGATCTGCATAAAATTCCATGGAAATTGCAGGGAACATCACTGGGACTGCTCTTCCCCCATCACTCCTGCACCGGTTTCAGGTTACTCTCCCTCTTGTGGGAACCAGTCAGGAACCTTTCTGGGCCTGAAACATGGTGAGGTCTGTGGGGAACACAATGGCCTAACCAGTCACCCTAGCCCTGAGCTCCAGCTGACCCCAGCACTACCAGGGTAGGGTCAGAGGAGCTACTTAGAGGAGAGACATCTCACATGTTAATAAGCTTGTCTATCTTTTCACTCCAAAGCCTTTTGCATCCCAAGTGAGATATAAAGAAGAGGTGATCAGAGAAACTGTAGGGTCCTTTACAAATAGCTTATACGGATCCAGAGCTTTCAAAGTTCCACAACATGATGCAGCAAGTGGGGAAAACGGAGGGACAAGAGGCAAAGAGCAAGAAATAGGAGGCTAAGCTAGGCCTCAGATCAAGAGGATGCCTCATGTCCACAGAGAGTTCGGGCCCTGACCTCCCGGGCCTGACTCCTAGTGAAGGCAGGCGGAATATCTGACCTGGCCTCTTGAAGTGCAGCCCCTGCCATCACTGGACCATACTTTGTCCCTGATTCAGAAATTGTCTTGAATGTCAGTTTGATGGCAACAGATGTAATGGGGATGTTTTGCCCTGTCCTATAAAACAAGGCCAGAATCTAAGGTATCTTCTACCTCTGAAGAACAGAAATGAAAGACTGTTTCAGGCCTGTGTTGGAAATGAGGAAGCAGTGTTTACTCCCACATCCCTACTGCATTATTAGATAATTTCCAAAATACATTAAATACGAAAGTCAATCTGGCAGTCAGTTACAAACCACTCTGGAAGGGCAGCACATGTAAAAGAGGTTGCCTGCTCTGCTCCATTTCCAACTGAAGAACTCATGGCCCCGGGAAGCTGGGCATCCAAACTTCTTCCACAGGACTCTTCTCTTCCAGACCTGTCTTGTGGTTCATGATTTCTGCTTCAATCTTCTGTAGTGCCTTCCACAGGCCTTGTTAACTTCAACCCTGGCTGGCCTAGAGTCATCAGGCAGATCCAGGTCAAAAGATGCAGATCAGGTGGAGGATGCAAGCGTTTCTTCAAGGGATAGGGTGAGAAAGATGGAGAGGCAGGAACACCTGATTTAGTGTTTCTCAAGCACTTACAATATGCTAGGCATTGTGTAAGGGTTCCTACTTAAATGATTTTCTCAAAGCTGCCATGAGCTGATGCATAGTCCTTGTCCTCTCCACTCCACTTCGACCAAGTGTCTGTCCTCCCACAGAAATGGGAAGGTGTGAGGGCCAGGAAACTGGAACTAGAGAAGAAAGGCTCATCTTGAGGCTATAAAGGAAGGCCCCGATACTGGGCCACATGCTCACAGCTCCCCTTCAAGGGTCCCCATCAGTTTCTTCTCATCTGCCTGCTGCTTCTGCTGCTGGATCCTTGCGTAGGAAATCGCGTCACCCTTTTTGCCAAGTGCAGAAAGTCCACAGAGCACGCCTGTGGAAAAGGCAATAGCATTTCCCAGGAGAGTGGTGAGAGTCAGGCTGATGAAAATGGGGAAAACTGCCATCCCACAGTAGACGATAGCCTTTTGCCAAGGCCTCAGCCGGTCAGCCTTGTCAGCAATTGTGTTTGCAAACTCAGTGAACTGGCAACAGAAAGGTGCCTCACACAAAAATAAGATGAAGGCATTTAACATCATCCAGACGCCGGCTGCAATGTTGAGTGGGTGAATGGTGATACAGTTGAAGAGGCCAGAAATTGCACAAGAGATGCTCCCCATGACCCCGGCCAACGGCACAGCCTACGGTACCACCACATCACGCCATTGTCCTGCGGGGACGGAGTCGCGGGGTCAGACGAGGAGGTCTCCCCACCCTGGGGGCTCATGGTGCAGTCCGGGCGGGAGGAGCGCACCCCTGCTGCCCCTAATCTCCTTCCTCACCCGATCCCGTCACAATAAGGCGCCCCCTCCAACAACCACCAACAGCTCCACGTGGGCTGAATTGTCGCATGCCACAGTCTTAACTCAATCTCTTTCTTCTCCCCAGTTTCTGAATTATCTTGAATGTTGTGTTTTGGGTGAGTTGTTTCAGATCACTGGGATATTTGAAATTGGAAGGGGCAAGGGAAGTGGAAGACTAATCATCATTTAATAGCAGGAAAAATAGAGCCATGAACAACATACCTCCTTTCTTCTTCTGGGAGTATAAACAGCACAGATTCAGGTACTTTCATTATGCAGTGACATTTACATGGATGTAGACCAAAGAAATAATTTGTTTTATAGGATTATTCATTGCAGAGAATCCATTCTAATCAAACCAACAGAACACTGTTACTAAGGGCCATCCGCTGGAGCATGGAAATAATTTTCTTGTATAGAACTCCTCTTTGTAATGGTATTCAGTGTAATCAGATTTTGCCAGTATTTACTTGGCACACACTGCCTAGGCTTCTGGGTAACCATTATGGTCTGTCATTTGACTATCGATGTAGACAATTTTAATACTGCTTATTATTTACTTGATAGATTAATGACATCTTTGGAACTGCTGCATTCTGTAGTGTGTTGAAAATTCATGGCGAGGCTTTGACAAAGATGCTAATACAGATAAGACGTTATTAAAAATGTTATGAGAAAAGTCAAAGATGGTACAGCAACCAATTTAAGAAAAACAAAACCCTTCAGCAGCCACATTGTTGATTTTTTTAATAAGAATGCACTGCCCACATGCAGAGATGGCTCTCTAACCTACTATCACTTGGGCATATATGATTTGATTTCCTTTTTCTGGTTATAGGGATAGATTTCATAGGATCTTAACATGGAAAAGAACTTAAAGCTTATTTAATTATACCTGTCTCACCTAATGCAAAAAGCTCCTCTATCCAATTGCACTGATTTTACTTCCACTCCCACTGGTGAATTGTAGACACTTTCAAGATGACTAGGAGAGGCTGCTTTACCTTTATTAAACTACGTTTTTTTTAAAAAATGAAACCCTTTTAAGTTAAGTGGAACACAATTCAAACCCCTGAATTTTAATTAGTCTTGGTTCTACCACTTACCCTTGAGAAGTAATCTGACTATTCTGGGCCTCAGTTTCCTTATTTGTAAAATTGGGGATATTCAAACCCACCTTGGCTGTTTCTTAGGATGATTGTTGGTTGATTGTTGTCCTTCATTCTTGAAGAGGACCAAAACAACATCACTGTCTTAGAGTTAAGTTACAGTGGGTCCGACCATGGCTGATCAGACCAATACAAGTTCAGAATGTTCTACCACAGGTTGGGCATAAATAGCCTATGTGAACTTTTGTGATGGATTCTTTAAATTTACACATCTCCCTTTTCTTTTGAGCTACTTCAATTCTGCTTTGCTGATAGAGCACAGCACCTTCTTTGATGTGGGCACTCCATGCTGAGTGGTCCTGTGCCAGTGTTTCCCATAGGATAATTGTAAGGATCACTGATACCTTGTATGAGCAAGTGCTTTTGAAAAGCTGTTAAGCACTGTGTGCATGTAAATTATCATATACATATATATGTACATATATACATATACTTAAATTAATAGATAATTAAATAGATAGATATTACTCTTCTTATATAAGCCTACTCTTCATCCACACCATGATCTCTAAATTCCTTGACCTCTCAATTCTTTACCAGGCCATTTCCATCATACTAGCCATTCTTTCTTCTTCCCATGTTGACTTCTCAGTGAATCAATTCAGCTCTACACTTTACTCCTCTCTTGGATCTCTAGTCTCCTTATCGTATTGCCAATTCTTCTAAAACAGCCAAGTCTCAGCCTTGGATAACTTCTACCGAATGTTCTACTGAAACAAGGTGGAAAAAAATCACACAACTTTGTGACTGGGTACACTAAAAGTTCATGTTATATAACCTCAACAGGGCTTTCACCATTGCTAGGCAATACTACCATACTTCCCTATCTACCTCTCCATGGTGGCTCTTCTAAACCTATTCATTCCTCCTCAAACCTTCTATGGTTCCTCCCCCCCGACTGTGTCAGCTGAGAACCTTGCATCACATTTTGCCAAAAAAAGGATCTGTTTTCTCTGAGCTCCTTCTTTTTCCCTTTTCCTCATCTCCTATCACTCAGAGACCCTCTGTCACTTTCTCCTCCTTCATCCCTTTCTCACATGAGAAAGTGGCTTTACTCCTTATCAACACCAACCCTTCTACTTGTTCAAGTGATCTCATTCTATCCCATCTCTTCCAATAGATTACCTCCTCTGTCCTCTTCATTCTTTCACTTATTTTCAGTCTCTCCATGTCTATAGTCCCATTTCCTACCCCCTACAAATATACCTATTTCTCCCCTATCTTGAAAACACAACTAAACAAAACAAAACTTGACTCACTTGGCTCTTCCATCCCCACTATCATCCTTTATCTCCTCTGCCCTTAGTAGCCAAAGTCCTAGAAAAGACCATCTGCAATAAGTCCCTCCACTTTCTCTCCTCTCATTCTCTTCTTCAGCCCTTATAATTTGACTTCTGACTTTATGATTCCACTGAAACTACTCTCTGCAAAACTACTAATGATTTCTTAGTTGTCATATCCAACAGTCTTTCCCTTGTTCTCCTTAATCTCTGTACAATCTTTGACCCTCTTGATAAATCTATCTGGCTTGATACTCACTTCCTTTTAGGTTTTCAGGATACCCCCTGTCTCCTCATTTTCCTTCTATTTATCTGACCACTCCTCTGCTTCCTTTCCTGGATCCTCCTGCACATCATACCCTCTAACCATACATATTACTCAGGATTCTGTCCTGGATCTCCTACTCTTTCCTTTCTCTATTATTTCACTCAATGATATCATCAGTTTCCATGGATTTAATTACCATCTCTATGCTGATGACTTTCAAATCTACATTTCCCACCCCAACCTCTCTGTTTACCTCCATTATTTCATCTCCAACTCCCATTCAGACATCTCAAACTGGATGTCCAGTAGATATCTTAAACTCAATATATCCAAAACTGAACTCATTATATTTTCCCCTAACCCACTCCTACCTTCCCTATTACTGTGGAGGGCAACACTATCCTCCTAATACCCCAGGGTCATAACCTAGGAATCATCCTGGAATCCTCACTATCTCTCCCCTTCTTTATATAAGCTGTTGCCAAGACTGGTCGATTTCACCTTTGCACCATCTGTCTGACATGTCCTGTTCTCTCCTCTTACACTGAAACTACTCTGGTACAAACCTTCATCCTCTCATGCCCGAATTATTATAATAGCTTGCTGGTGGGTCTACATGCCTGCCTCAAGTCTTTCCTCATTCTTTTCCACCCTCTATTCAGTCGCCAAAATGAAATTCCTAAAATGAAGCTATAATCATGTCACCCCTCTCCCCACCTACTCCATCAACTCCATTGGCTTCTTATTACCTCCAGGAACAAATACAAAATGCTGTTTGGCATTCAAAGTCCTTCATAACCTAGTCCCTTCATACCTTTTCAGTCTTCTTACACCTTAATCCCTAACACATACTCTTCTAACCAGTAACACTGGCATCTTGCCTGTTCTAGAAATAAGACGCTTCATCTCTTAGTTCTGGGTATTTTCTCCAGCCTTCCCCAATCCCTGAACACTCTCCCTCCTCAACTCCAACTACTGACCTTTTTGGTTTCCCTTAATTGCCAATTAAAATCCCACCTTCTCCAACCCTTTTTAATTCCAATGCTTTCCCTCCTTTATTTCCTCCATATAACTTACTTTGTGCATATTCATTTGCATATTGTGTCTTCCATTAGATTGTAAGCTCCTTAAGGGCAGGGATTTTTTTTTTTTGCCTTTTATTGTAGCCCCAGTGCTTAGCACAGTGCCTGACATATAGTAAATGTTTAATAAATGTTAGATAGATGGATAGATAGATAAATAGATAGACAGATAGACAGATAGATAGAGTACTAAGTAATTACTATGTACTAGGCACTGTTCTAAATGCTGGGGAGACAAATAAAATTTTAAAAGAAACTCTACCCTCAAGAAGCCTACGTTCTAATGGGGGAAGTCCACACATAAAATTGTTAGGTAAGTTGGTGAGGGGTAGGGAGGGAAAGGTATAAAAATTTAGAAATCTAGGACCAGAACCACCTGAAAGAGAAGTCTTAAAATGTTATTCAAATCAGTTGTCTGAGGTGAAGGAAATATAGGTAATTAAAAATTGAAACAAAGCTGTGAGATCATTTTATTGTATTTATTTAGCATAGACTTCAAGACATGCCATTATTATGGTACAAAGGAGATATTTTTTGGAACTGTATGGTCACATTTAAAAGGTGCCCTCTAATGCTCTCATCTCCTTTAATAAACAAATTAATCTAAAGCAATTTTTAAGGAGTCCATTTTTTCAACTTCCTATGTATTACTTCAGTCATTTTAGCTGTACAACTTTGAGCCTTATCCAATGCCAATATTGATTGAGTGACCAGAATCGTACATAACTAATTCCAGATCTGAATACCCCTGTCCCTTTTCTGTAAGAATAGGACTCTGCCCATTGTCATGCTTCTAATACCCTCCTTAATGATGTCCAGTATTTTGTTGGTCTTTCTGGCTAAAATACCAGTATATGGAACCAATGTCTTCAGGAAATAGTCTACAATGATTCTTATATCTATTTTGAAGCTTTGTAATCCATAATATCTTTATGGATATTTGTGTTATTTTTATTTCCTTGAGGCTTGCCCCACATTGTCCCATGGCTGCCCACTCCCCAAGTCTTATAAGATCTTCCGGCTGCATGCACCCATCAGCTTGAACTATACTTTAGCACTTCCTGTCTGTGTCTTTAGTAATGATGGAGTTAGATATTTTCTCCTGACATGAAAGATCTAGAAATGTTTTCAGTACTTTTCTTCCTCTGGCTAAAGCACCCGCATCTACATAACCTAAGAACTCAATATCTGACACTTACCCCAATAGAGTATAAGAGCATGCAAGGAATAAGACTTAAAGAATAGAGATGGATTTACTACAAGTAAAAAAAAGCAAAGAGATGTATATCAGTCTCTAGAAAATAATACTGACCAATGAACAGCTCAACACTTCTTACAATACCATGCAAGAAGTGACAGTGCAATAAGGTGCCATTCAATTCAGATGTTTTCCTCAGCCCTTGCATCCCAGAAGAATCTCCCATGTAAACCACACAATATTGCCCATTTTCTCTTTCTTCCCCATATCTTTAAGTGTTTTGCTGTCTTTATTGCCCTGGAACCTCTAATCATTCCTGTCCACTACTGAGAATCAAGTCTGGTGAGGTTTTAAAGTAATTATACTAGAAAGGAGTCATTCGTCTTATCTAAAACCCTCATTTCTACATTCTGATGAAGTATCCAGCCAATCTGTGTGTGGCTAATTGAAGTCCTCCTACATGACCTAATTTTTCAACTTCCCATTTTAACATTTCTAACTTAGTCTCTTCCTAGACAAATAGTCTTTAATATAACTTTATTATCACCTTTGCATGTACTAAGTATAGAATTTTCACCCACAAAGATGATGTAAAATTTACAATATAAATAATCATGTGATATTAATGCTTGTATCACCTTGAAAACATTGTGCTACATACAGCCCAAGCCATCCACTATGGAGTCCATTGAGTAACTTTACCCATTAAGTTGCTATTTTCCTTCCTTCAAGTCCCTGATATTTCAGTTCAATCAGTATTTTCACATGCTGATAAGCATTCCAATTCAGCCATTCTATTTTAAAAAAATGAAAATAAAATGCCCAATATTTTCTAATTATAGTAAAGAAGTATTTACATACTTCTGCTTTGCTTTTCTACAACTTCTTATGACTTCTAACATTCCAGTTGTCAGATTAATTAGGTAAATTAACTGTCCCTATTGTCTCTCCAATCACTTAATTGGGGCTTTTGTAATTCTAAGTAACAAATCCTTGTAAAGAAGCAAATGAACCTAATAGCTCAATAAACCCAAAGACCCCAACTACTGGGCTAAAGATTGTCTATTAAACAAAAGTGATTAGATATCAGTTTGGTAGAAATTACATACCATCACATGGTAGTGTGTATGTGGTTTACCAACAATTACATACCATCACATCCAGATGGATATATTACTTAGATATTAAAAAGTCACAGTTGTCACCTTCATCGAATTTTCCATTTGAGATATCTTTGACTATTTCTTAAATGATTTAACACCAATATCCTGGTGCCATTTTGATTTGGGTTAAGTCCATCCTTTAAATATAGATTCTTTCATTCTATTTATCTCCTGCTAGATTTTCTTCTTAATCTTTGAACTATCGTATTCTCTTTCCTTTGAAGAACTTGAAACTCAGTCTCTAAGTTCTTTGTGTAAGAGCTTACTGAACTCTGCATCTCAGAACTCAGTCTCCTGCCAAAACTTAAAGATGGTTTCTGAGACCCCTCTATTCCAATTCCCTCTGTCACATGTATTTGTAGTTGATGTTTCCTTGCTCATGCATGTGGTATGAGTAACCAGTGTCTCCTCAGAAGAAGATGAAGATAGGTGGGGGAGTTGACCTAAGGGTTTGAGAAGGGAAGGGATTCTGGCATACCTTCCAGAGAAGTGAGAATGAGAGGATATCATCCAGTCAGGAAGAGGAAAGGGGAAAAGGGAAAGCTTGGGGTATGGAGAGGATTCTACATCACATCTGCTACTCTTGGGCCCTTGAGAAAGGATCTGAGTGGACTTGGGAAGGGAAGGAGAGGGGTATTACATGACACCATCTTCTTCTGGGCCTTTTGGACTGGTCCTTTCCTTAACATATTCTTACTGTTCAGCAGCCTGGAATCTCTTCTTTCTCTCCTCCAAGTATACATATTTCCTACTGGAAATGGGACTCTTTCACAAAACCTTTTAAAATCTCACCAATCAGCCTCTAAATTTCCCGGCTATCTCAGAAGAGAGAGCTCATTCAGACTTCCAAAGGTCAAAGGCATGTTACTTCCCTACATATATGTTAAATTCATCCTGTATAGATTCACATGGCCATATAACTAGAGGCTGTTGACTCTAATTCCCTTATTTTATAGATGGAGAAACTGAGACAGAGTAAATTAAAGTAACTTGACCAAGGTCATATAGCCTAGAAAGTGTTTGAGATGGAATATGAATTTGGTTTGACTGACTGCAGGTCCAATGTCCTATCTATTATGCCAAGGTGTTCTCTCTTTATTGCAGGGAATTCAATTATTTAGATTTCCCTTCTTTAGTGCAGATGAGATTTCTACCCAACACCCCCTACCTGGTTTCCTGTAGAATTATTACAGAGTCTATCAAAGTACTGGCAATATAGTAAATATTTACTTGGCTGTCACAAATCTCTGCACACAGCAGGCACTTAGTAAATGTAGATTACTTGAGTTGATGGATTGACTGTGATTAGTCTGACTTGCTGTCTTATACTTTCTGTCATTCTAAGACTCAATTTCAAGGAGAAAAATCAAGAAATAATGGGAAAAATTAGCCTGGGTATCAAAAAGAGGCAGTGTGGAAAGCCCAATAAAATTTGAGTTAGAATACTTGGGTTCAAATCCCAACTATTACCTGCGTGATTTTAGGCAAGTCATTTAACATTTCTGAGACTCATTTTCCTTATTTGTAAAATGATAGAGTTGGACTAGTTGACATTTAAGGTCATTTCTAGTTATAAATCTATGATCTCAAAAGAAAAATTTCTTCATTTACAAAATGGAGAGTTTGTACTAGATAATCTTTAAACTTCCTTTAAAAAAAGATTAAAAAGCACAGTTATGTGAAACTTGGCTTTTAGCTACACAGAAGTTTCTAATTGCTTATCAGTATTTCTTCAATACCCCACTGCCCATGCAGTTTCCACATGAAATGTCTTCCCCTGCTTCTTGATCTTTTTGACTTCATCTCTTCCAATGAGAAAGAAGCTTCTTGTGCTCCAAGATATGATGATGCCAATCTAGAAGCACCAAGATGAGAAACTGTGACTAGTTACTCCTTCCTGAGGGATACTTGAGTAGTCATTAATTGACATGACATGAGATCAAGTCCTCCTGGGCATCTTGGATAATCAAGAGATTATTAAACCTGAAAATGCCTGTTCTTTTCAAGTAATCCATAAGAGGACAAATGATATCACCAATAGTTGGAGTCAGAATGCAGGAATTAGAGCTCTGGTCACTTATTAATTTTGTCAGTATAAAGAAATCATTTTACTATTCTGAGCCTTCATTTGCTTATCTGTAAAACTCCATGGTTAGACTACATCAGGTGTCAGCAAACTACAGTATTTTATATGACTCTTGAGCTAAGAATATTTTATATTCTAAAATACCTTTATTTTAGAATACAAAAAACATATTCTTAGCAATGGGCAACACAAAATCAGCTACAGTCTAGATTTGTCCTAGGCCAGAGTTTACTAACTTCCAGATTAGATGATCTTATCTGGGCAGGAAAATGAAGATGAGGTCATGTTATTTTTACTTCTTCCAATGGAAGATAGGGAATTCAGAAGAGGAAAACATAAGTTTCTGGTGAGGTGAACAACTGGTAAAGATCATATCTAAGCCTGGGATTTGTATTTCTAAATTATGGATTCAATTGCAGCCTCTTGGTCAAGGATGAACATTACTTGGAGTCTTATGAACCTTACCAAGATATCTTTAAACTAAAAAAATGGAGTGGGAGAAAGCTGTTTACATTCATTTACAGCATGAGATACAGCATGAGATTACAGCATGAGAGTAGGTACGATTTAGAAAGAAGTATAGAAAACCAGCAGTTCAGAGAAAGAAGGAAGGAAAGAAGGAAGGAAAGAAGGAAGGAAGGAAGGAAGGAAGGAAGGAAGGAAGGAAGGAAGGAAGGAAGGAAGGAAGGAAGGAAGGAAGGAAAGTAAAAGGAAAGAAGAAAGTAAGAGAGGGAGGGAAGAAGAAGGAAGGAAAACAAAAGGAAAGAAGAAAGGAAGAGAAGGAAGGAGGAAGGGAAGGAGTAAGGGAACACCCATTTATTAAGCTACATGCCAGGCACTGGGCTAAGCACTTTACAAATATCACCTCAATCCTTGCAACAACCCTGGAGGTGGATTCTATTATTACCCTCATTTTTCTGTTGAGGTAACTGAGGCAGACTGAGGTTAAGTAGCTTGCCTAGGGTCACATAGCTAGTCAATGTCTGAGGCCAAATTTGAACTCAGGCATAGTGTTCTACCCACTATGCCTCCTAGCTGCTAATCCACAAGGAGAAAATGAATAATGAAAACCATGGTCTCCCCATAATAGAATGTAAGATCTTTGTGGGTAGCGATTATTTTTGTCCTAGGACTCAGTATCTGGTACAAAGTAGTTGTTTAATAAATGTTTGTTGAATTAAAGGGTATCTTATGCAGAAATGTATAAAGCATTGATAATAAGCAGGGTAACATTCTAATGCAAGGAGGCAAATTCAGCTGTATAATTATAATAGATTTGGTGGGATGGAAATCAGGACAAAAATATAAGTGTGGAGTGGCATACCAGAATAGAATGGAATAAATAAAATCTGACATGGGCATTGTGGAGTAGTGGTGAGAGATTTCAACAATTTGCATATCTATCCCTTGATAGAAGTAGAGCAAATGGTACATCCTGACTTGTTTTAATGGAAATTTAATAATTCCAAGTGGGTTGAAAGCAATGGGGGAAACATGATTATGACCCAAAAAGTGGAGAAAAATCCAATTTCTAAAGGAGAAATGACAGATACTTTAGGAAAAATATTGACCATTCTTTCTTAGAATGTGTGATAGAAGTGAGGAAAGGAAATCAGAGTGAATCATGTTCCCTGGATTTGGGGAGACTAGATTGAAAAGAATTCAAAGAAAGGACTGGTAGGATGCTATTAAATCTTAATGACAGAGCAACTTTAATCGGGAAGAAAAGAAAAAAAATGTCTAAGAAGAGCAATATGAATGGATAAGGAGCTCAAATAAACAACTTAGATTTCAAAAATACAAGGAAGCAAGGGCAGTCAGTGCAGGAGTGAAACAAAAGAGTGTTTCAGTCCTGTAAGAATAAGAATAATGTCAGATGTGCTGAAGATTAATATGAACCAAAGCTGGAAATAAATGCAAATGACAGCAAAAAGCTTTTAAAGCTGTGTTGGGGTCAAGAAGAAGGCCACATAAAGCTTACCCCAAATCCTATGTAAGATGGGATGATGAAAATGGATGATCACACAGAAGGTTTAAGTACTCAACTCTTACATTCCTTCTGTCTTCCTTGCTGAGGAATATTGTCCTTTGACTAGAGAGCAAAAAAACAAAAATAGTTACCAGAAAGTCAGAATCCAAATGGCAAAAGAACATCTAGCTGTTCTTAATGACTTAAGATCACCAGGTCTGACAAAATGTATCCCAGGATTGTGAAAGAAATGGTATTTGATTCTGAATTGTTGCCAGTGATCTTTAGAAATCATAGAAAACAATAGAAGTTTCCCAGGACTGGAAATAGTCAAATATCCAAGTTTACAACAAGAGGGAAAAGACTAGAGTTTTGAAAATATGTGTTTGTGAGCTTGATTTTAATTTCTAAGGAAATTCTATTGTTAAGTGGTGTAGAATGCATTGTTAAAGGGATAACTTGCAAGCATTTAGAAAGGAAAGTGATGGTCACTGACCTCCAACTTTTTTTTAATGTATCATGCCACAAAAGTGTATATGAAAACAACACTAATAGACAGATAAACTCAGATCATTTCCAATGGGGTATCTTGGCCCCAGAAAAGGGATGTTAAAACACATCTCCTACATTTCTGTTGCATTTACTGTTCAGTGCTATCATTTCATTGTTTGGTGTTGCTTAAGTGTTTTTTCTTTCTTTTTTTGTTACAGCAGAGGGCTCGATGGAGGAACATGTTGAGAAATGACGGTGATGATGCAAAAAAAAAAGAACAGGCATCAGGAGAACTTAAAGAAAAAAAGAATGTGCATGTCTGATGGAAATTTTTTTGACAGGATTACTAGCCTGATAGATCAGGAAAATTTTATGGACAGAGTAGATTTCAGAAAGGCCCTTAGAAAATCTCACAAGTTGAAGAGAAATGAGCTAAATGATCGGTTATAGTTGGGTGAACTGTGAACTGGTTGGATAACTGAACTCAAGGCCAAGTGATTAATGATTGGTACTAATTCAAATGGAGGATCTCTACCGAAAATCTGCTGGGATCTATCCTTGACCCTGTGCTGTTCAATGACCTTAATGAAGGTATAGATGACATACTTAGAAAATTTGCAAATAACAAAGCTGACTAATGTAGCCAGTTCATTTTATAGTGGAGTCAGTATCCAGAAAAGTCTTAAACAGCTAGGATGGACCAAAAGCAACAAGATCAAACTTAATGGGGACAAATATTTAATCTTATATTTGTGTTAAAAAAAATACCAAAAACACAAGTTCACTATGGAGGAGGTATAGTTAGAGAACAGATCTATGTGGAAAAGATGTGGAGACTTAAGTGGAATGCTCAGTATGAGTCAACAGTGTAACAAGGAAAAAAAAAACGAACAAGGTTTTAGGTTATATTAAGGAAGAAACATAGTGTTCAGAGTACAGGAGCTAGAGTATTAGAGTACTCTGCCCTGCTCAGACCACAGCTATTATTGAAACCTGAATATAGATAGGATGACTTTTAAAAGCATCCAACATTTTCAAGGCGGCCAAAAGGAAGAAGCCATGAGGAGGGTGAACTCTTATTATTGCTATCCATAGACAGCAAAGAGCAGAAGAGATACCTTTAAAAAAGTCATTTGAGGGGGCAGAGCCAAGATGGCAGAGTGAAAGCAGAGACTCACCTGAGCTCTCCCACAAATACCTTTGGATTCCTCTAAAGGGTGAATCTGATCAAATTCTAAAGTGGCAGAATTCACAGGGAGACAACATGTGGCACATGTCAAGTCCAGGACAACCTGGAGAGTGGACAGGAGGGGTCTGCTGCTCCCAACTGGGAGAGGAGCACAGTTCAGTTGTGTGGGCTACACTACAGCAAGGCCAGAGCAGATCCTAGCAGAATGAATTGCTGGTCGCAGTGGCAATTCCTAGACCTCTCGGTGCAGGAGGGAGGTTTGTAGGAATTGGATGAGAGAGAAGTGCAGTCCTGCACAGAGCCTGCGGCAGCAGCAACTAGTCCTGGGGCTATCAGCCCTCACACTGAAGGTTCAAAACTCACCTATTTAAACTTTTTGGGAGCCAAGATGGCAGGGTAAAGAGTGAGTTGCTTTCACCCTCCCTTGTTGACCTTGAAAAACCCAGAAAATATTGCTCCAGGAAAAACCCTGGAATAGTGGAGCCAGCAGAATGACAGCAGTCTTTTAGCTCTGGCTCTGGAGGCTAGGGGAATAATGGGAAAGCTCCCTCTTGCTGTGGTTGAAGTGGACAAGGTCAGGATGGGAGGCATCCCCAGCAAGCCCTGCCTCAACTGACCTGCAGGAGATCTTGAGCCCCAGGGTAGAGGAGCAGGCAAGTGCCAACACCAGGCACATACTACCTTAAGCTCAGCACCAGGTAAAATACCAGACCACTACAACATCGCACTGACACAGAAAACCAGTAACCAAGCCCCAACTCCCAGCATAAAATAGTCTTAGACAGTGCACCCTGGGCCCCAGAAGCGGAGATCAAATTTAAAAGCCAGAAAAAAAGGGCAAACAACATGAGCAAGAAAAATTTTTAAAATGATCATAGAGAAATATCTTGGTGACAGAGAAGATCAAAACACAAACTCAGGAGAGGACAACATGGTCAAAATACCCATATCTGAAACCTCAGAGGGGAATACGAACTGGTCTCAAGCCCAAAAAGCTTTCTTGGAAGAGCTCAAGAAGGATTTTAAAAGTCAAATACGAGAGGTAGAAGAAAAATTTAAAAATACAATTGACAAAATGGGAAAAAAGTACACTAAAGAAAGTAACTTCTCAAAAAGTACAATTGGCCAAATACAAAAGGAAGTACAAAAGCTTACTGAAGAAAACAATTTGTTAAACATTACAATTGGGTAACTTGAAGCTAATGATTGTATGATACATCACTTATCAGTCAAAATCAAAAGAATGAAAAAATAAAAGAAAATGTAGAATTCCACATTGGAAAAAAAAACTGATCTGGAAAGTACATCCAGGAGAGACAACTTAAGAATCATTGGTCTAACTATAAAATATTTGGGAGTCTATCTTCTAAGACAAACCCAGGGACTATATGAACATAATTATGAAACAATTTTGACATGAATAAAGTCAGATCTAAATAAATGGAAATCTATCACTTGCTCATGGTTAGGCCAAGCTAATATAATAAAAATGACAATTTTACCTAAATTAATCTATTCAGTGCCATACCAATTGAACTACCAAAAATTATTTTACAGAACTGGATAAAATAATAACAAAATTCATCTGGAAGAACAAGAGGTCTAGAATATCTAGGGTATTAATGAAAAGAAATGCTAGAGAAGGTGGCCTAGCCATACCAGATATTAAAATGTACTATAAAGCAGCAGTCATCAAAACTACCTGGTACTGGCTAAGAAATAGAGTTGTGGATCAGTGGAATAGGATAGGTACAC
>CM053624.1:135945723-135965747 GCA_028646595.1 Phalanger gymnotis
AACAAGAGATAGAGAGCATTACAAAATGCAAAATAGATCATTTTGATTATGTGAAATTGAAATGTTTTTGTACAAAAAAAAAAGCCAATGCAACAAAGATTAGGAGGGAAGCAGAAAATTGGGAGAAAATCATTATAACTAGTGTCTCTGATAAAGGCCTCATTTCTAAAATATACAGGAAACTGAGCCAAATCTATAGGAATACAAGTCGTTCCCCAATTGAGAAATGGTCAAAGGATATGAACAGGCAGTTTTCAGAGAAAGAAATCAAAGATAACTATAGGCATATGAAAAAAAACGCTCAAAATCACTACTGATTAGAGAAATGCAAATCAAAACAACTCTTAGGTACCACATGTCTCTTGTCAGATTGGCTAAAATGACAAAACAGGAAAATGATAAATGCTGGAGAGGATGTGGGAAAATTGGAACATTGTTACATTGCTGGTGGAGTTGTGAACAGATCCAGCCATTCTGAAGAGCAATTTGGAACTATGTCCAAAGGGCAATAAAAATGTTCATACCCTTTGACCCAGCAATACCACTTCTAGGGTTGTATCCCAAAGAGATCACACAAGTGGGAAAAGGACCCATATATACAAAAATATTTATAGCGGCTCTTTTTGTGGTAGCTAAGTATTGGAAATCAAAGGGATGCCCATCAATTGGGGAATGGCTGAACAAGCTGTGCTATATGAAGGTAATGGAATACTATTGTGCTATAAGAAATGGGGATGATACGGACTTCATAACAACCTGGAAAAACCTACACCATATAATGCTGACTGCGTGGAGCAGAGGCAGGAGAACATTATACACAACCACAGATATGTGGATTCCATGATGACTAACCCTGACAGACTTTGCTCTTCTCATCAACACAAAGTGCAATGACAACTCCAAAGGACTCATGGTGGAGAATACTAGCTATATCCAGAGAAAGAACTATGAAGTATGAAAGCAGAATGAGGCATACTTTATGCTCACCATTTTTTCCCTTCTTTTCTCTCTTTTGTTTATGTTTTTGGGTTTTTTTTGGTTCTGTTTCTTCTTTCTCATGGTTCATTCTATTCATCATAATTCTTCTCCACAACTTGACTAGTGTGTAAATTAATTCAATGCAAAGTTATATGTGGAAGATATATCGGATTCCATGCCATCTTGGGGAGGAGGGGGGAAGGAAGGAAGAAAATCTGGAACTCAAGATTACGTAGAACCAAGTGCTGTAAACTAAAAATAAAAAAATAAATAAAAATTTTTAAAAAAAGAATCATTATTCTACCTGAGAACCATGATAAAAGAAAGAGCCTGGGCAGTATTTTTCAAGAAATCATTAAGGAAAACTGCTCTAAGGTACTAGAATCAGAGGGTAAAATAGCCATTGAAAGAATTCACCAATCACTTCCTGAAAGAGTTCCCAAATTGAAAACCCCAAGGAATATTGTAACCAAATTCCATAATTATCAGATTAAGGAAAAAATACTGCAAGCAGCCAGAAAGAAACAATTCAAATATTGTGGAACCACATTTAGGATTAGACAGGACCTTATAGCTTCTACCTTAAAAGAATGGAGGGCATGGAATATGATATTCTGTAAGGCAAAGGAGCTTGGATTAAAACCAAGGATCAACTAACTACCCAGCAAAACTGAGCATAATCTTTCAGAGGAGGAGATGGACATTTAATGAAATGGAGGGCTTCCAGATTTTCCTGATGAAAAGACCAGAGCTCAACAGAAAATTTAATCTTCAAATGCAAGTCTCAATAGAGGCATAAAAAGGTAAACAGGAGAGGGAGAAAACAAAACAAAACAAAACATGTTATTCAATAAGGAAAAATTGTTTACATCCCTGCATGGGAAGGTGATACAGCTCTTGAGAACTGTATCTTTACTACATCATATAGAAGTGAAATACATAGAAAGAGAGAGTAGGTTTAAGTTCATTTAGATATGTTGATAAAAAAAGGTCAAATGCTGAAAAAAAAGATTGCAGTGGGAGAAGAGAAAAGGAAGAAGCAGAAAAGAGTAAATTACATCATGTGAAGAGGCACGAATGCATTTTAGAGGAGAGAGAAAGAAAGGAGGATGACAAGCATTGTTTGAACTTTACTCTCATGGGATTTTGCTCAAGGAAGGAGTAACATACTGGTTTTGGTATAGAAATCTAACTTGCCCTATAGGCAGTTTGAGAGGAAAGGGGAAAGAATCAGGAGGGATAGAAGGGAGGGAAGAAGTAGTAAGGGAAAAGGGAAAGAAAAGGGAGGGGGGCTGATAGAAGGGAGGGAAGATTGATGGAGGAAGTGGTCAAAAATATCTGTATAGTGCTAATGTTAGCTATTGGTATTGTTATTCATGTTATAATAGGATCTCAGAAACCATTTAGTTCAACCAGAATTTCCTCTACAATCTACTTGGCAAGTAACCAGTCATCAAACCCTTTACTTAAAGATTTCTAGGGAGGGGTAATTCTTTACCTCCAGAGATGGCTGGTTCTACCTTGTCCATGAGCTCTTGAGATCAAAGACCATTTTTTTTCTTTGTGTCTCCAATGCTTAGCACAGTGCCTAGAACATAGCAGTTATTTAATAAATACTTGTTGACTACCTCTAAGCTAATTAAATTCAGTTGAATTGAAAAAAGTCATTTGAGAGAGAAAATAAAGTCATTTCTTTCCATGGGTCATGGTCAAGGAGGCATATATTAAATTCAGTAGGTCTTGAATTCTACAGAAATGAAAGTTAAATCTAATTACATAAAATTCTAAAAAAAAAAGTAACTAATGACTTTCCACAAAACCAGCATTGTCCAAAGTGACCACTAGACTGATAGCCCTTTATTTTAGATAACTAATTCTTCCGATGAACATTCAATCATTTGAGATATCGAAGTATATTATAATATCAAATTCCCCTTTGCATGAAGCTTTCTATGAAATCTGAGTTGGAAATGAGTTAGTTGTAGCTGACTATCCTCATTCTGATGAAAGATTAAGGGATGTTAGCTAATTCATATAGGTATTGCTAACTTTCACATATTACTCTTACATCTACACTTTCTACTTCAGTGGCTTGTCTTTTTCCTTGTCTTTGAACTACAAATTTACCCTAAAGTTCAGTCCTTAGCACTCCATTCTATACAAACTACAGTCTCCCTCAGAGAGTCTATTCATCCAGATAATCAACAATCATTTATTGTCAGACACTATGTGTCAGACACCAAGCTAGGTTCTGGGGACAGAAATCCAAAAGTGAAATAGGCCCCTCCCCCAAGGAATTTAAATTCTATTAGATATATCACTGTCCTATAAGATAATAAGATTGAATTTTTTAAAAGGAAAAAAATAACAGGTTAGAACTCATTGTCAAATGAATAGTGTCCTATAAGGTGACTTTGTAAGCAATTGCCAAATTAATGTAGTGGCTACCTTAAGAGGTTGACCACTTACTCCAATGATGCCTTCACTGTTGAAAAATATAGTTAAAATTCTCTTTATTGAAAGCACTAATCCCATTTTCTCAGTGCTATTTAGATCATCTAGTATAGTATAGTATTGTATAGTATAGTGTAGTATGGTATAGTATAGTATGGTGTGGTATGGTATGCTATGGTACAGAAGGGTACTGTACAGTATGGTATAGTATAGTATACTATAGCATATTATAGTATGGTATGGTATGGTATGGTATGGTATGGTATGGTATGGTATGGTATGGTATGGTATGGTATGGTATGGTATGGTATGGTAATGTATGGTACGGCATGGTACGGTACGGTATGGTACGGTACGGTACGGTACGGTACGGTACGGTATGGTACGGTATGGTACGGTATGGTACGGTATGGTATGGTATGGTAGGGTATGGTATGGTAGGGTATGGTATGGTGTAGCATAGTATAGTATAGTATAGTACAGTATAGTATAGTATATGCATACACACATATACTAAAATGTAGCTTTTCTCAAAAACAGTTTCCTTATATTTCTCATTTGCACCAGAAATTGGAGCTACCCTCTTACCACTAAAAATCCTGTGATACAATATTCATCCCAAATTTAAATCTACTGCCTTTGAAGGCAGTCTATTCTATGTTTATATATTTCTAATTGTTGTTATTTAATTATGCAATCTTTAATTGACCTCTTTGCAACTTTTATCCATTATATCTATTTCTACTCTATTGGGTCATACAGGGTAAAGCTATTACCTCTTCCCTGCAGATACTTCAATCGATTAATCAATAAACAGTTATTAATTGTTTACTATATGCCAGACACTGTGTTAAGGGCTGATCATAGAAAAAGAGGTAAAAGATCATCCTTACCCTCAAGCTGCTTACAGTCTAATGGGAGACAATCTAATCAGTCCACTGTGAGTCATCTCTTCACTAGGCTACATATCCCCATTCCTTTGATCATTTCCTATATGGAATTAATTTGAAGATTTTATTTGTATACTCTTCAGACTGTCATTGTCCTGAACAGAATTAAACCAGCACTCTAGAGTCCTGTCCAATCAGAGTGGAGTAAATTGGGACTATCATGGATATTGTGGCTCTTTTAACAGCTCCCTAAAACTGATTTTTTTAACTGCTGAATCTAATCATTCACTCATATTGAGACTGCATTGCATGAAATACCTGGGTCTTTTTAATATGAGTTTAGCTAATCTTTTCTCACATTATGCCTGTGGTTTTTGAACATAAATTTTAAGATTTTCACATTTATCTCAATTAAATTTTATCTTATCCAGTTGAACCCAGCATTCTAGCTTGTCAAGTGATGTTTGAATTTTTGCCATTCATCATTTTAGCTATATTTGCTCTGTAAAATCCTACATTTCTATTAAAACAAAAACAAAATGAATCAACTGCATAAATATAAGGTGGAAAGAATATTCTTATATTATTAGTGATGGGGAAAACAATTTGGGGGTTTTGGTGAATTGCAAATTAATAATCATTAGTGATACATTGCAGTGAACAAAGTTATATAATGTATGGCTGCATTGCTAGAGGTGCATTGTCTAGAAGAAGAGAGTGTATTATCTTGGACTCCATCCTGGTGAGAACAAATCTGATAGATGGTGTTCATTTTTTGGTGTCACATTTTAAGAAGGACACTGAAAAAGTGGAGTATATCCAAAAAAAGTATGATTCAGGAATGTGAGGGAACTCAACAACTATGCAAAGTAAGAATTGGTTAGAGAAATCAGGGATCTTTAACCTAGAGAAGAGATTTTTAAGGAGAAATAATTATATTTGAGTATTTGAAAGACTGTCATATGGAAAAGGAATTAGATTTGTCCTATTGGCATCAGAGAACAAAACTGGGAACAAAAGGCAGAAAACTGATCAGTATTAAAACATCAACACTGCAGAGCAAATTATCAGGATATAAGAAAACACAAAATTCAAGATGCCTGAAAATTGAATGGACTCTTTTTGGGTGAGTCCTTCATCCCTGAAGATCAACAAGTGGCACTCAACTAACTGTTTATTGAGGATATTGTATAATGGATTCTTGTTTAATAGGCTAGATAATATGTGAGGTTCCTTCCAGCTCTGAGATTCTGTGATTCCATGCCTAACATGAACTCAGAATATCCACATCCTTTCATATTTTTTCAATGACAGGCTCCTAATAAACCCTTCCATTCATGACATCTAATATCACAGGGAAACTAGTCCTTCACATGCCTGTCTCTTTTGGGAAGCTTCCTGCTCATTTCTTCCTCTTGTTTCATCATCCTGAAACCTTTCCTTGTTAAACCTGACTCAATTAGGGACTCATTAATCTAAAATAAAGGGAATGTATAGCATAGTGTTTTGTGTTTCTTTTAAAAGCAAGATTTTATATAATGCTGAAGATACGCTAGAAAATGGAGAACTGAGGCCATCACTTGCCTTCTTTTTCTAACAATATTAGGTTGTAGGCCTGGTTTTATTATTACTTTTTTCTTGGCTTAATGTTAGACTCATAGAAGATTAGAGCTAGGAAAAATTTTAGAGGTCATTGTGTCCTAGAATGTTAAAGCTTAGAAGGGAACCTAGAGGTCCAGCCTGTCTCAATTTGCCTATAAAATATTCTTATCACATTACTGGATTTGACCTGGCCATAGAGTTATTGCCAAGGGCAAAGAAAGAACCTCCTAAGATGAGCTTCTGTAGCCCTGAATTCATTAATTAACTTGGCCTATGGTCTATACAAAGGGAAGTAGGTGACTAATTACAAAATGAGTATAGGCCCTCCAAAACAATAATCTGAATGACTCATTTTTAAAAAAGAATCTCTTTTTCTTTAGTTTTAGTCTTTTGCCAAAAATATCTGGATAATTGCTTCAATTCTTCACTTGACCTGGAAATAAAGAACCTCTGAGGCCAAGTACACTGTGTTATTTGCCCCAGATGTCTTTTAACCACTCCTAATTGATTGTCCACATGACTTGCATGGCTGGTAATGAAATGTAATGACAGAGCAAACATGCCTTAAGTACACTGCTTTACTATTTAACTGGTTTGGCCCAAGTTCATTAGCAGGAATGCCCCTAAACAGGGAGCTCTAGGTCAATAGCTTTAAAAGGCTGGGTTGTTAACTAACACATGGAATTTCTCAATGTTGAAAAGGGAGATTGAGGAGGAAAATGGGTAATGTGTCTAATTCAATACAGGAATTGAACCTGAAAAGAGATGGTATGATACAAGCCTGAGCTGTAACAGTGGTTGAGGATACTAGAGGGTACAGCACTGATGTCATTTTATCTGCTTCCTCTCCCATGTATTTTGCTCTCAGCTTCCATAGCAGACTAATTTAGCTTTCATAATCCAACTTCTCAACCGGGGATGGCTATTTTTAGTGAAGGGGAAAATTGGCAGCTCTTAAAGCCCCACTGGTCAGTTCTGCCTGAAGGATTCCATGCCAGTAGATTAGGGACAGTTAGGTGATGTGGATCCCTGAGGCCATAGAGAGTGCCCTGGTACCTTGTGCAGCAAGGATGAGATCTGTTTGGGGGCATTCTCCATTGTCAGTGTTGGGAGAATGATGGAGTGTAATGGGAATGGATCGTGCTGGTGCTTCTGACAAGAGTATCTTATAGAACCAGATAGTGGGAATAGGCTGGCCTGTTTGTGATTGTTGGGAAAAGTACCATGATTGAAATTGAATCATGTCACCTCAAGCCGTCCAGGAGGAGATGTGGAACTCCAGCACTCACATAGTTGCATCCTGATCCTTTCTCCTTTTTTTTTGGAGCAGGGGAGGCAAAGCAATCAGTGTTAAGTGACTTGCCCAAGGTCACACAGCAAGTAAGTGTCAAGTGTCTGAGGCCAGATTTGAACCCAGGTCCTCCTAACTCCAGGGCCAGTCCTCTACTTACTGCACCACCTAGCTGCCCCTTCTTTCTCTTTGTAAACATCATTTTGCTTAGTGAGGAATACCACGGTTGTCTGTGTTCTAAAGTCCATGATCATGTTGTTCCATGGCCTATGGAGAATAGACACCAAAATTGAAGAATAAATGATTATGTAAGGTTGTAAACAGAGATCTAGCCTCAAGATCCCTACCCAAGTTGTACTGAATGAGCTTCCATCTAATCCACTAACACAAAGGAAGTGTTGTCCAGTGAGTATATATTGAGATACACTATCCCATTGAATCCCACAATAATAGCAATAGGTCATATTTATACAGTGCTTTGAGGTTTACCAAGTATTTTACATACATTTGATCCTTACAAAAATCATGTCAGTTAAATGTTATTATCACAACCACTTTATAGATGAAGAAACTGAGGTTCAGAGGGGTCATAGAATCATTTATGAGCAACACTGAGAGGTAGGTGCTGTTAGCGTACCCATTTTATATATAGGAGAACTGGAGCTCAGAGAAAATAAGTGACTTACCCAAAGGCATACAGCTAGTAAGCATTTGAGGAAGGATTTAAATTCAGATCTTCATTGCTCCAAGTCCTGGACTCCATTCAATGCTCCACACTCCCCTAAGAGTAGCAGTTCCTTGTCTAAGTGCTCCTTGTAACTACAAATCATATCTACCAAGGCCATTTAAGTCCTACATTATCTTTAATTTTTTTGCCATATGGTACCATGTTCTTGCCTTTGTCATATGTCAAGTCAACTAGAATTTTAAAGCGTCTACTGCGTCAGGCACTGTGTTAAGAGCTAGAGATACAAAGAAAAAGAAAACCCAATCCCTGCTCTTAAGGAGTTCACAGGATGAATTGGAGACAATCAGCGAATGAGAGGCACCAGAATTAAGGAGGATCAGAAAGGACCTCTTGTCGAAGGTGGGATTTGTTTCAAAGAAGGTTAGATTCCTAAAAGTGTCCAGTTTTTCAGGATTGCTATCGTATCAAGCAAAAAGCATGTATTATCTTATCCTTGTGAGCTGGTCAAAAGTAGGGCTCGCAAAGAAAAAGAATGTATTAATCAGATGTTAATCTTATTTTCAAAGGGATTTCCCACAAGGGAATAGACAAATTTGACCATTATTGCATTTTAACAGCTACAGTTGTAATATCGAAATGTAGGCCACAGGCTGACATACAATAGCATGGGGATTTCCAATTCAGGCCAATCAGTTAATTAGCACAACGGTGCTAGGAGTAAAGTGATCACAACTAGGAGCTAAAACAAAAGTTGTACTTAAAAGGTTGGTACAGAATGAAAGCAACCACAATCCCTCTCTTTCTAGATCGGTAATTCTCTGTAAATACCTTTATACTGTACCACAAATGATGTTTGAAAAATCAATTCTTTTCACTAGACAAAAAAAAAATTAAGAAAAGCAATGACATTTTCGTTTTGCTTTGGTGTGAGAAAAATCACTTAGTTCTCCCAGGTAATTGAAGATGAAGTGAAACCTCAGGGTAATGCATCTGAAAAAAAATAATTTGGTACTTTAGCAAACGATCAGAAACACACCCAAGGCATTTCTCTTCTGTATGAGAGGAAAAATGGCAATCCTATGTAATGCAATGGAAAGAGTGTAAATAAACCTTCAGAGGTTCTTATCTTATGTCCAAGGGCCACTACTCAAGAGCCATATGACTGAGGACTAGTCATTTCACCTCCAGGAAATCTTGGGAGCTCCTCAGTAAAATAGGGATCATAACACATGCATCACAATCTCACAATATTATTGTGAAGAGAGAGCTTTGTGGAGAGTGATGGTAGTAATTACGACAGACAGTGTGATATAGGGGAAAGAACGTTGAACCTGGAATCATGGGACCTCAGTTTGAATCCTGGCTCTTATAACCTGTGGGACTTTTGGCAAGTAACTTGACATCTCTGGTCCTCAGTCTCTTTCTCTGTGAAGTGAAGGGAGAAGACTAAATGACTTCTGATGAATCTTTCAACTCTGTTCCCTTGCTAATAACTTCTATCTCCCCTAATGGGCAAATCATCTATGATTCTTTGGCTTAAGGTATTCCTGATGTGGAAACTCCCTTCAGCAACGAAGATCAACCGGACCTGGAGTCAGGAAGACCTGAGTGGAAATCCATTTATTAGTTCGATGACCCTGGGGAAGTTGCTTAACCTTTGTCTACCTTGGCTTCCTCATCTATGATATCAGGACAATAACAGCACCTACCACTCAAGGTGGTTGTGAGGACAAGATGAAATAATATTTGTAAAGTGTTTTGCAAACCCTAGAACACTGTATAAATGCTAGCTTTATTATTACTACCATGACTGCTTTTATTACCGTCATTGTTATTCCAGCTCGTAAGTTCTTACGAGCTGCCAGAAAGTTTTTGTTCTTGTTCAATCATTTCAGTCCTGTCTGCCTCATCATGACCCCATTTGGGGTTTTCTGGGCAAAGATACTGGAGTGGTTTTGCCATTTCCTTCTCCAGCTCCTTTTACAGATGAGGAAACTGAGGCAAACAGGGTTAAGGGGCTTGCCCAGGGTCACGTAGCTGGTATGTGTCTGAAGCCAGATTTAAATTCAGGGCTTCCTGACTCTAGTCCTAGCACTCTATCCACTGTGTCACCTAGCTGATATGATGTGTGTATATATATATATATATACACACACATATATATGTCTATATATACACATATATACACACATATGTGTATATATAAATATATACATATATACACATATATGTATGTGTATATACACATATATATGTATATATACACACATATATCATGCAGCTAGTAAGTATTTGAGGCTGGATTTAAATTCAGATCTTCATTGCTCTAAGTCCTGGACTCTATTCAATGTTCCACAAATATACACACACACGTAGATATATGTATACATATATATATATGTATACACACATATATACATATATACATACGTGTGTATGTATATATGTATGTGTATGCTTGTATGTGTGTAAATGCAGATGTATGGATATGCACATGTATATATTCTATATAATTATATATTAATTAATATATTATGTATACATAATTATTGTATATTATTATTGTTACTATTTTACTTTATTTTTTATGGTTACTTCACGTCTCACTGACTTAGTACATTAGTCCTTAGCAGCTGCCAGAAAGGCATAGAGATTAAGGTGTTCACGTAAGGTCTCACAGTGTCTGAGGCAGAATTTTACATTCAGAGCTTTCTAAATACAAGACCAATTCTTTTCCTACTAGACCTCTCTTCCTCTACATCAGAAATAAAAAAGCACACATTTTTGTTTAGTAGACTCTAAGTTTCCACAATAATAGTGACTATTTCTCAACCACACTTTATACCTTTCCCATTAACCAATACCGTATTCTACACAGAGGAGTTACTTAATTTATGCATTCAATTGAATTGAATGCTTAGCCTTCCTAGACGTTTAAAAGAGGGGCTTTGGTATGAGACAGTATAGAATAATTTTAAATGCTGAGTAAAAATAGTATCAAATTAATCGCTAGGTTTAAGAAAGTAGGGGGAAAAAGGAACAGCATTTTAACTATGGTATTGAAGTACAATACAAATTTCATTCATTATGTCTTATAAATCCCATTACCAAGTTCCATGCTCCCGTTTACTTCACTAACACTGAATGAAGGCTGGGTTGCTAGGCATTCGACCTGAAAATGCATCATTATACTAATTCTGGTCTAAAGCCTGTGGGCAAGATCCGTTAAGTCATTATGCAGGAATAAACCAGATATTCATGGTGTCGAACATAAGGATTTACATCATTTTCCCATCCATGTCTTGATTAACGGCTCTGTTTGGGAGAATGCTTAGTAAAGTATCAAGGAGAATTAGGTTGTCATAGGGAGATGTAATACTAATACTAGACTACGAGAAATTGGAAAATGGCTCCAATTACTGAATGTGGATTTTTCTCTGCCAGAAGGACACAGAAGAGGTTTATTTTATGAAATAGAGAAATCACAAAACTGAATTTTTTTTCTTTGGACATTTCGTGCTCTCCACTTTTGGCCAAAAAAATCTGAAAATAAATTAATGATTTACTATAATGGACACTCGCTGGTGTTTGATGATGCTGGTTTTATTTTAATTATAGTTCTCTAATTGGTAAAATTCTTTTGAAACAATTTCATATCTGGGTTGTTGTTTATCTGGGTTGAATTTTTCTAATTTAAATTTAATGAATTTAATGGGCTATCAAGTCATAAGTCTGTGCCTTTCCCTGGAGCTTGAAGAAACCTTAGAGATCATTTAGTGTCCTTCCCTTCATTTTGGCCAAGGTAACTCAGGTTCTAAGTAACCTGGAATGAAGGTGAGGAAGTGGCCTAGAAGAGGTTTGATCATCGACTCTGTGTGACCCTGGGAAATTCTGCCAGCCATTCCCTGCTTCATTTTCTGTCCCTGTGTTGGGAAGCTGATCACCACAATTCTGGTTTTCTTTGGAAGTTATTGTAAAACTTATCAGTAAAGGCCAATACATCTACTTCTTTTTATGGCCTGGAAGACTAAGGGAGTTTTTGGTGGCAATTATAGGAATCAACTGGTGTATAGAGAAGTGAAAATATTAAGTGGATTAAGATTTGGGAAGAGTTAATGGTCAGTATGAAATAGTAATATATGGAATAGAAAGCAGATGGTAGGGTTTATTTTGTCCCTAGTCACAGACAGTAAGAATGAACACTGGTGAATTCCAGCTGTATACTCAGAACTGGTTAGGAAAGGGGAAGAAAATGTTTTGTGTTTATCAGATTCCCTTTTTTATCAGAAGAAGAAGAAAAGAGGAAGCCTGTTTAGATTCTCTATAGGGAAGAGGACTGATTGTGAAACTATTCAAAATATAATTCCCCTTCTGGATAAGAGTTAAAGGAGAAATTACCAAGTGGGTACAGAGGGTATATCAGAGGAATCACGAAGTTAAATGACTCAGGATGGCTTGTTTCATCAATTCTGTCTTCTGTCTTTCTTCCTCAAACCTCTGCCCACTCCAATCCGGGCCTCCATGTAGCTATCAAAGTGATTTTCCTAAATCATAGTTCTGATCATGTCATTGACCTACTTAGTAAACCTCAGTGGCCCCCATCGCATCCAGACTCCAATGTAAAGTCCCGTGTTTGTCACTTAAAGCTCTTCAGACGTTGCCTCTTCCTGCCTTTCAAGTCTTCTTACACCGACTCTAAGATCTCGGCATGCCACACGACCTGCTATTCCTCTTACACGGCATTCCACACTCTGTCTCCGTATAGGCATTCAAATTCGGCCCCTGCTGCTTACTAGCTGTGGGATCTTGGGTGAGTCATTGAATCTCTATCTGCCTCATTTTCTTAATCCATAAAATGGGGTACTTGCCACCTAGGATTGTTATGAGTATAAGATGAGATAATATTTATAAAATGCTTTGCAAACTTTAAATGACTGTACAAATAGTAGTTATTAGGGGCAGCCAGGTGGTGCAGTGAGTACACAGCACCAGCCCTGGAATCAGGAGGACCTGAGTTCAAATTCAGCCTCAGGCACTGGACACATTTACTAGCTGTGTGACCTTGGGCAAGTTACTTAACTCCAATTGCCCTGCCTTCCCCATTCAAAAAACCTCCAAATATTATATTAAATTGAATTATATTTAAAAAAACAAAATCACATTATGGTTATTGTTTTTATTATTAATAATCATTATTATTTTGCATTGTTTGTTCCCTATACCTGGAATGCTCTTATTCCCAACTTTCAGTTCTCAGAATTTCTGCCTTCAGTGAAGTTCAAGTTTCAGCGCTAACTCCTCTTAGAGTCTTTTCCTAGTCCCCTCAGCTGTCTCCTTTAAGATTAGCTTCCATTTATCCTTTGTGTATCTTGTATATTTTCCAATTTTCATATATATATATATTTGTATATACTCTCTTGTTTAGAAAGATGGATAGATAAACGGATAGATAGAGAGATACATAAATACATAGACTCCTCTCCATGAGGGTAGATGTTATTTTTGTTTTGTTTTGTTTTTTATCCCCATTGTTTTAGCACAGTCCTTGGCACATAGGAAATGCATAATAAGTACTTGTGGATTGATTGACTTTTTCAAGTGTACTCTCTCCTTTCTGACTAATTAGAACATAAGGTATGGCTACATGCTTAGAGAGATCACTGGAGAAATCAGGCTGTGACTTGTTACTGAAGGAAGTAAGAAAAAGGTCACCAGTATATTTAGACTCCTTAAAACACTCTAGTATTTGTATTTGCAGAAAACAGGGAAGCATGATGGGTTGAGGTTAAAAAATAGTTTCCTCACCATAGCTTCACACAATTCCCTTTCCATCTGAGAAAGTAGAGTCCTATGAAACTTACCTTTGTTTGGGGAGGGGACACGATAAGAAAAAAAAGAATTAAAATGATAAAAAGAAGAAAGTTGAGTGGTGGAAATCAGTGGAGATGATAGGGGAAAAAGAATTAGATGCCCTGGGATCCTAGCCTTAACACCTACTTGCTTCTGGTGCATCCTAGTGGAGGGTAAGTTCTCCATAGACACTGATTTAACAGAGGTATAGCCTTGCTGGAGAAAGATTTACTAACCAAAACACTCAGATGATCAAGGCGGGGGTTGGCTAAAGAAGCAGCTGATAGAGTTATAGGCCTCTGCTGTCAGGATAAGATTTAACCCAGCATCTCTGGTAGGTAGTGAACAGTTGGTAGGAACACAATAACACAAATAGAAAATGTTAACGATTCCTGCTGAAGATACTCATTTCTGAGATAGAGAGCTCCATGTTCTGGTTGTGGCCAGGGTTCAACTGTCCCTTTTATTGTCACGTGTCACTATGACCACTCTTTTTATGAGCTGATAGAAAACAAGCCAAGACACTGAACCTAAACATTCTGGGAATAGCTCTGCTTCCAGCTCAGCACCTTCAGTCATCATCCTGAGAAGCAAATCCTTGTGCAGAGACAGCCTAGCAATTGTTCCTGCAAGTGCTACAGCCAACTGAAGACCCAGAAAAAAAAATTAACTGAGTGTTTGGTACTGTCAGATGGTTCAACATCAGGAACGGATATGATTTTATCAGTGGAAATGACAATAAAGTAGCATTACAATTTGCTTTGCCTTTACACGCAACCTAAAGGTCACAAGACTTCCCCATCTAACTTGTAACTAAAACCTTCCATATGCATTGTCTCCCCAATTAGAATGAAAGCTTCCTGAAAGTAGCGCTGTCTTGTTCTTCTCTCTGTATGCCTAGTATTGAACATGATCATTAGAACACAATGAAAATACTTATGAAAAGCTATGTTCATTTCTTCATTCATTGGGCTATTTAATTAAATACCTGTGCTTTGTACTAAACAAAGATAGAAGCACTTATTTTTTTATCTGGCCACTTTCATGGATTTTTTAAAAGGATTTTTATAAGATTTTGTGGTTATTATGATGAATTTTTGAAGCAGATCTCTATCCGATGGGCCCAGCAGGAAGCAAGTGCCATGGGCTGTCCTTATCTCAAATCTCCCTGAAAATTCAGAGACCCCAAGTTCCTTTCCACAGGGAAGGCAATAGAGGATTTGTCTCAAGCCATGAGGGAAAAAAAGGGCCTTACCATTTCCCCTGCCATAACTCTGTATGGATACCAGAAATCAACATTTGTTCTGTCAATACACCATAAAACCATTGGGCCTGTCATCTGGCCTAGAGTTACACCCTTAAGACGGTCAGGTCTTTCCATCCACTAATATACCCTAAATGCATTGTCTTTAGAATGCGAGAAGGGGCTTTCTTGTTTTTCTGTTTGTATCCCAAACACTTAATGTAGTGCTTGATACATAATGAGCACTTAATGATTTTTTATTTTTTCATTTATTCAAGCATTATGCTATTGTTGCTAAGACATTCAGTGATTGCACCCATAGGTACAAGGTTGGAGAATAGATGACCTAGGGGAAAAGAAAGTACATTTGGCCTGACCCTGTCAATACGATTTGGAAATCATTGGGGTGGGAACACGAACGAGATTTTAGCCAATGCGTCAGCTACCTCCCATATGCTATGGTGTTGGCTTATACAAACATTTTGTACAGTACATTGACTTTAGCCTGGAGGATCTGGGATCAGCTGTATACCAAGAAAGTTGTCACCAAGACTGTATTGCTTTTAAATTTTTAATATTTTGTTATTCTTAACTTGACAAACACCAAGAAACATAATCATATTTCCATATAAAAAGAGAAATTATGTATGGAACTATGAATTTCTGTTATATATACACCCTTTGTATTAAAAAAGGGAAACATAAAAATTCAACATATTCATTTCAAAGCTGTGCTGCTAGTCTGTGTCTCCCTCTGAACTTCTTTCTGTTCTCTTATATGCATTTTAAATGCTTCAATGGTAATTTTCTTCTTTTTTACTTTATTAACACTGACCTCACTCCCTGTCTCAAAACTCACTTAAATTTTAAACTCTACCTTGTAACAAATAAGCATATTCAAAGAAAACAAATCCACACATTGGCAGTGTCCAAACAAATATATCTTACACTTCAGCTTTGACCTCTCACCTATGTGTGAGAAAATGGGTAGCATACTTCGTAATTTGCCCTCTGGAGACATGAATGAGAATTAAATTAGTTACTAAAGTCTTAAAAAATGTTATAGTCAGTGTACTGGTTATTCTTGTTTGAATCATTTCACTCTGCATTATGTAATTCTAAATTTTTTTTCTTTTTCTTAATTAATCCTTTTCATCATTTCTAAGAGTATAATAACAATTTATTATATCTATATTTTACAATTTATTTAATCATTCCCCCATTTTGTGGGCATCCTCTTGGTTTCCATTTCTTTGCTATAAGAAAAATTGCTATGAATGTTTTTTTTTTAAACACAGATGAGTCCTTTCCCTCTTTCTTCTATCTCCTCAGGTATATGCCTCATAAAAGCATCATTGGGTCAATGGGTTTGCAAAGTTCAATGGTTTTTGAGGTATAGTTCCAGTACGCTTTCCAGAAAGACCGAGCCAGTTAACAGCTACGCTGACAGTACACTAGCAAGCCTATCCTCCCATGTTCCCCATAGCAATTATCATTTTCCCTTTTTCCTCATCTTATCTGATGGATATGAAATGAAACCTCAGGATTGCTTGATCTGCATTTTTCTTATTATTGTGTTAGAGCATTTGTTGGTAGCTCGGCTTTTGAAGGCTTGAATATCTCCCCTTGAGAAGTGCCTATAGCCTTTGACCATTTATCTACTGTGGAAAACCTATTGCTTTTGCAGTATAATATTTACTGATAGTGAGTCTCATTACCCCTATACAAAATTGGAGTTTTTGACTTTCAAGTTGATAAAACTGATATGTTCTTAGACTTTGCACGTGGGACTTAATTTCAAGTATAAACTGACAATAATCTATAGACAAATTCTGACTAGCATTATGTTGGATGCTGTCTGCCAGGGATGGGAAGCAGCACTAGCCAGTTACTATTTGCATTGTTATCCAGGAAAATTATTTTGGTTGGAAATCTCATTTCCTATAGGCTCTATGAGGACCGCACTATGGCAATACCCATAGAAGGGGAGAAGTTATCTGTGCTCATCAGGAAGGAGGGCAAATAAAAGTGCAGTTGAGATTTTGGGACTTTCCCAAGTGGCTATTCTGTCAGAATATGTGAATTTTGTTGAAATGCCACTCTTTGCCTTGGTTGTCTTTGGATGGTTCATGGCAAGTGTGATTGTAAGATGAAAAACAAAGAAATGTCATGGAAGACAAGAAGTGAGAGAGTGATTCATTAGGATTCAGACTTCTTTCTCAAAAGAGGACCTTGCTGTTAAAAGAATGGCAGAATTCAGAGCTATAGAAAATAATATTTTACTTTGTTGTATATGATTCCACACATGCTACCAGGAAGATGTTGGTGAGACCCAAGGTAGCTTGACCCTTTTAAATGATAATACTTCATGGTGATTTTGGATACCTGGATCAGTAAAGAAACCTACGGATCTTATGAAACAGATTTTACTAACCAAAGAGGACAGTAGAGGTCTTTAAGAACTGTGAGACTTGTGCTCTGCTTCAAGGGAAAATACCACCAACTCATACTGTATCTTTGAAACATATATGTCCTAGCAAATTTTGTGAGCTTATGTATATAGACATACTCTATGTTTTTATTGGATAGAGATAAGAAAAATGTATCTCATAGGCATAAGTTTACCTCGTAGGAAAAATAAAGTTTTTCTAGTTGTTAAGTCATGTGATATATGTTTGCATATGAGTTTTTTTTTCAGGGGGATGGACAGGTTATGGGGGATCAATCCACTTTGACAAAGATAGGACTTAGGGAATAAAAACTATTCAAAGGGATATTGTCTTTGGGAGGAATTAAGAAGTCTAGAACAATCTAGAGAAATATCTTGCTCTTTTAGGGTAAGTTATGACCTTTGTGTTTTAATTGCATGCTGCACCCTCTGGCTGTAAAAGATTCAATGGAATCAACATGTGGCTTTTCAAGTATATATGTATCATAGAACAATATTGTGAGAACCAAATGAGTTCAAATGACATAATATATGTAAAGCCCTTTACAAACTTTAAAATACCGTAAAAATGTTAGCTATTGTTAGAATGAGTACCAGTGATGTTATTGTGGTTGCATTCTGATTCATTTGTTATGCACAGTCACTAAATGTGATGATATGTAATGCTATGCATAAACTATTGTCATATATACATATAACACTTAGTTTATAAATATATATAAGTAAGTATATTTTAAAAGTGTTGTGCATTGCATGAGACAATATTTTGGTTTAAATATATGCACCCTTATCAGATATTCTTTTGAATTTAAGGATTCTGTCTGAAGCAAATGCTTATGTTTACTACATGCCATTATAACGTGACTGTGTAGAGTACAGTTGGTGTTATTATCTGCCACTTTGCTTTATGTTCCTTTCTGCTGTTTAACATGATACTAACGATATATGTTGCTTATGCTTAAGGGTATCCCATGTCATTTTCCTGTATGGGAAACAATTTACTTAAGGGAGGACATAGAGAGTCCAAGCTGTGATTTGTTGCTGTGGGGCAGTGGAGCAAAGGTCACCAGACTTGTTTCAGTCTTCTCTAAATAGCACAGATACTTGCGATTTGCATGGAATAGTGGAGTCCAGTGAGAGGAGATTTAAAAGCAGCTTCCTCATTGGAGTTTCACAGGAATAACTGCAATAGAAGGCTGCAAAATTAAAGAAAATGTCCTAGGATTAGAAGGGCTCTTACAGGTCATTCATTTCAGTCCCCTACCTGATGCATGAATTTGCTCTACAATATCCATGACAGGTGCTTAGACAGCTTAAACCTGACCATATAATAGTAATAAATAATGATAATAGGTAGCACTTATATAGTACTTACTATGTGCTAGGCACTGTGAGAAATACTTTACAAATATTGTTACACTTGATGCTCACAACCTTGGTAGGTAAGTGCTTTTATGAGCTCCATTTTACAGTTGAAGAAACTTAGGCAAACAGAGGTTAAGTTGCTTGCCTGAGGTCACACAGCTAGTAAGTGTCTGAAGAGTGATTTGAACTCAGAACTTCCTAACTCCAGCCTAGTGCACTATCTACTGAGCTACCTGTCTCAGATCTAGATTCTCTGTGACATTTCTAGTGATGGGGAGTTTGCAATCAATTACAGCCACCCATTTCGCTTTTGAACTGCTCTGATGACACAACTATGCCAGGATGAGGCCAAATCTGCCTTCCTTCAATGCCTACACTTTGGTTCTAATTCTGCCCAAGAGTTTAAACCCAAGTCTTAAAGATCTGTCCATGAGGAAGAATGATTTACAAGATAAATGTCACCTTCTATTTAAGTCTGCTCTTTTCTAGGCTGAACATCCCCAGATCTCTCATCTAGCTTTCAGGTGACAGTTTCAAGTTCTCTCACTATCCACTCCAGTTTGTTAATATTTCTTATAAAATGCGTTGCCAATAAATGACCACAATAGTCCAGATATGATCTGATCAGTCCAGAGTAGAGTAGGACTATTCCTTACTTGTATCTTTTTTTTTAACTTTTGAACATCTATTTTTTTAAAAACCTTGAGTTCCAAATTCTCTCCCCTCTTCCCTTCCCATCCACCCTCCCTGAGAAGTGAAGCAATTCAACATGGGCCACATGCATATCATTATGTATAACCCTTCCACATTACTCATGTTGTGAAAGACTAACTATATTTTGCTTCTTCCTAATCTACCCTGCTTTATTGAATTTTCTCCCTTGACCCTGTCCCTTTTCGAAAGTGTTTGTTTTGGATTATCTTCATCCCCATCTGCCCTCCCTTTCATCATCCCTCCTTTTTTTATCTTCTTCCTCCTTCTTTCCTGTGGGGTAAGATACACAACTGAGTATGTATGGTATTCCCTCTTCAGGTCAACTCTGATGAGGGCAAGATTCACTCATTTCCCCTCACCTGCCTTCTCTTCTCTTCCTACAGAACTGCTTTTTCTTGCCACTTTTATGCGAGATAATGTACCCCATTCTATCTCTTCCTATCTCCCTCTCTCAATATATTCCTCTCTCATCCCTTATTCATCTTCAGCTCATCCCATGC
>CM053624.1:135966247-135988278 GCA_028646595.1 Phalanger gymnotis
GTCAGATTGGCTAAAATGACAAAACAGGAAAATGATAAATGCTGGAGAGGATGTGGGAAAATTGGAACATTGTTACATTGCTGGTGGAGTTGTGAACTGATCCAGCCATTTTGGAGAGCAATTTGGAACTATGCCCAAAGGGCTATAAAAATGTGCATACCCTTTGACCCAGCAATACCACTCCTAGGGTTGTATCCCAAAGAGATCACACAAGTGGGAAAAGGACCCATATGTACAAAAATGTTTATATTGGCTCTCTTTGTAGTAGCTAAGAATTGGAAATCAAAGGGATGCCCATCAATTGGGGAATGGCTGAACAAGCTGTGGTATATGAAGGTAATGGAATGCTATTGTGCTATAAGAAATGGGGATGATGAGGACTTCATAACAACCTGGAAGAATCTACACGACATAATGCTGAGTGTGTGGAGCAGAGCCAGGAGAACATTATACACAACCACAGATATATGGATTCTGTGAAGACTAACCTCGACTGACTTTGCTCTTCTCAGCAACACAATATGCAGAGACAGCTCCAAAGGACTCACAATGGAGAGTGCTATCTACATACGGAGAATGAATATGAAGTATGAATGCAGATAGAGGCACACTTCATGCTCGCCTTTTTCTCCCCCCCTTTTTTTTTCTCTCTTTTGTATTTGTTGTTGGGTTGTGCTTTTCTTTTTTTAAGTTCTGTTTCTTCTTTCTCATGATTCATTCCATTGGTCACAATTCTTCTCCACAACTTGACTAGTGTGTAAATTAACTCAATGCCAAGTTATGCATGGAAGTTATATGGGATTCCATGACGTCTTGGGGAGAGAATGGGGGAGGGAGGGAGGAAGAAAATCTGGAACTCAAAATTATGTAGAACCTTGTGTTGCAAACTAAAACAAAAAATATAAAAAATATTTAAAAAGTACATAAAAAATAAAAATTTCTTGAAATAATCAACAACTTTAGCAAAGTTAAAGTATATAAAACAAACCCACAGAAATCCTCAGCATCCCTATGTATTTCCAATAAAACCCAGCATCAAGAGATAGAGAAATTCCATCTAAAATACCTGTAGACAACATAAAATAATTGGGAGCCTACCTACCAAGCAAGACGAACCCAGGAACTATATGAACACAATTACAAAACACTTTTCACACAAACAAAATCAGACAGTAATAATTGGAAAAATAGCAACTGTTTATGGGTAAGCTGATCTAATATAATAAAAATGTCAATTTTACCTAAATTAATTTACTTATTCAGTGCAATAAAATCAAACTGATAAAGGATATTTTATAGAGCTAGAAAAAATAATAATAAAATTCATCTGGAAGTACAAAAAGTCAAGAATATCAAGAGAATTAATGAAAAAATGCAAAGTCATATAGCTTTGCTGTATCAAATCTCAAACTGTATTATAAAGTGGAAATTATCTAAACTATTTAGTACTGGCTAAGAAATAAAGTGGCAGATCAATGGAATAGGTGAGGTACACAAGACACAGTAGTCAATGATGATAGTAATCTACTGTTTGATAAACACAAAGACTCCAGCTTCTGGGATAAGAACTCACTATTTAATAAAAACTTCTGGGAAAACTAGAAAACAATATGGTAGAAACTAGGCATAGACCAGCATCTCATCACATATTGAGATAAGGTCAAAATGGGTATATGACTTAGTCATAAAGGGTGCTACCATAAGCAAATTAGGAGAGCAAGGAAAAGTTTACCTGTCAGATCTATGGTGAAGGGAAGAATTTATGAACAAGCAAGAGGTAGAAAACATTATGAAATACAAAATGGGTACTTTTGATTACATTAAAAGTTTTAGCAAAAACAAAACCAATGCAACCAAGATTATAAGGAAAGCAGAAAAATGGGAAATAATTTTTATAGTCATTGTTTCTGATAAATATCTCATTTTCAAATATAGAGAACAGGGCCAAATTTATAAAAAAAATACAAATAATTTCCCAGTTGTAAATGGTCAAGGGATATGAACAGGCAGTTTTCACATGAAGAAATTAAAGCTATCTACAGTCATATGAAAAAAAAAGCATTTTAAGTCACTAGTGATTAGAAAAATGAAAATTAAAACAACTCTGAGGTACCCCTTCACACCTATCAGATTGGCTAATGTGACAGAAAACAAAAATGATAAGTTTTGGAGAAAATGTAGGGAAAAATTGAGACACCAATGCATTGCCGTTGGATTTGTGAATTAATCCAAGTAATCTGGAGAGTAATTTGGAACTATGCCCAAAGGGCAATCAAACTGTACACCCCTTGATCCAACAATAGCACTACTAGGTCTGTATCCCAAAGAGATTATAAAAAGGGAAAAAGACTCATGTACAAAAATATATATAGCAGCTCTTTTTGTGGTGGCAAAGAATTGGAAATTGAGGGGATGTCCATCAATTGAGTAATGGCTGAACGTGTTGTGGTATATGAATGTAATGGAATACTATTGTGCTATACAAAATAAGGAGCAGGTGGATTTCAGAAAAAAAAAAAAAAGCCTGAACAGACTTACACAAACTGATGCTGAGTGATGTAACCAGAACAGCGGAACATTGTATACAGTAACAACAATTTGTGATGATCATCTTATGATAGACTTAGCTCTTCTCAGTCATATAATGACCCAAGACAATTCCAAAAGACTCATGTTGGAAAATGCTATCCACATCCAGAGAAGGAACTGTGGAATCTAAGCACAGATTGAAGCATACTATTTTCACTTTTTTGTTTTTTTTTTCTTTCCCATGGTTTTTCCCTTTTGTTCTGACTCTCCTTTCACAGCATGACTAATGTGGAAATATGTTTCATATGGCTGTATATGAATAACCTGTATCAGATTTCTTGCACTCTTGGGGAGGAAGAATGGGAGTGAAGGAAGGAGAGAAATTTGGAACTGAAAATCTTATAAAAATGAATGTTGACTACTATCTTTACATATAATTGAAAATAATAAAATACTCTTAAAAGGAAAAAAATTAAATTCTAAGAAGGGATCTATGGGTCACACACCAAAATTCCAAAGGGGTTAGTGACAGCAAAAAGGTTAAGACTCCTATAATAAGGCAGAGAGAGGTCATGATTGGCATCAATGGAAAGAATACCACAATGAAGCGAGTGTGGATCCTTGAAGTATAGCAGCCTGGTAGGAAAGGAAGAGTCTTTGGAGCTGTTTGGATAGGGAATAGCATGATGAAAGCAATGTTTAAAGGGTAGCTAAGATGATGGATAACAGAATCAAGATTCAAAATTGGCTGGACTGGTTTAAAAATGGATAAGAATCAATAAGTTCAGATCTAATAGAGAGATATAAATTCCTTCATTTAGGTATTTTAAAAAAAATCAATTGCACAAATTCAAGTTGAAGGTAATCTGTCTTGACAGCAGTTCATATAAAAAAAAGACCTGAGTACTTTAGTTGACCACAACCCCAGTGCAAACCAATAGTGTGATATATCTGAAAAAAGCTAATGTAATTAGGCTGCATTAACAGGAATGAAGTATCTAAAGCAATGGAATTATTATGCCTGCTGCATTCTGGCTTGGTCAGGCAACATATGGCACAGTCCTGGTGCCATATTTTAAATGCTCATTGAAAAACCAGAGAGTATAGAACATTTCCAGCAAGCTGATGGGTAGACTGGAAATGCCATAGGAAATAATTGAATCAACTGGTTCTGAAAAGAGAGACATAGTAGTGGTATATGATGGCTGCCTTCAAAGACAGCTGTCTAAAGAGCTTCAAGGTGGAACAAGGAGCAGATTTACTATGTAAGGCTACAGGAGTTAGAGGTAATACCAACAGGAAGCAGTGGTAGAAAATAGCATAAAAATTCGACCTGAAAAGCAATAGGATAGACCATTAAAAAACCACTATAATGAGGCATCTGCAGGTATAGTGGCTATAGTTCTGAGCCTGGCATCAGGAAAATCTGAGTCCAAATACAGCCTCAGAGAGCTTACTGGCTTTGTGGCCCTGGGCAAATCACTTTTCCTATGGCTTTCTGTTTCCTCTATTGTAAAATGGGGATAATAATAGCATGTATCTCACAGGGTTGCAGTTGTCATACACACACACACACACACACACACATTCCTTTCTCTCCAATCACAAAACCTCCATTCTGCTTCAAGTCCTTAATACCCAATACATTTCCTGGTGTACTGTGATAGCCTTATACTTGGTTGTTATTAGACCATTATTAGATCAAGTGTCATGCCTATCCAGTCCATCCTCCATTTAGTTGCAGAGGTAGTTTTTCTGATGTGAAGACCCAGGGGTACAACCAAAGTGATGGATTAGAGAAAGTCACCCAGGTGAAGTCTCCCAACATTCCCCTCCAAACAACTATACAAAAAGTCCTGAAATCAAATTTTAGATCAGTAAATTCAGCAAAAGCTCATGTGAAACATTTTTCTACCTTAAGACAACTTGAGAGGTTGGCAGAAGAAGTGGGTAATGCCAGGGTGGGAACAGGCTCAGAGTACAGGCAGCAATGCCAGCCATAGGCATTGAAGGTAGTTGTGGTAGAAGAGGCAGTGGCAACAGCTTCAGGAACTCTCAGCCCAGACATGGTAGAGGGGCTAGATGACTAGTCAGAAACATATTACTAGGGACCCTTTGCTGTCACTGGCTAAATAAGGTGTTACTTGGCAATTCTATTACCCATACATAGTTCTGGGTTGCCATTCCAAGGCAGAGAGGAGTGCTTGTGGTCAATTACAGGGGAGCAAAGTTCCCAGTCCCAGTTGCAAGGAGGGAAGGAGCACTAGCCAATGTAGCTGCAGAAGAGCAGGGAAACTGGTCCCAATTGCAGGGTTAAGAGGAACACTAACTTGTGTGGCTGCAAGGGTACAAGGTAAAGAGCAGAGCACAAACCAGAACAGTGACTAGACCTCTCCTAGAACATCAGGCCAGCAGCACAGCAGACCACGTATGAGGCCTCTAGCTCCCACAACTGAAAAGTGTCCAGGCTCGGCAAGCCTAGTAGACCCAGTGGCCCCCAATTCAGTAGGTGAGTGATCAGGCCCAGAACCCTTGGCACAGAAGGGTAAGAAAGTAAAATAAGAAAATTGGGACAATAATGCACTGTTGGTGAAGTTGTGAACTAATTCTATTATAGACAATATAAAATACTTGGGAGGCTACTTGCCAAGATAAACCCATGAACTATATGAACATAATTACAAAACACTTTTCACACAGATAAAGTCAGATCTAAACAAATGGAAAAATATTAATTGCTCATGGAGAGTCTGAGTCAATATAATAAAAATGAAGATTAATCTATTCATTCAGTGGCATACCAATCAAATTACCAAAAAAAAATATTTTAGCTTTCCGCCGGCTCCGCCATATTCCAGTGAGTTGCCAAAATGACGAACACAAAAGGAAAATGGAGAGGGACGCGCTATATGTTTTCAAGGCCCTTTCGAAAACATGGTGTTGTCCCTTTGGCTACGTATATGCGAATATACAAGAAAGGTGATATTGTAGATATCAAGGGTATGGGCACAGTTCAGCAAGGAATGCCCCACAAATGTTACCTCGGCAAGACTGGACGAGTCTATAATGTTACTCAACATGCTGTAGGCATCGTTGTAAACAAACAGGTTAAGGGCAAGATTCTAGCCAAGAGAATTAATGTGCATATTGAGCATATTAAGCATTCAAAGAGCAGAGATAGCTTGCTGAAGCGTGTAAAGGAAAATGATCAGAAGAAGAAGGAAGCCAAAGAAAAAGGCACTTGGGTTCAACTGAAGCGCCAGCCTGCTCCACCCAGAGAAGCACACTTTGTGAGAACCAATGGCAAGGAACCTGAGCTGTTGGAACCAATCCCCTACGAATTCATGGCATAAATGACTGCTAAAAAAAAACAATAAAAAAAAAAACTTGGATTAAAAAAATATTTTATAGAGCTAGAAAAAATAATAACAAAATTCAACTGGAAGAACAAAGTCAAGAATATCAAAAGAATGAATGAAAAAAAATTAAGGAAGGTAGTTATACCACATCTCAAACTATATTATAAAGTAGTAATTATTAAAACAATCTGGTACTGGCTAATATATAGAATGATGAATCAGTGGAATAGAATAGGTATACATTATAATAAGTGACCACAGTAATCTAGTAGGTAATAAATTCAAGGTTTGGAGACAAAATCGCATTATTTCAGAAAAAACTACTGGGAAAACAGGAAAACAGTATGGTAGAAGCTAGGTACAGACACTATCTCACACCATATGCCCAGATAAAGTCAAAATGAGTACATAATTTACACATAAAACGTGACACCATAAACAAATTAGGAAAGCATGGAATATTTTATCTTTAAGATCTATGGATAATGGAAGAATTTAGGACCAAAAAAAAAATATAGAGAACATTTAGACAACAATAGATCATTTTTGATCGCATAAAATTAAAAAAAATTTGAACAAAATTAACACAACCAAAATTAGAAAGAAAGCAGAAAATGGAGGGGGATTTTGCATCAAGAATCTCTCATAAAGACCTCATTTCTTAAATATGTAGAGAACTGAGACAAATTTATGAGAATATAAGTCATTCCTCAATTGACAAATGCTCAAAGGATATGAACAAGACAAAGAAATCAAATTTACAGTCATATGAAATAACATTTTAAATCACTATGGGTTACAGAAATGCAAATTAAAAAACTCCAAGGTATTGCTTCATACCCATCAGATTGGTTAATATGACAAAAAAGGAAAACGATAAATGTTGGAAATGTGGGAAAACTACTTTTGCACTCTTGGTGGAGTTGTATAGAGTGATTTGGAATTATGCATAAAGGGTTATAAAACCATGCATATCTTTTGATCCAGCAATACCACTGCTAGGTCTATATCCTAAAGATGTCATAAGAAAGGGAAAAAAAACCTATTTGTACAAAAATATTTATAGCAGCTCTTTTGAAGGGGCAAAGAACTGACACCCATCAATTGGGGAATGGTCGAACAAACTGTGGTATATTATTATGATGGAATATTATTATGATATAAAAAATGATAAGCAGGGTGATGTCAGCAAAACCTGGAAAGATTTACATGAAGCAATGCAAAGTGAAGTGAGCAGAATCAGGGGAATGTTGCATATAGTAACAACAATGTTGTAGGGTGAAGAATTGTGAATGACTTAACTATTCTCAGCAATTAAGTGATCCAAGACAATCTCAAAGTACTTTTGATGAAACATGCTAAGTGCTTCCAGAGAAATACCTGATATTGTCTGCATACAGACTGAAGGATGCTATTTTTCATTTTCTCTTCCTTCCTTCCTTCCTTCCTTCCTTCCTTCCTTCCTTCCTTCCTTCCTTCCTTCCTTCCTTCCTTCCTTCCTTCCTTCCTTGCTACTTGCTTTCTTCAAGTCTTCTTGTACAAAATGTCTAATATGAAAATATTTTAGACGATTGTACATTTACAATCTATATCAAATTGCTAGGATCTCAGAGATGTGGGGGGGGGGGACAAGGAAGGGAGGGTTAGAATTTGGAACTCAAAACTTTAAAAATGTTAAAAATTGTTTTAATATGTAATTAAGGGAAAAATAAAATGTTAACTTAAAAAAAAAAAGAAATCACAAGGGGGATGGTTTCACAAAACAAAACAAAACAAAACAGGGCAATACCAATATGAACTGATGTAAAGTGAAGTGAGAACCAGAAGATCGTTGTGTATAGTAATAGCAATGTTCTAATCATGGTCAACTCTGAAAGACTAAGTTACTCTGATCAATACAGTTATCCAAGACAATTCCAAAGGAGTTATGATAAAAAAAAAATGCTATTCACCTCCAGAGAGAGAATTAATGAACTCAGTGCATATTGATGTATAATTTTCCCACTTCATTTTTCTTGCTTTTTTGTGATATGGCTAATATGGAAACATATGTTCCATGATTTTACATGTATAGTTGATATTTTGTTTGCCTCCTCAGTGGACAGGGGAGGGAGATCAAAATTTTAAAAAGAAAAGAATGTTTAAATTAATAATAATTTTTAAAAAGTAATTGGGAAATATTAAAATAAACAAAAATACAATAAAATTTAAATCTTTAAATTATTTAAGAAATAAAGAGTGAAGGCCCAAACATGTCACTCTACCCTCCCCCAAATAACTCTCTCCATCCCTGGAAGTGTTCCTGCTAAATGTTAATCTGTCAGTGACAGATTAATCAACATTTATTAAGTGTCAGGCATTGTGCTAAATACTAGAGATACAAAAAAAGGCAAAAGATAATTCCTGTCCTCAAGAAGCATAAAATCCTCTTGGGGAGACAACATGCAAATAAATATATACAAAGCAACCTATACACAAGATAAATAGGAAATAATTAACATAGGGAAAACACTAGAAATAAGAAGCATTCGGGAAGAATATCTGTAGGAAGTGGGATTTTAATTGGTACTTAAAAGAAATCAGGAAGGTTAGTAGGCTGAGTAGAGGAGGAAAAGCTAGAGAAGGGTTGTAGGTACTACAATTAAGATAACTAAAGAGAGAAAAGAAGTAGGGAGAGGAGCTCAAAGGAACTTGAAAGTTTGTAAAAAAAAAAGTTAACATACTTTATCCGGAGACTCACAAACATACTGTGAGGGAAGCACAGCAGGTATTATAGTTATTTCTATTTTATAAATGAAGAAGTTGGGAATCAGAGGGATTAAATGATTTTCCCACAGTCGCAGTTAGTGTGGGTCAGAAGTAGAATCTGAACCCCTTTTCTTGACTCCAAACCTAGTAATCTAAATGCTGAAACATGCTAGCTAAAAGACAAGAAAACAATTGAGTGGTGAAAAAATTGGGGTGCTAACAGTGAGAAGAGAATAGGAAGAGACAGACGGATAGAGACATATGCACAGGGAGAGACAGAGGAAGAAACACACATATACAGGCAGAGATTGAAAGATTGATTTTTTAAAGAAAAAAAAATAAACCTGACAATGTTTAGCAAGTGATCGGATGTAGAACTAAAGGAGAAGAGTAAGTAAAAAGTGATTTCCAGATTTCCAGCCTCAGTGATGAGGAGAAAGGTAGTGCCGCATTTCCTTGGGAGTTTAAAAAGCTTTTTTCTCCATAGGAATCAGTAATTATACAAAAATCTTAGCTGCACATCTGGTTCTGAAAAAAAATCATCATTCTGTGTGTGGCTGGTTGGAAACTCCTCTTCCTCCTATTATTTCCACCTGTCCCAATTTTTCAATTTCCTCAACTCATTTAACATTTTAAGCCTACTCTCATTATTCTGGTCAAGCAGTATTATGCTCATCTGTAAAATGGGGCTAAAAATAGCATGTTTCTCACCAGGCTATGGAGATGATCAAGTGAAATAATATATCTAAAGTCTTTTTTTGTTAACCTTCTAAGTCCTACATAAATGTTAACTGTTATTTTGGTTGCCATCATTATCATCATCCCCATTATTTTAAAGTATTATTTGAATATGGAATTTCTACCTAGAGAATCACTGAATCTCAGATTCGAAAGAATTTCAGAGGTATCTATCCAATCTATATCCAAATAGAAATCTCTACAATGTGGTAATCATAACAATAGACATTTATATGGCTCTTCAAAGTTTTGCAGAATGTTTTGTGTGTTTTCTTGTTTGAGTCTCAAACAACCCTAGGAGGTAGGTATTATTTCCTTCTTTGACTGTATCTGTGATTTCCTTGGAGTATGAAACTTCTGTTGAGAAAAATCTCTCTTACCAATACAGATCTGTAACTGCTATATATCCTGCAGTATTAGGGAATTGCCTGGGGGATAGAGATGTTAATTGACTTGCCCAGAGGAGTCACACAGGATGTGATGCTGAAGTCAGTGATCTATCCTCCATACCATGCTGGTATAGGTCAGCCCTCTGTCCAGCATACCATACAGGCTCTACATCCCTGACCTTGGCCATCCAGCCTTGTAGAGCCTTCAGTGATGAGTAATTGATATCCAACAAGGCAGGCCATTCCACTTCTGTACAGAATTAATTGTTATTATGTTTTCCTTTATGTTGAGCCCAAATATACATCTCTGCAAATTCTATTCATTTACTTCTATTTCTATCATCAGGGTTCAATCATAGAAGTCTAGTCTTCCTTACGGCATCCTTTCTATAGAGCTATTGTACTTTACAAGACTTCTTTTCTGTAAACATCCCTAGTTTCTTTACCCAATTCTCCTATGGCATGTGAGAAAGGACCCAAACTCAGGTCATCCTGATTCCAGGTTGTGTTGTACCACCCAGTAGTAAATAGAGAACTGGCCTCAGCATCAGGAAGACCTGGCATCATGTCCTACCTCACACATATACCGACAAGTCATTTAACTTTTGTAAGCCGCACTTTTCTCATCTGTAAAATAAAGAGAATAATCATGCCTATCTCATTGAGTTGTTTTAAGGATTAAATGAAATAATAGTTCTAAAGTGCTTCACAAACCATGAAGCTCTATATCAATGTTATCATGATCATGATTATGATTATTGTGTTATCATTACTAGTAAAAAGGAAGGAAATCAGAATTTACAAAATCCTTGCTATGTGCCAGGAACTGTGCTAAGTGCTTTATATGCATTTAATCCTTGCAAGGACAACTCTAGAAGGCAGATGTTGTTACTATCCCTTTTTACAGAAAAGGAAACCAATGCAAACAAGTTATGTGACTTGCCCAGGGTTACACAGCTAGTAAGTGTCTGGGGTCAGATTTGGACTCAGGTCTTCCTAACTATGCATAGCACTCTATTGTCCTCACCAACTGGCTGCCTCAACAAACAAAAAATTACTCAGGAGAAGTGGTATAAAGACATAGGTATATTAAGGTAAAGTGGCATAAAAGAGCTCATCAAAGAAACAAACGGTCAAAAAAGAATAAGAGTCAGTCCTGTCATAAAGAGCAAGGATAACTAATGGACAATCTGCTTATTCCACCGATGTTCTTATGGTGTCAAAAGAAGATGAGTAAAGCCCCTAGCACATTGAGTATATCGCTTGTGGTGAAGTGATGGAAAGACATGAAAGAGAGTCACAAAAGATGGGCAGGTATTCATGAGTTATGTGTTGTGTCACTGGAGAGAATACTTAAATTGATTAAGAACATAGATCCATTTTCATATTGAAAGATAAAATCAATCCGTCATAGTATTTACTTTGTCCAAAAGACTTTTTTTTTATGCTGCTCATTCTGTCTTGTACTGATGGATATGTACCTCAAATGGGTGTAACACTACCACTAGATTCCCCCCAAATCCTAAAAAAAAATATACTTTGGAAACATGTACAGGTACAGTGCCCACCTTAGAGGAAATATAGCTTGTCAGTACATGGAAGAACATTCACAGGGCGAATAAGATATATCTTGTATCTTGTCCAAGGATAATGTGAGATGAGCTTCAAAGGAAGGGGGCATTTGATCAAGACTTCAGTATGATGCTGATTAGATAATGAAGCCCTTGAATGTCTTGCCACTTAGCTGCCCTTTGGACACCTTGAGTGGTAAGGTATCTTAACTCAACATATCCAAAAAATGAATTCCTTAGCTGCCCCACCTATATACACAATCTCTCTGCTCTTCTGAACTTTTCTCTTACTATTAAAGGCATCACCATCCTTCCAATCACCCAAAATTGCTTCTTCTTTATCATCCTCACTCTTATTGTCCTCACCTATAGAAGTAAACACACACACACACACACACACACACACACACGCACATGCACACACGCACACACGTGCTCACAACCCTTTGGCTTTCCATAGCTTATCTTAAATGTCTGTTGTGTATACATATGTGTGTATGTATGTTTGTGTATATATGTGTGTGTGTATGTGTACATGTATATACATAGATGTACACACACACATATACACAGATACACATATTCCCTTCTGTCCAATCATATAACTACCACCTTCCTTCTGATCCTTATTACACATTGCCCTCTCTCTTACAATAGTCTAATAATTGTTTATTATTAGGCCATTATTATAGTAAGTCTCTTCTCTATGCAGCCCATCCTCCATTCTGTTACAAAGGTGATTTTTTTTCAAGAGTATGGGTTTGAATATGTCACTCCCATTCCCTCCCCTCTCTTGTGCAAACTCTCCCCCTCCCCTTTGCTAATTAAACTCCTGGATTCCTTTTGCTTCCTGAAGCAGCTTCTATGTTTGGAATTTAAATCTATTCACCACCTAGCCCTTTCCAACCTTTCTAATTCTCTTGTGCTGTACTTATTTGCATGCCCTATCTAATCTAACAAAGTGGGCCTACTTGCTTATCCTGGAACAGACACTCCCTCTCCCATCTCCAGGTCTTTGAACCCATTGGCTCTCATGCCTGGAATGTTCTGCCCCCTCACCTCTATCTCTTAGTTTCTTTGTCTTCCTTCAAGACTTAGTTGGAATCTCTTAGCCTTTCCTCTAGTGGTCTGTGCTGTCTCTCAGATTGTTTTCCATATACTTCATACACACATACATATATGCGCATGTGGAGTATGCATACATAATAAGTATATAAAACATATATGTTGTATTTCTAGTTATTTACAAGCTTCAGAGAATGCAATAAGTTCTTAATTCAAGAAAACTTAACTTGTCAAATGAAGCACCCTACATAAAAGATCCTAAGTGTAAGTAATTGAACTTGTATGTTATTCAGCTTGTAATGACCAAGTATAAAGTAGGAAATACTGTTATATTTTCTATTGAAACTCTTATGTTTTATAGCACTGTCCCAACCTCAGTCAGATTCACACTCAAGGGTGGATTTGGGGAAAAATCTAAACATAACACTGATAACTATCTGACCATAGAGACCATAATACAAACTATGGTTTCATTATCCAAATGTTTTCATTAATCTAATGTCTCAACAAAGAAGAGTCTAGGGGTTAATGAGAGATAGATATAAATGTAAATTAAGGCAGAGAGACTAACCTTAGCCTAAATGTTAAGGATTTTCCTAAAGAGAGGGTTGGCACAATTGTGATTGAATTTATAACTTTTTGTCTAAAACTAAAAAGTAGCTGCAAATGATGGAGCTATATCTACTTTAGGAGCCATTATATTCCCCTAGGCTTAAAAGAAGATAATTATTGTAATGAAGTGTTACAAAACACATACACACACACACACACACACACACGAGTTCTATTAGTATTTTGGTAAGGATGACTCTACTAGAATGAGCACACAACTTTGTAGGATAACACTCATTTGGCTGTAGGAGTTCCAGCATGATTGTTTAAAAAAAAAAATCAGTCTCATAGGAATCATTAGAGTAGATGAGTTGCCTAGGAGTCCTTAAACTGAGAGAGAAAATCAGAGTGCCAAGGACTGAATCTTATAGGGAGTATACAGTTAAAAAGAAGAGTCAATGAAAAAGAGAATAAACTGAGAGTAGAGAATGAAAATGCTTTATACCGCTTCTGTTGATCTCTCCCGTGAAAGAGAGCATAGCTGGCAACTTTCATAACTACCTACGGTAATTTTGCTTCTGGAAAGGCTTTGATAATTTGAGGAGATTTTTCTCCCTGGTGCTTCCTGGGACTGAGGGCTCATGGTCAGAAGCACTAATTTACAGTAAAGATTAATAAGTCTGGTGGCTTTATTCAATGACTGCACATAGTAGGTTTAAAATACATGTAAAATATATATTGTTTGATTGATTACCACTTTGGATAATATCATTTCCATGGAAAACTCATGATTCTCTCTTTCTCTCTCTCTCTCTCAGCATTAGATAACTCTCATTTCTGGGAACTTGATAAAACCAACGAATATATATCCCTCTCCTCTTTGACCCTTAATGACTTTCTTTTCTGTCTCAAAAATCTTTCTGAAAGAGATCTCTTTCAGCATTTATTTCTGGGGATCATAGACTGAAAGGGAAGTTTACCTTCCCTGGTTTCTTTCTTTCCACTGCTTTTGAAATTTTGGTTTGTTTTTAAAAGTCTTTCTGGCCACCATAAGAAAGTTTAGCTCTCTTCCTGGTGCCATTCACTGTGATATAGGGCATGAAGGTGTTCAGTCTTTGCCACAGTATTATGGAGGCTGATGGCCTTAAGGTACATTATTCACTTTATCTCTGCATGTAACTGAAGTAATTGAAGCTGTACTATAAACTGGCCAGACTACCTGCCTCAGCAGTGGAACTCTACCCTCTTGATTTTTTTATAGAATCCCAAAATCACAACATCTCATATTTAAAAGGGACTTCAGTCATTACCTAGTTTGACTCATACCTAAACAAAAATTCCCTTCTATCATATACCTAGCAGTAGGTCACAATCTTTTTTGGAAATCCACACCATCACACAAAGCCTATTCCACTTTGGCACAGATTTTTTTAATAATAAACTAATTTATCCAAAGTAATAGCAAAACAGAAATCAGAGCATATATATGTATACACATACATATATATACATATGTATGTGTGTATGTGTGTATATATGTATATATATATATGTGTATGTATGTATGTATGTATGTATGTATGTATGTATGTATGTATACATGATATTCCAGAGAATACATTGAGTGAATGAGCTCTCTCTAGGGGAGAGAAAACTCAGCTTAAGTAAGAGAGAGAGTCCCAGATCTCACAGAAGGAGAAATTCCCTGCAATCTCCAGCATAGCAAGCTGGGGCTAGGGATATGGTAGAGATTTACCTGTGTTTCTTCTCAGAGTCTTTCTCTCCCTTTGGGAACCAAAAGAAACATTAGAATAGCATGTCTTTTCTCTTAAAACTGAAAGTCAGGAGACAAAAGGATCTCTCTTCTCTCCAGCTCTCACCAACTGCATCTCTTACACAGGCACAGGGCATTGAGTAATTAATGTCAAATCAATTCTTCAAATGAGGAGAGAATCCCATGTAATTATTCCTTTGAGTCAAGGATTACATCCCTCACCTGGGCCAAAACTCTTTGCACTCCCTTGTAATGATCAGTTGAGACAATCTTGGCACCTGAAACTATACAGTACAAATACAAAATCATCACTTTAAAACAATAAGTGTGATTTTACTGGTACCTTGGGTGACTAACACATGATGCCATTGAAAATAAAACAAAACAAATGATCATTAACAATACATGAAATAGATGTGACATTAAACAGAGCTTCACTGGGAGGGTACTATAGTGACAACATGCCTAATCCATGCCTATGACATGACAACATGCCTATACAGGACACAACACTTACATATTTCAAGAGTACACATATAACCATAGTACACAGCAATCAGTCAAAAGCAATGAGCATGACTAACAAAGCAAAGATAGCCAACCAGAACTATGGAATTATTAATAGGTTTGTATATGAAATACACCTAATCTATAAAAATTAACAGACATTGCTATAGTATCAGCATAACCCAAAACATGGTGAAATAAATGTAAAAGAAAAATTTAAGAAACCAAACATATTCAAATATGCAGCAATTCAAATGCATAGCTATTAAAGCATGCAATTACATCCAGAAATATTTCACATGGACAATCTCTAATATTGCCACCTAGGCACATGCGTAACTGTATCTTCAGGTTACCTGTACCATCAGCCTAGTGGCTGGTCTGATAGATCAGTTCTCTTGTCACTAACTGGTCTCTGCTCCGATACCAGAGCTAGTAATGGGTATAGGCTGACCATCAAGATTGTTATAGACTTACCTGCACCTGGTTTGGCAGGCATGCCAGGATGCCTTTCCATATATTCCTGTTCTGAGGGTTGAATCTGTATCCTAGGAGCCTCTGTAGCAGTTTGGGGTAGGATAAGAGTTACTTCTGGGTTCAATTCTCCTGCCCTGTAATAATATACAGTTACATTCATTGGATGCATCAGTGTCAGATCCCATACCTGAGTCAGAAGTACTTAGTATAACAAGTACACAGTTTTTTTTCTTAGCCTTTGGCTGGGTGAGTGCCCATCGGTTCTCTCCTCCTACTCATTAGAAACTCCAAATAACTCTTCAAAGGAAAATACGTGGTTGCAGTGAATAATCTTCATAGGATTCCTTTCATTATCAGGGGCTGTTTTGTAAAAAGGCAAGTTGCCCAGTTTCAATAATTTCATATGAGTTAGCTTTTCATTGTTCAGCTAACTTGTGAGTCCTTCAAATGCCAAGATTTCTGAAAAGAACTCTCTCTCCCTGTTTCTTGCAGTATCCTGCTAGAGTCTGAAAAGACTAGAATTAGCACCAAATTGACTCTGACACTCCAATGAGTATTAGAAGGTCTAGACACACAAAGACACAATATTTATTTTTTTCTGTCAACACCAACAATTTCTTTGGGAAATTTCAAGCCTGCCTCAATGTATTCCAGCTATGGAAAATTTGAATCACTCAAACCACTAAGTCCAAGCTTTAAAGACTTTACCCAAATATCTGTCACAAAAGATTGGGAAATATACTTGATATCTACTGTCCAGGACAGTATTGTAATCCGCTTTCTCCATTTTTATTAATATTTCTGCATAAGGTGCTATGAGTTGAGGTAGAATAGATCCATAAGGAATTAATTATGCAATCAATATGATTATCCTTAGGGCCCAGTATTATCTCCTTCTCTGGTCCCTCTCCAGTTCTCCTAAAGTGGATCAGAAGATTTTAACTTGTTCATGACCAATGTTACATTTTCTTTGCCAATACATGTAGCCAAGCTTTTGAACATTACCAATCTGCCTAGCATAGAGCTAATACCTCCCCTATCAGGGGGTTAAGGGTGAACTCCTTGATTTGCTGCCTGCCATCTGACTTTTCCATAACTCCCATATACCATGATTAATGAGGACAACATGAACTGAATTGGTGAAAGGAAAAGGAATATCCCCTCCCTCCTCCATATCTTTCTTCTACTTAGGCTATGAGAAATTGGCCTGGAGATGCTCGCCCCTGTTCTATGTTGTCTGCCTTTGTTTTCAGATACTGGAGGTGATCCAGGCACCAGCATTTTCAGTAGGTCATCTTTTTTTTTTCATAAAAGGCAAACAGTTTAGGTTTGCTTAAAAGCAAAAAGAAAAATATGAAAATTTTCTACTAGACAATAGCAATCTAGTGATTCCAAATTTCTCATAACGAATTTAATATCAGTACTTATATAGGATTCAATAATACAGAACATAACAGTATGACAATCTTTATACACTGAATTCAATAATAAAAAAGGATCAATACTTAAATAGTCAAGCAATCAACAAATGAAAAATTTACAAAATTATGCCAATGGAACTGACTTCTGAGGGAACAATCACTAAGGGAAAAACTAACTCCATTTTAAAAAATTTATTTTATTTTGAATTCATGGAACATAACAAGCATTTCCATAATGGTATAATAAAAAGAACGATTGAACATGAAACTGGAAATCTACCATGTAAAACTTGCTATTCCCTCCAAATATAAAACAAAATTGTCATGTAAATCTCTTTTTTTTCTTCCCTCTTCATCCCCTGCCCTACAGATGGCTGCCATTAAACACACACATATATATATATATATGTGTACATATATACACATATATACATATATATACATATATATACATATATATGCACACAGATACATACACACATATCTATACAAATACACACATATACCTATACATATATACACACATATATACACACATATATACATACACATATGTGTGTGTACATATATATACATATATATGTAAAATTTTTCTATACATACCTCTATTTATCAGTTCTTTCTCTAAATGCAGATAGCATAATTCTCCATGTGTCTCTTATTTTTTAGTTTGTGTATTTATAACATTCAAAATGACTTAATCACTCATTCTTAAAACAATATTGCTGTTACTATGTACAATATTCTCTTTGTTCTGCTCACTTTGATTTTCATAATTTTGTGTAAATCTTCCATGTTCTAACATCATTGAGCTCATCATTTCTTACAGCAGTACTCCATCACACCTATGTACCACAACTTGTTCAGCCATTCCCCAATTAATGGGGATCCCTGCAATTTCCAATTCTTTGCCACCATAAAAAGAATTGTTATAAATATCCCAGGCATATTCAAAGTTATAACTAATATTTGGGAATTTCCCTCATTCTTATTTTTACTATTTTCTTTCTCAGCCTTTCTTTTTACCCTATCCCTCTTACCTTATCTTCTCCCTCACTATCCCACTTCACCCACCTCTCCAAGAGTCCCCTATCCTCTCTCCCCACCCTCCCAAATCCCAATCCATACCTTCCTCTAAAAGCCCCTCCCCACCCTGTTACCCAGTTTTTTTCACCTCTCTACATATTCAAAAGACTTCTACACCCCTCCAGATATACACATTGTTTCCTCTTCAATCTGAGTGACAGTAAGAGTCCAGCATTACCAGCTCTTCGACCTTGCCTGTTCCCTCTGTATTAGTTCTTCCTTTCATGATTCATTTTAATAATATAGCTGCTCCCTTTTACTTTTCCTACCCAATTTTGTTTTTTAGAATCACCCCATCATACATGACTCAGCCCTAACCTTTCTTTTAGACTACCTTATTAATGATGACAATTTTAAGAACACTGACAACATTTTCATATACATAATAAATAAAGAGTTTGACCTTAAAAATAATGTCTCCAAGTTTCTCTACAATGTCACAGTCTAGGGCATTTCAAAAACCAAAAGTGCCGAGCAAAGGATCTCTCCAGCAGACCCCACAAAAGTGAAGGGTACATTTTATTTCCAACAAAGCCCCCACATGTATGATTGTGGAGCTTTTACAAATCACAAATATTCAAACTTACTCTCCCAACACTAAGAGTTATCATCCCCCCTCCTCCCCTCATCCCACCACCTGAATCTCTAGGGAGGAGAAGAAAATTATTAGGTTTGTAGCTTGCCATAGAGCACACAGTCCTAGTTCAAAGTCAAAAACTCCCCTCAGGGTGGAGCCAAGATGGTGGAGTAAAAGCAGGGACTTGCTTGAGCTCTCCCCCAAATCCCACCAAATACCTATAAAAATGATTCTAAACAAATTCTAGAGCAGCAGAACCCAGAAAATGAAAGAATGAAACAAATTTCCAGGACAAGACAACCTAGAAGGTTGACAGGAAAGGTCTGTTGCACCAGTCTGAGAGAGAAATGCAGTCTAGCACAAAAACTGCCAGCACAGACTAGGGCCTAAAAAACCTGGAGCAGGCCTCAGGGGATTGAATCACTGGCAGCTGTGGCAATTTACAGACTTCTCAACCCACAAATTCCAAAGACAACTTAGAAGGTCAGTGGGAAAAGTCTATCAGACCTGGAAGAGAGAGGAGCATGGTCTGGCCCCAACCCTGGGGTGGCTGTGGTTGTTGTGGTAGCAGCAGCAGTTGCTTCTGGAGCTCTTGGACCACAGATGGTATGAAGATTGAGTGGCTGATCAGAAGGAGATTTCAGGGATCTCTTTGCTGGTGCTGAGGCAGTATTCTTTGGCTTTGTCTGTGCTTGGATCTGGGGCACAGTCCTGGGTGGTGGTCCTGGGGCGAGGAGGAGCACTGGCATGGCAGAGCTTGTGGCGGTGGTGGAGAAGGAATCCTCCTCACAGCTCCAAGGCACAAAAGAGTGCTTAAGGTCACTCACAGACTGAAGCACAGGCCAGGAGAGGAGTAAACACCTCTTCTTTGATCATACCATCTTAGAAAAACTTAAAATGTACAGGTCCCTAGAAGTATCTCTGAAAACAGCTACACAAAACCCTTGAAGCTTGAGACAGAACACCCTCCACAGGAAGCAGAGTCTCACCTTAACAAAAAGTGAAAAAGTCAAGTAATTAGCTGGGAAAATGAGCAAACAGCAGAAAAAACTCAGACTATAGAATCTTACTTTGGTGACAAAGACGATCAAAACATAAAACCAGAAGAAGACAACAGAGTCAAAGCTCCTACATCCAAAGCCTCTAGGAAAAATATGAGTCACAGACCAGAGCTCAAAAAAGATTTTGAAAATCAAGCAAGAGAAGTAGAGGAAAAATTGGGAAGGGAAATGAGAATGATGCAAGAAGATTATGAAAAACGAGTCAACAGTTGGCTAAAGGAGACACCCCCAAAATACTGAAGAAAATAACACCTTAAAAATAGACTAACCCAAATGCCAAAAGATGCCTAGAAAGCCAATGAGAAGAAGGATGCCTCAAAAAGCAGAATTGGCCAAATGGAAAAGGAGGTCCAAAAGCTCACTGAAGAAAATAATTCCTTAAACATCAGAGTGGAGCAAATGGAAGCTAATGACTTTATGAGAAATCAAGAAACAATAAAATAAAACCAAAAGAATGAAAAAATAGAAGACAATGTGAAATGTCTCAATGGAAAAACAACTGAGCTAGAAAATTGATCCAGGAGAGATAATTTAAAAATTATTGGACTACTTGAATGCCATGATCAAAAAATGAGCCTAGACATCATCTTTCAAGGAATTATTAAGGAAAACTGCCCTGATATTCTAGAATCAGAAGGTAAAATAGAAATGGAAAGAATCTACCGATCACCTCCTGAAAGAGATCAAAAAAGAAAACTCCTAGGAATATTGTAGCCAACTTCCAGAGTTCCCTAGTCAAGGAGCAAATATTGCAAGCATCCAAAAAGCAACAATTCAAATATTGTGGAAACACAATCAGGATAACACAAGATCTACATTGAGATTAGAGGGCTTATAACATACTATTCTGGAGGTCAAAGGAGCTAGGATTAAAACCAAGAATCACCTACCCTGCAAAATTGAGTATAGAACTTCAGGGGAAAAATGGAAATTCAATGAAATAGAGAACTTTCAAAAAGTTTCGATGAAAAGAGCAGAGCTGAATAGAAAATTTGACTTTCAAATACAAGACTCAAGAGAAACATGAAAAGGTAAACAGGAAAGAGAAGTCTTAAGGGACTTATTAAAGCTGAACTGTTTTTGAACTGTTTACATTCCTTCATGGAAAAATGATATTTGTAAATCTTGAAACCTTTCTCAATACATACATACACATACATACGGAGGGTGAGAGGGCACAAAATGAGTCGAATATGAAGAGATGATATCTAAAAAATAAAATTAAAGGGTGAGAGAGGGGTGTACTGGGAGAAGGAGAAAGGGAGAGACAGAATGGGGTAAATCATTTCACATAAAAGAGGCAAGAAAAAGCTTTTATAGTGGAGGAGAAGAGGGAGACGTGAGAGGGAATGGGTGTACCTTACTCTCATCAGATTTGACTTAAGGAGGGAATAACAAACACACTCAATTGGGTATAGAAATCTATCTTACCCTACAGAAAAGTAGGGAGAAGTATGAGAGGTGAATGATAGAAGGGAGGGAAGATTGGGGGAGGGTGTAATCAGAAGCAAACATTTTTGAGGATGGACAGGGTCGAAGGAAAGAATAGAATAAATGGGGGAGGGATAGGATGGAGGGAAATATAGTTAGTCTTTTATAACACAACTATTATGGAAGTGTTTTCATGACTACACATGTATAGCCTATATCAAATTGCTTGCATTCTCAGTGAGAATGTGTGCGGAGGGAGGAAAGGAGAGAACTTAGAACTCACAGTTTTCAAAACGAATGTTAAAAAAAATGCTTTTACATGAAACTGAGAAATAAAATATATAGGCAATGAGGTATAGAAAAAAAAAACTCCCATTAGGCTTAAAGCTCAGGCATCCTGGTATCTCAGGATCTGTCTTGGCTGGCTGCATACCCTACCTATAATCCTGGCTCCACAATCGCTAGTTGCCAGTCTGGGTGGATCACCAACTCCACCTGAAAAATGAGGACAAACAACACAGAAGAGAAACAAGCACCTCCATGTCCACCTCTTGGATCCCTGGTCAAAAGAAAAGCATTCATGGAAATTATATTCCTTCCCCTTTCAACATGGCTGCCATGCTGGGCCAAGCAGATAGAAAAAGGAGAAAATACATAACTGAAAAGGTCTATAGCTCTAATAGTTAGAAGGTTAGCCTTTTCATCAAGTTTAAATAAATCTCAATGAAAGTTCTAGTGATAAATGT
>CM053624.1:135988778-136007440 GCA_028646595.1 Phalanger gymnotis
AAAAAAAAAAACAAAGAAAAGCCCCTAAAGTGTGCTCTAGGTACACTGCTAGGCACCAGTATTCTAGGGATTCTATATGGATATGGATATTGATCCATACTACTCATATCAGCCTCCATACTCATAAAGGACACAATAATACCACAGATATCAGGAAAAAAAAGATTCAATCATGAAAAAGCTATAAAACTATCTCAAAGAAACTGGTCTTGCAAATGAAATATACTAGAAAAGTAACCATCTAATTATACTATGAAAACAGAAGAAAAAGTTTTTTTTTTTTCCCATTGGATCACTGGAAATGTATTCAACACATGCATTTATCCTGGACAAAGTCCCGACAGTGGAGTTTCTCTTTCACAGCTACCTTTTCCCTCAACTCGTATTCACAGATTGCTAGAGAGATCTCCAGAGAGATACTACCCACGAGTTGAAGGTACTCTTTGGGTCCGAACTACTAAAATCATATCATCAGAGTGCTGACTTGTGTATTTACCTTTAATAGCCATAAGACACATTTCAAAATAAAAATGCTTACTGAGATGGCATAATGAGAATATACTCTCCAGTAGGAAGAGTGGCATTCTAGTAGAAAGGTACATACTTAAAATCAGTCAAAAAGCATTTATTCAGTGCTTAATATTTGCTTAATACACTGTGCTAAGTGCTGGGGAAAGAAAGGAAATCAGAGCCTCTGGCTTCCTAGACTTTATATTTAAATGGGAGGGGAAGGAACAGATAGGTAAATAACTAGATATATACATGATATAAGCAGAGTAGGCTTACAGCAATCTCTGGGGAAGGCACTAGAGTGTTGCAGGAAACTTACATTTCCTGCACTGCAGGGTCCTTTACCTTTTCATGTGGTTCCCCATGGGTGTATTGTCTTTACAATTTGCTCACCTGGAATCCCTGGATCAGTTTCCACCACTTAACTCCCAACAGACATGGCTAATTTGTTCTTGACTTCCAAAGGTTCACCACTCTCATTCTTTGATTAACGGGACCTGTTCCTTATGGAGTGTGGTGTATCCTCTTGGGCAAGTGATTAATCTGTAAGTCGCTACATCCAGTTTGGGAGGAGAGGAGAGAACAATTCCCGTTCAACCACTGTCCTTTGATACAAAGGCATGAGAGAGAAAGCAAAGAGTAGTTCCCTCTTAAAACCGGAGTTCTCATGCCATTGGTGATTATTTCTTTGGTACCAGAAGTCACACTCTTCTCAAAGCTGCCTTGCCTCAAATCACTCCCTAGTGAATGTATTTTAGATTTTAAAGAATCAACAGGCATGTGGATTATTTGGAAAGGGTGAAAGATTTAAGACCTTAGCATTCCATTGTTTCTGTTATATGCCCCTCATCTTCTATAATTTTATCAATTTGTTTGGGTTTCACCAATTGATACAGGGCATTTTGATCAATGTTTCCCCACCAGTTCATATGAATCTCTTAGTGCTTCTGCTTTCATCATGGTCATTGATTTTGAAAGACCATAGGATCATAACTTTTGAGTTGGAAGAAAGCTCAGAGGTCATTATGTCCAATCCCCTCATTTAACAGAACTGGAAACTGAAGCTCTGGAAGGTCCAAGGTCACATAAATAGTAAACAACAGAAGCAGTGTATATCAGAATACAGTAATATGTCATGGCATTCATGTGCCAGAATTTGTTTACCCATTTTCCAACTAATGCATATCTACTTTGTTTCCAATTCTTTGCTACTTCAAAGTGTTTGTTATTATAAATACTTTGGTATATATGAGGCCTTTCTCCTGGAAAGAATATCTATGGGCCAAATGGGTACGAACATTTTTATTTATTTTCCTTTGTATAATTTCAAATTGATTTCCCGAATGGTTGGACCAATTCACAACTTTAACAGTGCTTTAGTGTGTTTCTTTTTATGCCTGTATTTATACCTTTAGTAGTTAAATAATTGAAGCCCTGACCTTGTGTTTTTCTATGTACATCTGCATCTTCTGCTGGACCAGCTGTCATCTTTCCCCACACATTTTCTCTGCTCTTCAGCTCACTGGCACCCTATTATATAAATACAGAAACTGCAAAACACCAGTATACTCAATGAAAACATCAAGATTTTTGGTAAATACATTGACAAGTTAAGATATCATGAATACTTCTGTTCCAGAGAACATTTTGTGTAATCTAATTCATTAACTTCCTAATGGCGCTGTGATAGCTAGTACATTAAGAAAAATATAGACCATTTCCCAAGACACGGAAATCTTTGTTACATAGATTTCACCCTGCTACATTTGCCCATGTCACTGATACAAAAACATTAACTTCAATGGTAGACTTTAAAATGGATTTTACTTGCATATACAGTGATACAAGCTAAAAATTAACAAGGTGTTACCAAGTAGAGACCCCATAAGAATTTATTGTAAAGAGCAGATAAGCATTGTTTATAGTTAGCCCATTAATTATTTGTATAGACATAAGGAGGAGGGGGAGGTTGGTAATATAGTTTAAAAAACAAACAAACTTCAAAACACTATCCTTAGTTGGCTAAAGATTAACTCTGAAACTTTTTTTTAAATTTGGGGTGGAGGGATAGTTAACAAATTCCCTTCCCATTGCATTCTAACATACCACAGCAGTTTGATAGCCCTACGTGGCTTGTCCCCAACCTAACATTCCAGCCTCTTTTGATGTTTCTCCTACTCTCCCACTTTTCAATCCAGCCAAACTGGCCTCCTCTTTATTCCTTATTCATAAGGCTTCATCTCTTGTTTCTGACCCTTTAGAGTTGCTGTCCCCTATGCCTGGAATGCACTCCCTCCTTATTTTCACCTCATAGGGTCCATTTCTTAAAGATGCATTTCAAGCACTACTTTCTCTGTATGGAACCTTTCCTTATCCACCAACTCCTAGTGCTGTCCTTCCCAAACTACCTTGCATTTAACTACTTCAAACATACACACACACACACACACACACATACACACACACACAAATTTATTCAAAGGATATTTATTAACTTTGTATTTATGATATATACTATAAGCTCGTTGTCAGTTGAAATTGTTTCATTCTTTCTACTTGCATCCCCAGTGCCTAGCACAGTGACTGGAACATAGTAGGTACTTTACTTAATAAATATTGATTAATTGATTGAATTGACAAAACTCTATTCTGCAACAGCTCAATAATCTCAATAAAACTTGAATTTAAGAGCCTTAGGAGGGCCCTGTGGTATCATAAAAACAACAGCAAAAATTTCTATAGTGCTTTATGATTTATAACATTTTCCGCTTACAACATTCCTATGAAATAGTACAGGCATTAACATATCCACTTTACATATGGAGAAACTGAGACACAAAAATATTAGATGACTTGCCCAAGATCATAGTGCTAGTAAATGGCAGGTTAAGGATTCAAATCTAGATTTTCTGACTATGTACTCTCCATACCCAGGACTATGATGGATTTAGTTGGAGGAGAAGGGAGCAATGTTTCCTTTCCCAGGGATACACAATTTAGGAGTAGGATGATGTCATGTATGTAGAACACTGCATGAACAAATGTGTTGCCTTTCAGCTTATGCTATCTATGGAATAGGCTCTTCCCTTATCCTCAGCCCAGGATTTATGTCTTTCTTTCTCATAGACTTTTGAGCTAGATCTTTAGAGATCATTTAGTATACAAATGCCTGGGTATCTGAAGGGTCTGTGATTGTATCAGCGTAGGGAACTAGTGATGTGTGAATTCTCTCCCCTGATGCAGGATGCTACCTGTAAAATGGCATAGGTAAGATGCTTATTCATCTATGATTTCTTGAAAGAGAAGGTTAGGGAGTCACCTAAGGCAAAAAGAAATTAAATGACTTATGCAAAGTCAGAAAAAGGATTTGAATGAAAGTCTCCCTGTCTATGCCCAGAATGCATTTAGAATAATCTCATTTTACAGAAAAGGAAATTGAAGCCCACTGAGGTAAAGGTCTTTAGCAATCATAGAGTCTTTAACTTTAATTTGAGGCAAATGTATTTCTATTGAGAGAGGAAACAGTCAATAAATTGTGGAGTTAGGACTTGGTCTGAGGACTTCATGATGCCAAGACCAGAGCTATTTTCAACATACCAACTAAGGATGCTGTAGAAGAGGGCTGTCCAATTCAGATAGAGAGACATTAAACTGCAGATACGAAACCTTGCAGACAGCGTATTAAGTTAGAAAACACCTATTAACATTATCTATGTTCTAATGTGTTTTTATTTATTTTGTTAAATATTTCCAAGTGACATTTGAGTCTAGTCCCCGCCTATACTCAGGAGTACGTGGCCTTGGGTTCAACACTTCTACTGTAGAAGTCTTTTTTCCCCCTGTTTCTTCTCCCTTTCTAATTCTTGCTTACCATACCACTCTTATTATTTTCTTGGGGATAGTTTAATGTAAACAACTTTTAAAAATGAGTGAACCAAGGAACAAATCTCCAGACTACTATATTCCACTATAGCGCTGCCACTGCCCTACTGTTTAGGCAATGGTAGGGACAGAGTGTTCTCCTGGTTTCCAGCAGGGACATCTATCCACATTGTATCTTCATTAATTCTGACTGTACAAGCAATTCTGATCTCCTATTATGTTTTGACTAGTTGTGTATATATAGGTTGGCAGTAGGATTATGGATTATCCATTATGCAGCCCAACACATGAAATTCCACATTAAATGCATACCCTAAAAATATCAGTGATGGAATTCATGGTAGAGAGAAGATGTGGTATGCTAGATTTAGAATCAGCACACCTAGATTTAAATCCTAGCTTTTCTACTTACTTTCATCGTGTGAAACCTTAGACTGGTTACTTAATCTTTGTGCCTCAGTCTCCTTATGTTTTAAAAGAAGAGGCTGGGCTAAGATCTCTGCCAGGACTAAATATATAATCCTTTGGCCACATAGAGATAAGCGCTGTTCTCATCAGTGATATCCAGACACATGTTTGTTCTCCCTATTTCTCCTTCAGGACCACAAGTTTGAGTATATTTAAAAAAAAAAAATTTGAATGTGATCAAATGTCAAACTATAAAGTTCAATATAATGGCACACTTTTGAGTGACTTTTACAACCTTCAGTATCATGGCACAGATTATTAGGAGCTTTGTAAATGGTATATGATGATGATGGTTTCTCAAGGGAACAACAGCCCCCCAGAGGCAAACATATTCCAGCATCTGAATGCCACCAAGCCTATTTTTTTTTTGTAATAGCATCCACCAAGTAAAAGACAAACATAAAATTAGACGTTTTCAGGTTCATGTGTCCTATAGTTACCTGTAGGCAATTGATCTTTTCCCTTCACTATAGATTATACTAACACATTGATTCTTGACTATGTACTGCTTTTATTCGGGTAAAAAATTAACAGTGAAATACGATCTGGGTCATCTAGCTTCTGTGGATGTCATTTTAAGTACCATGATAAGAGCCACAGATATCCTGCTGGTAAGTGTTCAAACAATTACTTGGTTAAAACATTGTTTTCCATCAGAAGAATTTTGTCTCACGATTAAGCATTGGTCAGGATAGAACTCTAGAAACCCATTAAATTATGGATACAAAGAGATTTCCTAAATTGTGGGAAATACAGCTCATGGGCAGACATTTTACCTTGTCAGGGATGTCTGAAGTTGGAAGAAGGCTAAAAAGGGTACAAAGCTGACTGGGAGGGGGCAGCTAGGGTGCAATGAGTAGAGCACTGGCCCTAGAATCAGGAGGAACTGAGTTCAAATCCGGCCTCAGACACTTGACACGCTTACTAGCTGTGTAACCTTGGGCAAGTCATTTAATCCCAATTGCTCTGCCTTCCCCACTTCAAAAAAGAAAAGAAAAGAAAAGAAAAGCTAACTGGAAGAAATTCTATTGTTGGTTGTTGTCATGCACAGGCGTGAAAATCCCTTCAATTCTCTCAAGCCTTTCTTTATCCTTAGGTGGTGGTTGTTTCATCCCTGTTACCTGGCCCAAGTTAGCAGGTCAGATTAGTTCTGAAGAGGGAAGGTTTGAGGGCGGGAAATGTGACTACAACTCACTCTCAAAGTCCTAGGGCAAACCTGGTTTGGGAAAATACATTTCTACTGCTAGCCATTATGGTTCTTGTGTCCCTACTGGTGTGCTTCCCATTTACACAATTCAATTATGACTCCATTGACTATCAGACATGAAACATTTGTTAAATGAGAAAACAAAAGCATGTATAAGCATAATATTTACTCAATGGAAGAAAAAACAGGAGTAATAATGATAATAAAAACCCACTTTGTCTTTAAGCCTGGATCATGCTCTCCCTCCAGCGCATAATAACTGTGTGCGAGAGTGGATACACACAGAAACCTAGGAGTGACGCCCATTTATAGGGAAATACCAGCCCCTGGGAAACTCATGATGCTGAAGCACAGGCCTCAATGTACCTGGTTTCTTTTAAGGAACACTCTGTACCATTCAACAACTACTCTTCTTCTGAACTTCTCTACCATCTTCCTAGTTGAAGCAACTCTTAGTCTGCTGAAGCAACAAGAGAACTGCAAAGCACTGAACAAAGTAGACAAGCCCAAGCAGCTCTTCAGATAGTAGGAATCTGCTTTCTCCAATGAACAGTTGCAACACTCTGCTCCAATAAAAACAGCTCGCAAGTCCTCTTGTCTTCAGTCAGCTCTACAACTATTTAATTCAGTTATTTTTTAGTCATGTCCAACCCTTCATGGCCCCATTTGGAGGTTTCTTGGCAAAGATACTGTAGTGGTTTGATATTTTCTTCTCCAGATCTTACAAATGAGGAAATTGAAGCAAACAGGGTTAAATGATGTGCCCAGGGTCACACAGCTAGTAAATCTGGAAGATGAGTCTTCCTGACTCTAGAACTCTATTCATTGTACCACTTAGTTACCCCTGATATAGACATGAAAACCATGAAAAATGTTAGACGTAAATGAGTTAATGGATACATTACAGACACCCCCATCTTCAATCAGTCATGGTTTCATTCAGGTCATCTCAGGTTGTTTCTCTTTAAGCACCTGCATCTTTAACGGGAGAGTGGCATGGTAGATAGAGTGCTGGGCCTGGAGTCAAGAAGAATCCTCTCCCTGAGCTCAAATCTGGCCTCAGACACTTACTATCTGTGTGACCTTGGGCAAGTCACTTAACCATTTGCTAGATTTCCTCTTCTGTAAAACGAGCTGGAGAAGGAAATGACAAACCATTCCTGTATCTTCACCAAGAACCCTCCCAATGGGGTCACAAAGACCAGAAACACCTGAAATGACTCAACGACAACAACAACATCAAATAGTTATCTTTGTGTGCCCAATGCCTAGCCCAATACCTGGCCCATAATGGTAGCTTTAAAAATGTTCGTTAATGTTTTTGGTTGATTGGTTGCTAGTATAACATTGTTGAGTGATGTTGATGGTGTTTTCCCTGTGTTGGGCTGATTTGGTCTCCTTTCCTTTGACTCCTTTTCTTTACAGTTGGCCTGGATTTGTCCCTGGGCCCATCTTTCCCTCAAATTTCTGTGGATCCTTATAATGGAATCAGTATGTTTAGCTATGTTCTCCTACTTAGTTTATTGGTACCATGCATGTGAAATGGCATTACTGTTGTGAATTGAATTATAAAAAATGTGGTTAGAGTATTCAGGGCAAAACACCCTTTTCACTGGTAGTCAAATAAGTATTTGTTCAGCCCATGAGAGAACTTGACATGGAATTTATCTTCTTCATTGCACTTCCCCCTCCCCAAACTCAATCAGCACCCCTGCTGCCATTTGACAAAGATCATTGAATAATCTGAATTTATATATGAGTTCTAAGCATCTAAGTTCAAGGACATGTTGCCTTCCACCTAACAGGTACTCGAAGGCAGGGTATTTGAGACTTTCCATCAAATGGCGCATCTTCTCATTTTCAGCAACTCACCACTTCTTTGAATTTCCTTATGTCTCAACAAAAATTCCATCTTCTACAGGAAGCTTTTCCCAACCCCTCTTAATTCTGTGCCTTCCCTTTGCTATCCATTTCCAATTTGTCCTCTATATGGCTTGTTGGTACATATTTTTTTGCTTGTTGTCTCCCCCACTAGATTATAAGTTCCTTGAGGACAGGGACTATATCAGTTGCCTCCTTTTGTATCCTCAGCTCTTATCATAGTGCCTGGTGCATAATCGGAGTTTAATAAATGATTATTAACTGATTGAAAATGTCCCAAGAGAGGAAAGTCATGGTGATATGTATATACACAAATATATGTGTATCTGCACATGTAGGTGCATACATATACATACACACACTTGTGTGAAGATATATGTGTACATAGATATACATTCATATATATAATTATATTAAGGTATATGTACAGGCACATATACACAATAAAATACCACATATGCACACCTATATGCCTGTATGCATATATACACACATGTATCTGTGATGTATATACATACGTGTATACACAATTGATGCATGTGTATAGGTGTATATGATATATCATGTATGTATTCATGCAAACATAGGTGAATCTAGAAACATATTTATATATACACATCTAACTATCTACAGATAGATACACACACAGGTGGGGTGTGTGTGTGTGTGTGTGTGTGTGTGTGTGTGTGTGTGTGTGTGTGTTTTATATCCCAGATGAGATTGCCATTTTGCTGGTGGCATTGTGAAAGGTACTCTTTCCTTTCTGTTCTCTCCTTCCTTCCTGGAAAGGATAGTGCTGAATTTCTCCCATGTCTTGCCTGTCTTCTTTCACACTAAGCAGTTTAGGGTGTGATCATTTTTTTTTCCCTGTCATCACTCTCTCCTCCCCGCCTCCCTCCACTCTGGTGATTTCATGAGTCTCAGTTTATTACAACAATTACTTGCCTCCTAAACTAGGGGAAATATAATGGTCCTCAAGTCTGCATGTTCTCTTCTTCTGCTAGTCTGTTATTTCTCAGTTTATAATAGATAAAAGGCTATTGAATATAATCACAATAGCTCAGAGCTCCCAGTTAGAGAAATTCTTAAAATTTCTAACCTTGACTCCCTGCCCTAGTTTGTATGTCCAAATGTGTGTATATATTTTACATATTTCCATTGCATATATTTCATATAAATGTATATATATTTGTATATTATATATATAATATTTCCATCAAATGTAAATATATTTCCACTTGACACCTGGTTTCTTGATATTTAGGCAAAATCAGAATATAGGAAACTTTGAGGGAAAAAAAGTGAGCATAGTATATTACAGTCTATTGCCACTCTGGCTCAAAGAAGAAGAATAGGAGGAAGAATAGGTCTTTTTGAGACTTCTCAGAGCCTTTAAAAAGATGATTTTAACTGTTAACTTCGAACTGCAGTCTCTGTTTCAAGATGCCTGCAGGGAGCTGAGGACTTACCTGCATCTCTCCTTTCTCTGCTACAATTCGGTTCTTTTTTTTTTTTTTGAATTTCAACTTTAGCTTGTTGTCCCTTTAGCCTGTTCTTTTCAACTCAGCTCATTAAGTATCAGTCTAGGCAGGGAATGCATGTATCCTTGTGATATTTGCTGCTACACAGCTCGTGTAATTTCTGTTCCTTCCTATTACTCACTCACAGACTGTGTATCTCTTTAAAAATTCCTGGGCATGGACTCAAAAATTTAACTTTCAGCTCAAAGATTTCAAGAGTCCAAAACCAATCTTAAGACTGAGAGAGGGGAAAGGAGGGACTTGCTTAAGCTCTCCCCCAAATCCCTCCAAACACAAATGGCTCTGAACAAATTCTAGAGCTATGGAACCCACAAAATAGCAGAGGGAAGGAGGTCTCCAGCCCAGGAGAGCCTGGGTGGTCACCAGGAAGGGTCTATTGCACGGTGCTTAGAGCGGAGGGCAACTCAATGTGAGCCATGCCAGGACAGACCAAACCCAGTATCAGCCAGCCAGAACAGGCCTTGGGGCCATGAAACAGTGAGCTGTGGCAGTTACTAGACTTCTCAACTCACAAACGCCAAAGAGCAGGTTACGGGGAAACTGCGGGATCAAGTTCAGAGCCATCCAGTCACCTGCTCTGGGGGTGGAGGTAGCAGCAGCAGGAAGCTCCTGAGGCTGCTTCCAGAACTCCAACATCAGCTGCTTCCCGAGACCCTGGCTCGCACAGTGGGAGGAATCTAGCAGCAGATCAGAGCGGGAGTGCAAGGAGTGCTTTGTGGGCACAAAGGCAAATTCTCTTGCTGTGTCCTACTTGGATCTGTATTGTGGTCCTGGTTGGCAGTTCTTGGGGGAGGAGAAGTGCTGCTGGGACAGAGCCTGGGGTAACAGTGGAGAAGAAGTAGCTCTGCAAACAGCAGTGCTTGGACTCTAAAGCTTGGGACAAAGTACCTTCTACTCTACAAGCAGTCATACACTGACAAAAAGCTCAAGGGTCAAATAGTTGGCTGGGAACTTGAACAAGCATTGAAAATGAAGTCAGACTCAAACTCAGACTGAAACTCAAACTCTAGATTTCTTTTTTGGTGACAAAGAAAATCAGAACATACAGCCGGAAGTCAGCAAAGTCAAAGAGCCTACATCAAAAGCCTCCAAGAAAAATATGAACTGGATTCAGGCCATGGAAGAAATCATAAGGGATTTGGAAAAGCAAATAAGAGAAGCACAGGAAAAATTAGGATGAGAAATTAGAGTGATGCAAGAAAACCATGAAAAACAAGTCAATGACTTGCTAAAGGAGACCCACAAAAATACTGAAGAAAATAACACCTTAAAGACTAGACTAACCCAAATGGCAAAAGAGCTCCAAAAAATAAATGAGGAGAAGAATGCCTTGAAAGGCAGAATTACCCAAATGGAAAAGGAGGTCCGAAAGACCACTGAAGAAAATACCACCTTGAAAATTAGATTGGAGCAAGTGGAAGCTAGTGACTTGATGAGAAATGAAGGTATTATAAAACAGAACCAAAGGAATGAAAAAATGGAAGACAATGTGAAGTATCTCATCAGAAAGAGCACTGACCTGGAGAATAGATCCAGGAGAGATAATTTAAAAATTATTGGGCTACCTGAAAGCCATGATCAAAAAAAGAGCCTAGACATCATCTTTCATGAAATTATCAAGGAAAACTGCCCTGATATTCTAGAGCCACAGGGCAAAACAGAAATTGAAAGAATCCACCAATCCCCTCTTGAAAAAGATCCCAAAAAGAAAACTCCTAGGAATATTGTTGCCAAATTCCAGACCACCCAGATCAAGGAGAAAATACTGCAGGGGCCAGAAAGAAACAATTTGAATATTGTGGAAACACAATCAGGATAACTTAAGATCTAGCAGTTTCTACCTTACAAGATTGAAGGGCTTGGAATATGATATTCTGGAGGTCAACGGAGCTAGGGCTAAAACCAAGAATCACCTACCCAGCAAAACTGAGTATCATGCTCCAAGGCAAAATATGGATTTTCAATAAAATAGAGGACTTAAGCTTTCTCAATGAAAAGAGCAGAACTGAATAGAAAATTTGACTTTCAAATACAAAAATCAAGAGAAGCATGAAAAGGTAAACAAGAAAGAGAATGCATAAGGGAATTACTAAAGTTGAACTGTTATGCTTACATTCTTACATGGAAAGATGATGTGTATAATTCATGAGACCTTTCTCAGTATTAGGGGAGTTGAGGGGAATATAGATAGATGGCACAGGATAAGCTGAATATGAAGGGATGATATCTAAGAAAATGAAATAACTTTGAGGGGTGAGAAAAGAATATATTGAGAGAGGGAGAAAGGGGGAGAGAGAATGCGGTAAATTATCTCACATAAAAGTGGCAAGAAAAAGCAGGTTCTGTTGGAAGGGAAGAGGAGGCAGGTGAGGGGGAATGAGTGAATTATACTCTCATTGGATCCAACTTGAGGAAGGAATAACATACACATTCAATTCAGTATCTTACTCCACAGGAAAGTAAGGAGAAGAGGAGATAAAAAGGACGATAGATGGAGGGCAGGATGGGGGAGGAGGGAGGGTGATAGAAAGGAGGGCAGATGGGAGAGGAGGTAATCAAAAGCAAACACCTTTGAAAAGGGACAAGGTAAAGGGAGAAAACTGAATAAAGGGGGACAGGATAGGATGGAAGGAAATATAGGTAGCTTTTCACAACATGAGTATTGTGGAAGTGTTTTACAAAATGATACATGTGTGATCAATGTTGAATTGCTTGCCTTCCTAGGGAGGGTGAGTGGGAAGGGAAGAGGGGAGAGAATTTGGAAGTCAAAGTTTTAAAAGCAGATGCTTAGAAAAATAAAAAAAAAAGATGTTTTTTGCATGCAAGATGTATAGGGAATGGGGCATATAAATCTATTCTGCCCTACAAGAAAGTGAAGGGCGAGGGGATGGGGTGGGGAGTGGGGTGAGAGAGGGGAGGGCTGACTGGGGAAAGAGGCAATCAGAATATATGCCATCTTGGAATGGGTGGAGGGTAGAGATGGGGAGAAAATTTGTAACTCAAAATCTTGTGGAAATCAATGTTGAAAACTAAAATATAAAATAAACAAAAATTTTTGCATTAAAAAAAAGACTGAGAGAGAATGGTTATACCATTGAGCTCTAAATCCCAGGATGATGGATACATCTCAAACCCTTATTACCTTTGCTTAGGGTTTTTTTTCTCATGAATTAAATCCAGAAAAGCCTACAAGTAGCTTTCTTTATAGTATTCTCAGAGGACTATTTTTCCATATATGAAATATTTTTCAATATTTCAACGAAGCTATTATTTCATCAATGTGGATATTCACTCCAGGGGTAGACATTGTAATCCATCTACTCTTATCTACTATCTTTCCTCCTGTAAATCCACTATCAAAGATCCTATAGGTCTCCTGATATTATATATGCACCAGTGAAGCTCATAGGCTATCTTTTTGCTTTCTGTATCACCATATGACTGACTCAACTCTTTTTTTTCTGATTGGGATGATATCTCTTGTTGCATTTTGGATGCTATTTAGAATTGTATCTCTGAAATACAATTAACCAACTCCTTTTCTTAGAGAGAATCTTTAAACAAAATATGAGCCCCAATCTCCAAAAAAATATGACTCTAACTCAGGCCCTCAAACTTACCTTCTAGTTTTCTCTGTTTACCAACCCTTCCTCCTTCTTGACATCCTTCTTTCGCTATGATCCATTATGGCTAACCCTACTTTAAAAAATCACCTGCTGACTTCTTTTAAAAATACGTTATTTTTTTAATTTCTGAACTGAATAAGGGCTAATTAAGCTGCCAGATGGGAGAGTGGATAGAGAGCTGGGTCTGGAGTCAGAAAGTCAAATCCAGTCTCAGATGGTTTCTATGTATGTGATCATTAAACAAGTCATTAAAAAAAATCTCTATCTCAATTTCCTTAACTGTAAAATTGAAGTAATAGTAACACTTACCTCAAGGGAACATTGTAAGGATCATCTGAGCCAATATTTGTAAAGTGCCTAGAACAGTTCCTGGTATGTAGTAGTAATAATAACATTGCATGTTTAATAAATATTTATTCTCTTCCTTTCTCTGTTAAAAATAGGAACATTCCAATAGGTAAAGATCAATGGAGTCAGGAAGATTCATCTTCATGAGTTCAAATCTGACCTCAGACATTTACAAGCTTTGTGACCCTGAGCAAGCCATGAAACATGGTTTGCCTCAGTTTCCTCATCTGTAAAATGAGCTGGAGAAGGAAATGCAAACCGCTACAGTACTTTGCCATGAAAAGCCCAAATGAGGTCATGAAGAGAGGGACATGATTGAAAAACAACCCAACTTCTGTTGTGTATGAAAGTAAGTTTGAAAGAAATGCTTTAAACCCCCAAATCCTTTAAGATTCAAAGGAACTGTGTATTAAAATATGAATTATTGCATTTAAATTATTTTTTAAGTTAAATTAGATTTAATGTGATAGTAACAAAATTTCCCTATTGAACTTTTTAGCTGTGTATTTTATGCTTTATTTTCTTTCCTTGAATGTTTATCACTATACATTAACTCATCCCCTCATTGCAGGTATATTTTTTAAAAATCGACACACTGGCTATAGATATATTATAGATATGTATGTGTGTGTATATATGTACATATATATACTTTTCATATATATATATATGTGCATATATATATTTATTATGCATTTGTAAGAATGCAATATATATTGTTTATATAGAGTTGTATCATGTATTACGTGTGGTTATGTATAAATACATGTAACATATTTTCAGATGACTGAAAGGACTTGCTAAAGTCTCACAACCTGATATATATCATTCTATACCTCTAGTCCAGGGCAGCTGGGAGGCACAATAGATAGAGTGCCAGGAAGACTCATCTTCTGGCTTCAGATACTTACTAGCTGTGTAATCCTGGGCAAGTCAGTTAACCCTGTTTTACTCACTTTCCACATCTGTAAAATGAGCTGGAGAAGGAAATGGCAAAGACTTCTAGTATCTCTATCAAGAAAACCCCAAAATAGGGTCAAAAAGAGTTGGGCACAACCGAAATGACTGAACAACAATAATGCCTCTACTTCATCACATTGAAATAGTCATTGCTAGTTGTATGATTTTCGTAAATGCTTTCACTTATTTAATAAGAAGATTGGGTTAGATGACTTCTAAGACACCTTGTAGGCCTGAGATTTATTAAGTCTATGATAATGATCAGGTAACTTCCTACTTTGCCCTACTCCTGAGCCTGACTGTAGTTTTGATAGATTTTGAAAGAAATAATAAAAAGCAGGCACTTGGTCCTTTGGACAAAGGAAAGCCTTGTATAAATCTGAGGAAGGTGGAAGCATGGTCAAAGTAATAAGCTGGGAAGATATATATGGTAAGTAGAAGTTTAATGGAAAAAAGACAGACAGGAGGGCAGTAGTTCAGAAGGAAAGAGATCCACCAAAGGCAGATTGCCACACTCCAACTACACACTAGCAGCAGCATTTTTTAAGATCATTCCTGGACTTCATAAGAGCAGAGAAGGTGATGAACTTAAACTGTTCTCCATCACTCCCATTTCTCTACTGCCCACTGCTACTATACTTATACATCAGTTTGGGGACAGAAGGTGACATCAAGACTTTTCTCTAGATGCCTCCTTCAGAGAAACTTAAATGGCACACAAAATGTTCTAACTGAAAAGACAAGGAAACACTTGGCCCCTTCAACCCCACCAGAAATTCCAGAATGTTCTCAAAGAGTGGGGATTTTGAAAGAGTATTGAATCCTGATAGCTATGGGACAGAAGATGCTGAGGTCAAGAACATCAGCTTTACAAAACTACCTTAGGGGAAGCCTAGCTGTATTATCTGGGGGCTTTTCACCCCTTCTTTTAGCCCCAGTGCCTCTCACTGAACTATCAATCCATTTCTAGCATTTTACTTAGCTATGAACTTCTTAGAGTTACAAGAAGGTGATTCATAATATATAGTAAGGCTTCCAGGAAGCTTTTTCACTTGAAGCTTCAGGGTAAGTGAATCAGCCCTTTGCTTTTTCACAGGAACTACTTATCTTCAATCTTTCAATTAAAGGTCAAAAAAATGAAAGAAGGCAGTCTGGTTGTCTATTATGGGTTTTGTTCCCATTGTAGGAGAATCTGTTCTTTACATAGATGTCTCTCAGACCAGTTAAAGATTGTTAGGCTATTTTCCCCCTTTCTGATTAAAAAGTGTGAGATATCTTCTCAGGAAGTCTTTAAATCTTTGTAAAATAAAAGGAACATGGTGAATAATTCTTTTTTTTAAAGTTATTTTTTAAAAGGGCTCTCCTTTTGCTGGAGTGTGGTTCAAACCTTAACAGGAAGGTGATTAAATTGCACAAAGTAGGTATTTGATAAGTGCTTGTTGAATGAATAAATTAAAGTCAAACCAAAATAACTTTGGGGGGTATACCATATCTATGAGAAAGTGAAGAGGAGTACTTAATGACAATAATAAAAAGTTTAGACAGTTTAGTCAACACACATTTATTAAGCACCTAATATATACCAGACATTAGTCTAAATGCAAAGTCAGTCCCTAAAAGCTTAATAGTAGGATTTGTGGTCTTGGTTCTTTTAGTAATTGTCTCAATGTTTGACTTTTGTGGCTGTATAAATATAAGATATGAAGAAAGAGGAATTTTAAAAAGTACCTCCTACAGCTAAGTGATCTCTGCCTTCATCTCTAACCTATCCCAAGCAAAAAGCCCTTAGACCACTTAGGAATCTTTTTCTAGGGTCCAAAACCCTTTAAACTCAAGATATTTATTCTGATGATGTAACCCCAATCACCTCATAACTCGGGCATATTGGTAGAAGGGTGACTTTCAATTTTTAAATCAGAGAAGATAAAGTGCAAACCCTAGCAAAGATTAGCTGGGGGGCTGTATCAGCATACCTGAGAATCTACATTGATTGAAAGGATTTTAAAAAAAGAAAGGACTTAAAGCTTGGTCACTCTATTTCTTTATTTATATTTAATTTTTATTTTTTCTCAATTATATATAAGCAAAACATTTTAACACTTTTTTCTTAAAATTTGGAGTTCCATATTATCTCCATGTGCCCCATCCTTTTCCTTCTAGTTGAGAAGACAAGAAATGTGAGAGTATACATCTGCAATCATGCAAAACATTTCCATATTAACCATGTTGCAATAAAAAGCAGACAAAATAATAAAGAATAATAACCCAAGCATAATAGTTTAACAAAAGTATGTTTCGATCTTCATTCAGGCCATCAGTTCTTTCTCTTGAGATAGATAACATTTTTCATCATAAGTCCTTCAAAATTGTCTTGGGTCATTGTATTGCTGAGAATGGCTAAGTCATTCACAGTTGATCATCTTACAGTGTTGCTCATTTAGTTCTGCTCATTTAGTTTTGCATCAGTTCATGTAAATCTTTTTATTATAGCACAATAGTATTCCATCACAATCATATATCACAATTTGTTCAGCCATTCTTCAGATGATGGGGATCCCCTCAATTTCAAAATTTTTGCCACCACGAAAATAATTGCTATAAATAATTTTGTACACACAGGTTCTTTTCCTTTTTCTTTGACGTCTTTGGAGTTCAGTAGGGCTGGGCCCAGTGATATGCACAGTTTTTAGCCCTTTCGGTTTAGTTCCAAATTGCTCTCCAGAATGGTTGTATCACTTCACAACTCTGTCAACAATGCATTAGTGTCCCTATTTTTCCATATCCCCTATCACATTTGTCATTTTCCTTTTCTGTCATATTAGCCAATCTGAGAGATGCGAAGTGGTACCTCAGGGGTGTTTTAATTTGCACTTCTCTAATCAATAGTGATTTAGAGCATATTTTTTTTCATATGGTTATAGATGGATTTGATTTCTTCTTCTAAAAACTGCGTGTTCATATCCTATCAATTGAGAAATGACTCATTCTTATAAATTTGTCTCATCCTCTATATATTTGATAAATGAGGCCTTTATCAGGGAAACTAACTTTCTCCAGTTTCCTGCTTTTCTTCTAATCTTGACTATACTGGATTTGCTAAAAATTATCCATTTTGCATTTTGTAATGCTCTCTATCTTTTGCTTGGTCATATGGTCACCCTATTTCAACAGTATATTTACTATATATAAGATGAAGAAAAACTTCCTATAAGTATCACTTCCCAGAATGCTTTGTTCCAATTCCTAACAATTGAGAGGCATTGGTCATAGACCAGACCTTTTCAAAATGCACTGAGACTGCTTGAGGAAGTAGACTACAGAAGCATATATTAAAAATCCATACAAAATAATCCCTAGATATTAAGTTAAGGATCTCTCAAGGAAAAAAAAATAGTGCAGTATAATGGGGGGAAAAAGATGCTTAAGGAAAGTAAAAATGGATAGATAGGTAGATGTGTACATCTACCTATCTTTTATCTATCGTTTATCTCTTGCAAGAAGATATATTAAAGATATTTATCTATCTCTAAGGAAGAACAAAAGCTGGAATCTGAATTGGGCAGATCCAAAAAAGCAAACGTATGGATAAGGCATTGAATTGAATTATAGTTTTATTTTTAGGGAAGTATGTCAGGGAACTATAGTAACTAAATTAGAACAGAACCTCAGCTATAGATCAGCTCCCTCAGTAGCAGTAGGGTTGGTTGGGGTGAGCCGGTTGTCGACTCTAATGCAATACCGGGGAAGGATCTCATTGGCATATTTACGATCATTAGCATGCTAACGCTGGATTCTGACAAAGCACCGTCCTCCAGTTGATAGACATTTATAAATACTAGATCATGGAAATTTGTAGACAGTACCATATTATTATTCATATCAGTCAAGGCCAACCTTAAATTAAACAAGGAAAAAATAGACATTTGTCTTCATTGTGTTTTGAAGGGTATGGAAAGATCTGGCTATCCAAAAATATAATCCTAAGCCACTGGGCCTGAAATTCCCATCTTCAGGGTTTCAAAGGAATTTTATGCTACAAGAAAAAATAAAAAAAAGGGGGGAATCACTTTCCCCTGAGTTAAATAGAGAAGGCTTTCCAGAGTAAATGTCATTTGAGCTACATCTTTAAGGATGCAAAGAATTTCTTTTTTTTAATTTAATTTTAATATGTTTAGTTTTCAGCATTGATTTTCACAAACGTTTGAATTACAAATTTTCTCCCCATTTCCACCCCCCCCC